>CM024762.1:33816318-33885915 GCA_014218235.1 Colocasia esculenta
TGACCACTAGTGAGCAAGGCTTCAAAGAAGGAAGCAGCCGCTCCTTTCAGTTGATCTTGGTCCTCACACCATTGATTAGAGCCATCAATTTTTATTCTATGAATAAAATTTTTTTCTTCAGTTATTCTTGACTACAGCTTGGTAGAAAGTAGTATTCCTGTCCCCATTTTGCAACCATTCCATCCTAGCTTTTTGACACCACATTTTCTCATCATTAAGCAGCGCTTGACGAAGATGAGCGTGAGCCGCGGACATGGCAATTCTGTTAGCTTCTGAAGGAAATAAATCAAACTCCTTTTCAGTATTAGCAACAATAGATTCAGCAGCATAAATAGACTCCTGGATATTCCCAAACACCTCCTTATTCCATGCACGCAAGGCCATTTGACCGCCCTCAGTCTGCATAGCAGCGTGTCAAAGGCATATAATTTCTGATCCACCCCCCGCCAAGCACTAGAGATGACTGACATAAAACCATCATGAGACGACTGACACTTCAATCACACACTACACTAAAATCTAATACATTTGTTTAGTGCTATTTAATTTCAGATAATTTTTTTTAAAAGCACAAGAAGTCCTATTCACCCCCCTCTAGGACATCATTAGTGCCATCTCGGTCCAACAGATCAAACAACAGGTCGACACACCATCAAACAGATGTCGACAAACAAGTGAAGATTCATCTAGTCTCAGTACTCTAAGGGGGAGCCTGACATTCAAGGGGAGCACAGACTAATGGGGAGGTACACATTAATGACAAACATTGTTGAACCCCTCTCACAGAACATATTGATAAGAAGTATTCACAAAAAAGGGGAGAGAATGCAAATGGTAAGATCCTTCCTTTTGGTTATTGACAAAAAGGGGGAGAGTATGATTAATATGTGAATTTTCTGTATTTTCTATGTTTTAAGTATTTTTGTCAGAAAATTCTCATAAGTTTTGTCATCACCAAAAAGGGGGAGATTGTTGAACCTCTCTTATATTTTATCTTTTATTTAGGTGATAACAAAACTCATCATTAATTAAATATTATTGAATATAGTTAATATCATGTTTTCCTAATAAATATAAATTTATGGCACTATCGCTTCGTGATTTGCACTGAAAAGCCAAATCGATGGATGTTCAATACACATCGATTACTGACTAAGTGCCACAACGACTTCCATACAATACATCGATTATGGTTCATCTCATGTAAACAATGATTTTGTTCAACATCGATTTCACTTAAACATCGACTCTGTTGAACACCGATTTCATTAGAACATCGATTTTGTTCAAACAACGATTTCAGTTTAAACATCGACTTCTGTTGAACATCGACTTCCTAACATCGATTTTGTTCAACATCGATTTCATTAGAACATCGACTTCTGTTGAACACTGACTTCACTCAATCATCGACTCCATGTAAACATCGATTTTATTCTGTTCAATAACGATTTTGTTCAACATCAATTTCACTTAAACATCGACTCTATTGAACACCGATTTCATTAGAACATCAATTTTGTTCAAACAACAATTTCAATTTAAACATCAAATTCTGTTGAACATTGACTTGCCTCAACATCGATTTCGCTCAACAACGATTTCAACTTAAACATCGACTCCAGTCAAACATCGATTTCTATTTAAACATCGATTTCATACATGAATTACATTGGAACATCAACTGTTTTTCACATGGACTCTATTATACTTAAACATTGATTTCCTCTACATTTCAAATGTTTCAAATTGTCTTTGGTGCCCAATGAAAACTCAAATACATTTCACATGTGTAACCTACTATTTCTCTGATAGAAAATCCTTTTGCTTATCTCACAGGATCTCTTCCTTCTTGTCAGACAAAAAGAGATTGCCTACCACTTCTAAGCGTCAGCAAGAAACACAGAGGTATGAGCCTTCTGACAAAAACCTTCTCTGGTCTAAACACTCTCTTCTATGCTTGCAGACCTCGAAGACCACAAGTGGCTGTCAGTTAGAAGAATAAGAATAGAAAGATAAGCAATGGCTACAACTCCAACGGAACTAAGACTCCAACGTTGCATTCTTCAACAGATCTTTTGAAAACTGCTCAAATATAAAAGATGAAGAAAGGCTGAAGAAGACCTAGAGTTTTTTCCAGAAAATCATTGAAGGAGTGTACATCCTGTGAGAAGCCTTAACTCCATATACACTCAAGCAAGAGAGAAGAGCTCGAGCCCTTTCTAGAGAAGCCTTTAGAGCTGAAGAATTTCGAAGCTCCTAGCATTCAAGCTTTCCTCTTTTCTCTTCACTCTCTTTGTGCATCGTTGTAAATCTGGGGGAGAGTCTTTCGGCTGAGAGTCTTTAAGTTGGTGGACATCCTATAGAACTCTCAGCATGTTCTTCTTTTCTAAGAAAGAGTTCGGTCCAGCCAAGGGACTATTCTTAGCATTTCGTTTAGGAAAAAACCTAGCTGGGGTTAATGTCAGCAGAACCTTCTTGGGGTTTGCACCATCAGAACCTAGCTGAGGGTTTAAGTCTAGCAGAGCTGCACTGAGGTTTGTTCCAAGAGGTTAGCTTCTTAACCTGTAATAGAAGTGAGTATCCTTCCTACTCGAAAAGGAAGAGGACCAGAGGGAAGCTGGGGGTTTGTATATCCTTGGTGGGATTGTACCCTGGTTAGTGAAATCCCAAGATTTTGCTTGGGGACTAGACGTAGGACATCCATTTGGAAGGGCCGAACCAGGATAAAATTCCTTATGTTCTTTTGTGTGATTGTTTATTTGCTTCCGCACTACTACTCTCTATCACACTACCTAACCAAAGTTTTAAGTGGTAATTTGTGTGTTTAAGTTTCTTTTTCTACAGCAAATCTATTCACCCCCCCTCTAGATAGTGTGCTGCCAATCGTACCAAGTGGGTCAATAGTGCCCTTTTCCCATAATCAAGTACCTGCTGAGGTACATGGACTGCCTTCTTCTTCTTGTCCAGCCACAGAAATGATGATGCTGGCCTCTAGGAAGTAGCCTTCTTCTCTTGAAAGTATTACTCCATCTCACTTTCGTGCCTACATGCCACGCTAAATGCTTCCTCCATGGTACGATGATCAAAAGCCACAAGTCCGGTACACAATGATGGTCTAAGTCCCATCACAAACTTCTTCACCTTTCTTCTTTAATCAGCCACAATATGAGGTGCATACTTTGATAGCTCTGCAAATCTAGCTTCATATTCCAGCACACTCTTAGATCCCTGGGTCAAGGATAGAAATTCCTGCTCCATCTTCTCATGCACATGCTTAGGAATGAACTTAGCCTTGAATAGGCGAGTAAATTCATCTCAAGTCACCTCGTAGACTCCATCCTCAAATCTGGTATGCAGTGTGGATGTCCACCATACATCAGCCCTCTCCTGCAAAGAGCACATCGACATTAGGTGTAACCAACCACACTATAATGCTTCATAAGTAAATACTGCCTTATAATTACCTGTAACATGTAAGTTCCCAAACTAACTTTATCCTCCTCAGCACAGTGAATGGCTCCAAAAATCTTCTCAATCTCCCTAAGCCAACTCTCAGACAACAATGGTTAACTCTCCCCCTTAAAAGAGGGTGGAGACATCCTGTTAAATCTCTCCATCACAGAGGGGCCTCTTTACTCCAAATGCACTACGGGTGGAGCCTGAGCCTGAAATAACATGAATCAACGTAGGATAGGTTTACTAAAGAGAACCAAAGCCAACCATTTAAGCTACACCTAACTTGAGCTTGCACTTGGGCCAGCAATGCTGCCTGCGTTTGGGCCTGAGTCGGCATAGCCTGAACCAACCCTTGCATAATTGTTCCATAATCTATCAAAGGTGGAGGAGCTGCTCCACATTAACATTCTCCCGCTGCTCCTCCCATGAGCAGGGACATTAGCACGACATCTATGACTAGCCATGGCCTAACAAAACAACAAGCTAGTTAATTTCTATAACTCTAATTATCTACTACTTTATATTAGACTTGGGAACATGGATCACTTAAGTTGATGTTTACTCATGAATATCCTCAACTTATGAATGGCTCTGATACCGTCACTTTAACGCCCCACTTGGGCCCGGTTTAGTTATACCAACTCTCAACGAGTCTAAGAGACGTGCTACATGGTGAACACACCCCAACATATATCAAATGTAGGTTGATTCTTTCTCAAATAGATACTAATGCAACGTAAATGAAAAACATCTCATCAACTTTAATATCCAGGTCCATAGTCCATAAAGAAGTTCACAATAGCTAAGTAGATCAAATACAATGTTCATAACATAAATAATTCCTCACATACAATTGTCAGTCAATCACACAAATCAGTCCTCACGCTCCGAATCCGATCCGCTACTAAAGCCTCGGGATCCGACGTCTCACCTAAAATGTTAAGCAAGTATGAGTCTACAACGAAGACTCAGCAAGCAACCCAAAAATGGATTACCAATCTAACTTATATATAATGGTTTCAAATCATGTTATTGCATATAGAATTCAGGAATCATACTACTTTCAAAATAATCATTTACTAAATACATCTTAAGTCAAAAGTGTGTACAAAAGGTTGATTCTTTCTCAAATAGATACTAATGCAACGTAAATGAAAAACATCTCATCAACTTTAATATCCAGGTCCATAGTCCATAAAGAAGTTCACAATAGCTAAGTAGATCAAATACAATGTTCATAACATAAATAATTCCTCACATGCAATTGTTAGTCAATCACACAAATCAGTCCTCACACTCCGAATCCGATCCGCTACTAAAGCCTCGGGATCTGCCGTCTCACCTAAAACGTTAAGCAAGTATGAGTCTACAAAGAAGACTCAGCAAGCAACCCAAAAATGGATTACCAATCTAACATATATATAATGGTTTCAAATCATGTTGTTGCATATAGAATTTAGGAATCATACTACTTTCAAAATAATCATTTACTAAATACATCTTAAGTCAAAAGTGTGTACAAAAGGTTGATTCATTCTCAAATAAATACTAATGCAGTGGAAATGAAAAACATCTCATCAACTTTAATACCCAGGTCCATAGTCCATAAAGAAGTCCACAATAGCTAAGTAGATCAAATACAATGTTCATAACATAAATAATTCCTCACATGCAATTGTTAGTCAATCACACAAATCAGTCCTCTGCTCCGAATCCAATCCCGCTACTAAAGCCTCGGGATCCACTGTCTCACCTGAAACGTTAAGCAAGTATGAGTCTACAAAGAAGACTCAACAAGAAACCCAAAAATGGATTACCAATCTAACATATATATAATGGTTTCAAATCATGTTATTGCATATAGAATTCAGCAATCATACTACTTTAAAAAAAATCATTTACTAAATACATCTAACTCAAAAGTGCGTAAAAATGCTACTTGTATAAGCCATGAACTTAAGACATTGTGCTAACATCATAATGTTTAGTTTTGCAAAGTGATTTCAGATCTAATCATAAGGGCATAAATTTAAGTATCAAAATGGTGTATTTGGCGTAAATGGTTTCAAGAGTTTGCATAAGTAAGCATGACTATTAAACATTCGTCCGAATGGAATTAAGACATGCAACGACCCTCCTCATACCGATACGATTATACCAATCCCCATCGGTACAAAGAGCGTCGTTACAGTGGGATAGTAGCCCAACACTAAACGATAAGGTTGATATGTCCATGAATAATAAAAGAGTACAGCAGAATTAAAAGAAATGTTATACTTCATTCCATCATCACCACACATTCCACAGTCTATATAGTACAAGAAAGTACTAGAGTCCACATTATTACAACTTGAAAAGAACTACATTGTCCATATGAATAAACTTTATTCAACTATGAAAGAAAAATATAATTATAACGTGAACTCTACTGATTATTCCTTCTCGTATGCAGCGTCAACCTTCACTACGCTTCCCTTAGGCACAAAATCACCTGTCCCCTGTACGCCGAAGCATGTATGAGTCTTACAAGACTCAGCAAGTAATCTTAAATATCAAACTTACACATATCACATACATAATAAGCCACTAACAATGAGGAAAAACACATGCTATCACTCTAATCACAACATTACACATGACATATGGTTCTTATGGTTAACTATACATAAGTCATCCAAATACCTTCCTATCTAACACATGCTCATGTTAAATCATGAAATATAACATATACCTACACATGTTTTCTACACATGATATATCCTAGGATGCATGGTTCAAATCTTCATCATATCATTATACAATTTTACCATTTTAAAACATGAGGCTATGTACAAGATAATAGACATTCCTAGTATGGTATCTAGTCAATCTCTCATGCATTTATATCTTTTTATCACACATTTAACTTGCTATTTTAATGTATAATTATCCTATATCTTAACACTTGCGCATGCTTTCTAGTAATCTACGTAATACGATACTAAGCATTCTAACATAACGTAGCATAATCATGTTGATACATACATGTTATGAACATATGCACTCTTAAACACATAACATATAACATGATTTATTACTATAAACATTTTTCTTATTGTGGAACAACTCTACCAATTAGATCATGCAATATACATAAAGTAGATAGCAATCTAACATGATCTCTATTTATATTTCACATGCACTTTTCCTTATTGATTTACACGTTTCACATGCTGTTTTAATATGAATAATTCACCTTTATTAAACATAAATTGAAGATTTAAAATACATTCAAATCGGATGGCTATCATCTACAAATTGAATATGGAACTACATACTAAATGAATAACAATTCTATCATGGACTTAGGCATTATTTTTGTGTTTATCAAAATCATAATCTCATTTAGCTTGCTGTTTTGACATGAATCAAACTTAATTACATGAATTTACACTTATTCTCTTGCCATTTCATTCATTCGTCAATTCTACATACTCAATTTTCTACATTGCGTTTCTTTACATATTTACATGCACATATTCATACACACTACCATATAGGTATTATTAAACTATATCACATGATATTAGACATGATATTAACATAATTCTACAATTATGATGTTAATGCATGAACAACAAAATAAATATGCACGTATAATACATTGGTTTTCACATGTGATTACACTCTCATTATCTTTTACTCTTCCTTACCTATAAATTTACACTTCTTTCATTTCATTTACTCATGCGTTCACGTTTATCACTTATCACAACAATTGCACTTATCACGTGCCACATTCACTTATCACTTTGCACTTCTATTCACATTTAATCTCTTAAATTGCCGTGCCACATAGTCCTAACTACCAAGTAGAGGAAAACAATCACTTTACCACTAAGTGCTTATCACTTAACACTTAGCACTCACTTTCACATATTTGTCACCTAGGAAATGCAGTGACAAACCTAGGTAACTGCGCAGAACCGGGAGAATCCCTCTCCACCCTAACCAGCGGTACTTGTCTACCTCCAGGATTTTATCCTAATGCCCTTAGGATTTATCTCATAACGTTGAGCCTTCCATATGGACTTTTCTATGGTACAGCTCTCAGACCCCTATGGTAGCAGTGTCACACATGGCTAAATATTACATTTATCACTTATCATCCTTATCACCTTTACTCATGCTCATACATATATTTTCATCCCAATTCACATACACTTTTCATAATATTCACAATTCCATTTTCAGAAATTCACCTTACTATTAAAAAGTGATAAATAACTTAAAATAAGTTTTTTAACATGCTGCTAACTTTTAATTTATACAAATTTAGTCCTAACATGCACAACATGGAAATTTTCACTTTAAAAACCATAATAATGCCTACTATCATCAAAATACCATGAATTTTTATCAAAGGCTAAAAACATTATTCATAACATATAAGAAATTTTATAGATTTTTCTGAATAGATAATATATTTATAACAGTTAAATCAAATCACAGGTCCATTTTTCACTAATTTCTCTAAAGTAGAAATTCTAGTAAAATAGTCTAATATAACAGTGTTAATGTGTATATACAATCAAGACATCATCACAGAAGACTTACCAAACCCTAACTCACATCTGACCTATTTACACAAATTAAACATGGTTATTATATGCTCATAATTCAATTTCCAGAATTTAATAATTAAGACAAATCATGAAAATTCATGAAAACCTCATGACAAGACCTACTAATCAACTTTGACCTTACAAAAATTTTACAGCATGCACACATGTCAGGAAATCAATTAAATACATTTAAGAAGATTAAATAGCAGTTTTCAGGACACGGAGGAACTTGACTGCATAGTCCTGGCCAGCAACTGAGTTAACTGCGGCATCCCTTGCCATCAAGTCAAGAACTTGACGGCAGGGGATGTTGTCGTCAACTTCCACACAGCAATCAGCATAGACAACACTCACATGCATGGGGAAAATGGAGGGTCCAGGACTCGAGGAAAAATCCAGAAAAATTCTAGGACCTAGGCGACAAGTCTAAGATTGATATACATAGATTACTTACCTCTAAATAAATCCTAGAAGATCAAATATGGTCGATGAAGCCCTCCTCGGCCTTGCCAAGAAGGTGTTCAGAAACGCCTTAGATCTGGTTCTTCTGTGGATGCAGACGGTCCCTCGGAGTTGGGATTGCTTCCTTGACAGTTGGACTACACTCCAGTCATTGTAGATCTCCCAGAAACTCCTTTAGTCGTCGGATCAAAGCCTTGGAACTTCAACTTTTCTCACAGGAAATACTAGGGTTTCTCAAAACACCAAAAGGCTTGGTGCGGCCGAAAGATGGGTCTTTATAAGGTTAGATGGGTTGGGTACGCTTCTGGGTAGGTTTCCTATGGCTTAGGATGGGTTTCCTAAATTGGAACCGGCCATAATGCGAGCATTAACAAATCTGGAACCGTTACGCAGGAGGATATAGACGTTAACATCGGTTGTAGTCAACTGCACAGTTGACGTCAAGGGGCTGGCCGCCAACAGTGTTGGCATCAAGGGATGTGGACGCCAATTAGGCCTACAAGTTGGCGGCACAGTGTTGGCCGCCAACTGTGCCAAACAGCCCAAACACCTATTTTCATCGAATTTAAACATACATTGAGGCTCCAACAGTATAGTATGAGCATAATTAAATATTTTTACACATATCACATAAATTATATGTAACACCTAGAATTTTTCTTATTTAGTTGAGAAACTTGAAAAATAAGGTTCTTAGACTTAACCATTATTCTTAGGTTGAATTAATTGATATTTGGAAATGTTTAGCATTAATAAACGTTTCCTCAGTGTCGTGCTCGGACGTGCGCGCTCCCACAGAGCGACACTAAAAAACTATAATGAAAACAAAATCTGAGAACACCATAATTTTTAGAAATATGTGGAGATATCAGAAATGTAAATATCCAAATTTTCGGCATGCGGATTTCGAGGATAAGTCGACGCGACTATTTTTTGGGTGATTTTTCACCTACTGTAAAATAAATTCTAAAAATTAAACTAAAATCACTATAATTTGTAAAACTATCACATTAGTATATGGTTAAAATTTTAGGTCAAACGGACGTCATTTGAATACATTTACACAAAGATTATTGGGCCAGATGAATTATGGCTTAATTACGGGATGGAATTTTTGGGAAATTCCAGTGGGGTATGTGTAAGGCTCCTAAAGAGCCATTACATCAGGGATAGGCCATCATTGCGGTTACTTATGTGTAACCAAAGGGTAAGCTGCATGTGAAACGTGTTAAGGTAAGAATCAAAGGATTCTTACCATGACACATGGGCAACCAACGTGTCTCTGCATAAGAAGGAGTTGAGGGCTATAAAAGCCACTGCCCTTCCATCGCACACACTCTTCTCCAGCCATTGTTCCTGTCTTCCTCTTCTTGCTGCTAGAAGAGAGTGGTGGAGGAGCTACGGATCTGTTGATAGTGGTGCTGCTGGAGGAGCTACTGGCGTTCCTAGCTTTATAGCCACTGCAACTACTCTTTCTTCTGCTCTTTCGGTCACTGCAGTTGCTTCATTTGGTGTAAACATTGCAAGCACGCCAATAACCTTAACGAGGGAAAATACTTCTCTAGCTGAGTGTGGGTTTTCTCATCAAGGATTAGCGAATTCATCGTTTAAGAAAGGTAGGATTCGATCCTCTTTCCTTCTCTTCTAATTCATGTTCACTGTTTGGATGTTCCAGTTCATGTTCTAGTGTCATGAACCCCTTTAGCACTTCTTGTGTGTCTTCTGTTACTGTAGAAGCTATTTTTTGAGTTCACATAATCTTTATTTGAAAATGATATTCTTCCAGTGTCATGTGGTATTAGGTTCCTAGCTATCCATGTGTAGGATTCATATCCCTCTGGTTCAATTCAGTTCTCCATATGTAACAAGGAATTCATGAGGAACGGATAAGTTGTTATACTTGTGATTCTCTGTTTTCCTTCCAATCATGGTAGAATTACTCTTGTTGGGAAAGGAACAACTTGGTTCTATTTTAGAAATCAATTCCTATCCTCTTCTTCTACCTTTGATCTTTATTCATGATTTGGAGTCATGTGGAAGTTTAAATATCTATAGAACTATGTGAGAACTTTTACTTATTGTTAGGTACTTCAAGCCTTGATTTAGATCCATGAAAGACTTGGAGTTTTAGTGTTTATCTTGAAGGAATCTTCCCAATAAACCATTATTAACAAGATCAGCTTCCAGTACTATATTATGTCTAGTTCTAGCTAGACAAGCTTGAATTATAAACCTCTCGTTTCATCTCGTTTGTTCAGTTTATAAACCACTGTGAGAACTCCAATTGGACTCTACTATTTGGTATCAAACATGTCTTCGTTCATAAGTTCTATAGTTAGGGTGTTTAGGATAGATTTGAAGTCATTTTTGGAAGTTCTGCAGCTACCTGTCGAGAGCCAGCCCAAAGCTGTCAACAGGCGCATGTGTTCCAGACTTCCAGAGTTCTGGACTGTAGCTAGCTGTCGACAGATGCCCTTCAGCTGTCGACAGATACCTACAGAGCCAAAAACCTGAGCCCTGTCTGCTGCCATCTGTGGACAGCCCCTTCTAGGTTGTCGACAGGTACAATGCTGATTCGGATTTCTGCACTCTTTCATGTTCGAATCCATGCTAAAACTTCATCCTAAAAGCCAAGAAAGTTACCCACTTATTTACCTTTGTATCTACTATCATGTACCTTAACCTCCCTTGAATTATTCTTGAAGTTGTTAACTACGAATGGCACTCCGTTGAGTCCATTCTCCTGTAGTCGGTAATTGAGTTCATGTAACTTGATGTCTTGAGAGTTCAAATGCTTGAACACCATGTGAGATATGATTAATTGACGATGATGACATTTATTGGGTCCTTGGACCCCACTGGACTGATATGCCTGTGCAAATAGGGTTGGTCCAGTCCTGGGAGGAGCACCTGAATTCATTTTCTGACTGTACGGAATGATAAAGGACAACTACTGTGCAAATAGGGCTGGTCCAGTCCTGGGAGGAGCACCCAAATTAATTTTCTGACCGTACGGAATGATAAAGGGCAACTGGATGTTTGGCATAACATCAAATACTGTTGATTATAGTCATCTTGTTACCTGATACTGTGGATTACAGTCATCCTGTTACCTGTTCTGTGTGAATATATAGTCATCTTGTTATTTTTTAGAGATAGATGACGAGGTTTACTATCAGGTTGACAACCAAAGACATATGTCCCATATAAATACAAATCAAAATCATTTGGTCCACAGTATCATACTAGAAGGCGACCTAGATATAAAAGATTTTATCAGTTTAAAAGACCAAGGTATGTTAGAAAAAAAAAACACTATTTAAAGCCCAAACCTGAATTCAAGAAGAAATGTAAATGTTTTTAGTGTGGTGAAATAGGTCATTATGCAAATGAATGTCGTAATAGTCTCATATGCCAATAGATGTTTTGAATATTGTTGATAAATATGTTTGGTATGATCCAATTCCGAACTTATATCAAGAATATGCAAAAAATATTATAAGCATTTGGCACATGAAACGAATAGCTCTGACATTTGATATGGTTGATAACATAGACACATAATAAGACGGCAAGTGATCAAATGAAAATAAAATTTCAAAATATATATGATCAACAAAATACTATAGTCGATTATCAAATAGAAACTCAAAAATCTTTAAATAAAATAACATTACAACTAGATGAAATGAAGATAAAACCAACAGTAAAAATACCAACTAAACTAAAATCAAATTGGTTCATGCCAGAAACTATATTTGATTATCATAAGTTTATAAATTCACCTAAACCAGACCTTAAACAGAAATCTATAGAAACTATCTTAACTCTCGAAGATATAGAGGAAGAATTTATAATTCCAGAATTATACCTTATTGATCAGTCTATAGGAAAAATGATCCTTGGAAATAACTTCATCAATTCATACTCTCCAATTACCATTGACAGATTACACAATATATTTAGTGGTTGACAACCAAAGACATATGTTGGTGCTATGTCTTGGCAGGCTTGCTTAGGAGTTTTTGAGGCCTTTAAAGCATATTGAGAATTATAAGAAGATTTTTGTATTGCTGCTTGTTTGCAGCAATTATGAAATATTTCTATTGCACATTTCATTCTAGTGGCCAGATTATCGGCACCAGCTCTATCTGATTGTACTTGTTTTAAAGTAATATGATATTGACTTTTACAGTTATTATCCCATGGAGGAGGTAATTTATTAAAGTATTTTGTTTCCCAATGGTTCCATTTAGTTAAGGGTAAACGCCAAACAAGGGATGAATATAATGATTCATCAAAGATTACTAACTGTTTATTAGAATCTTCAGTATCTTCTTCATGTATAGATAAATTTTCTAATTCCTTTTTAGACAATTCTTCTTCAGATACCATATTAATAAAATATGTATATTCATTATCATAACTGAATTCCATTTCTAACATACCTTGGTCTTTTAAACTGATAAAATCTTTTATATCTAGGTCGCCTTCTAGTATGATACTGTGGACCAAATGATTTTAATTTGTATTTATATGGGACATATGGTACTAACTGCTGTTGGAATTGCGGTTTATTTTTTAGAGATAGATGACGAGGTTTACTATCAGGTTGACAACCAAAGACATATGTTGGTGCTATGTCTTGGCAGGCTTGCTTAGGAGTTTTTGAGGCCTTTAAAGCATATTGAGAATTATAATAAGATTTTTGTATTGCTGCTTGTTTGCAGCAATTATGAAATATTTCTATTGCGCATTTCATTCTGGTGGCCAGATTATCGGCACCAGCTCTATCTGATTGTACTTGTTTTAAAGTAATATGATATTGACTTTTACAGTTATTATCCCATGGAGGAGGTAATTTATTAAAGTATTCTGTTTCCCAATGGTTCCATTTAGTTAAGGGTAAACGCCAAACAAGGGATTAGAATGGAGACAGCTTGTCCCAAAAGAATATATTTACATAAAAATCAATCTCTATATATAATAAAATATGATTCAAATGCTTTATGGCCCGAAGAATCAGAAATAGGTTTTACCATCTTTAGTAACAACGAAACTATCACAATACCTCCTCAAGAAAGAGTTATACTCTCAACAGGTATAGGTTTTTGTTCATCTTTGGTATCAGTTAAGTCTTTTCTTGTGTTTACATGAACTAGAACTTGAGTTTCAATGTGAATTCTTGAGCATATCCCATGTATCCATTCTACTGTTTCACATTCACTGTCATATTTAGATGCTGTTGGTCCATCTATGATTTCACTCAAGCCTTTTCCTTGATCATCATACCGTTTAATCCTTTGATTTGAGAATTTGAATCCTACTGGGCTAGTTAGCTCACTAAATCTTATTTTTCAGGTATCTAGAAGGCGGGAACTTCGGGATTTGTGTGTGGAGATACCATCCTTGACGATATTTTACTTTTGAGATTATAAATTGGAAATCTTGTAATATTCATAGAATGACAATTGTCAAATTTTTATTTAATAGAGCTCCTGAGCAATTTGCCGCTTAATTAGTTTAAATTTTACTCTTGATTCCTCTTGCGTTCACATTCTGGCATTTATAGATATATTAAATGTCGGGACGTGACAGAATGGTATCAGAGCATTAGTTCGATAAACCAAGGGATAACCTGTGAGGATGGGTAGAAAGCCTGAGGTTAAGCTAGATAAGTATAGTTGGATATAGATTGTATTGAGTATGAAATAAAAATTTTGAGGATTCCTTCTTTCTTTCATTCTTGCTTCTTATTCCTACACAAGAACTTCATAATCAAACTGTTTACCATGTATACACACTTAAAACAACCATAGATGTGTTGTTCTATTTCTTGTAACCATGCTTTAGCTAAAGTTTATGTTATGACACAAGCATATTATGAAACTCATCCTATTAGAAGCAAGAAAATGTTGTCAGCAAGTGTTGCACTCCTAGTTGTCATCTTTTCTTAGATTTCCATGCCATAATATATCCCTATTGTTCTACTTGTTTCCCTCATGGAAAGTGGTTTTTAGAACTGCAAAGAAAACTCTTTTGATGTTGTCAATCATGTAAAGATTCATAGGAGCACTTGGTAGAATTTCCTATGGTAGTTTTTCAAGATTCCTGGAAGTTTAGATCACGCATGTCGACAGCCAGCATTTACCTGTCGACAAGTAACATGCTTCCAAACCCAGAAATGCAGAATTGACAGTAACTGTCGACAACCACTCCCTAGCTGTTGACATATACCCTCAGAACCAGAAAAACCTTGCTCTATCTGTTGCTATCTGTCGACAGCCACTTCCTAGCTGTCGACAGACACCAGTCTGTGATGAACTGGTCCTTCTTCAGTCAGTTAGAAGAGTCAGCAGGCACTCTGTAGAACTGAAACTCATACCTTATTTACATTCCATATCATTTAAGTAAATGAAACTTTCATTTACTTAAGATATTGCATGTAAATAAGGAAGTACCCCCCATTTGAATCCAATAAAAATATCAGAAAAATCATAACTCTTACCAATAAAAAGTCAACTCTCCCACCGAAGAAGAAAAACACAATTTTTGCGATTCCATCAAAATAGCGTATTTCTAATTTCTCACAATTTGGCCTACCTAAAAATTTCATAATTCAAGTAAACCTAGTAGGATGATAAAAATTCAAGGTCCGGTGAAAAATGATAAACACACATATGACTTCTCCAAAGGAGCCCTCTCCTACTGAAGGAAAAGTCAAACGTGTTCATCCCTTAATTTACGTCAAAATGACTTTTGCATTGATATGTTATTATATCCAACTCTAAACAAGAATTAGTAAATGAATGATTCAATCGATCATATAGATTTCATGACTATCCTCGTGATATATTCTTCTGTTGACTTTCCAATTTTCTTGGATGCTAAATTATTATAACACTGAGATAGATTATTTAATCATTATCTACATCCATTCCTTACTAACCAAGTAAGACTCTTTAATAACTTAAATGTGTTTAACACTCACATAATTGATGAATCAAAATTTCAAGATTGTTTTAAATCTCACGAATCTTATACGCATGGTAGGATTAAATCTATTTATCTCTACTGGAGTGGATAACCAAATAGATTGGTGAAGAAAAGAAATAAAAAAAAAACTACTGGAGTAATTTCTGAAGAAATGCAAGAATATGTAAACATTTTGTACTAAAGTTTGGATTTGGTCAGATGATTCCTTAAACTCCTAATAGCATTTTCTTCAGGCTAGAGTTTATTGCATTCTTCTTCTAACGATAACATAAGGATCAATTGTCTGTAAGTTGAGATTAAATCTCACAATTTTGCTTCAACTAATCAGTAGCTTGGCGTGTCAACGCACACAAACAAATTGATTTGGGACAGTAGGAAGTTTTAGAAAAAAAATCAACTCCATGTTTTCTAGACTTGACCTCAAGCAGGTGAACGCAGTTTTGATTAACTTAATTTAAATTTGTTTACTCAACCCGCGTAATGGGAGAAGAAGCACATTGGAAAGAGGTTCATCATGCAATGGACAACCTTGCTCAGTCCTTAGAACGGGTAGTTCCCATTGTTGATCAAGGAAAAATGAAGCTGTATAAGAATATTAATAGTCCAAACTCTCAAGAAACAATAAGTATTATAGTGTCCATACGGAAGAAGGCAGTTCTCCCAGTAATAGAGAAATAGCTGGCAAACAGAAGATGAAGCGGAGCAAAGAGAACAAAAAGAGTAAGAAGGCCAACAAGCAAGCGAACATTAAGGCACAACTTAAGGATCTTGTGCATGTTGTCACAAATCAGGTCATGTCAAAGAGAACTGTTGGCGGAAACTAGGAGCATGTTTAAAGTGCGGAAGTCTAGAGCATCGGATCTCAGAATGTCCTGTACTCTCTTAGAGCAAAGACAAGAGTTAGGAAAACATGAAGCCATAGGGAAAAAGTGACTGAAGCTATTAGAAGTAATTTCATGTATAAGTCAATAGGACTTGAGTATAGTGAAAAATACTTGAGTTTAGTTGTTACAATATATATCAAAACTTGGTAAGTTTTGCCAATCAATGTAACTTTATAAGGCTGACTATAGAATTCTGTAATAGAAATCTTATGGGATAAATAAAATTCTTGTTGTCTATTTCCATATTCTTCACATTCATCATTCTTGTCATACTTTATTATCCTTCCCAGAGAATATGTATTTACATAACTCTCTAAGGAATAAAGTTATTCCTTAGTGGGGAGACTTTGAGTATGATATACCACTGCCAGTGATAAGGAACATAGTGAAGGTTGTATCTAATTGAACCCATAATCACAACATGGCTCTTTAATATCTAAAGATGCTAATATTTAGATCCCCATCAAGTAACGATGATATGATTATATAGAGAGTGTAAACATCCTATGACATAATAACCATGGCGGGATTGGTGAAACTAATCTGGATTAGATAAAGTTTCAAAGACTGAAAACTTACAACTTTGTGATCCATCCAAACTAGTTAAGAAGTTTTGAGGACCAAACTCTGTTTAGTGGGGGAGAGTTGTAACACCACGATTTTTTTTTATTTAGTTGAGAAACTTGAAAAATAAGGTTCTTAGACTTCACCATTATTCTTAGGTTGAATTAATTGATATTTGGAAATGTTTAGCATTAATAAACGTTTCCCCAGTGTCGTGCTCGGACGTGCGCGCTGCCACAAGGCGACACTGAAAAACTATAACGAAAACAAAATCTGAGAACACCATAATTTTTAGAAAAATGTGGAGATATCAGAAATGTAAATATCCGAATTTTTCGGCATGCGGAGTCGACGCGACTATTTTTTGGGTGATTTTTCACCTACTGTAAAATAAATTCTAAAAATTAAACTAAAATCACTATAATTTGTAAAACTATCACATTAGCCTATGGTTAAAATTTTAGGACAAACGAACGTCATTTGAATACATTTACACAAAGATTATTGGGCCAGTTGAATTATGGCTTAATTACAGGATAGAATTTTTGGGAAATTCCAGTGGGGTATGTGTAAGGCTCCTAAAGAGCCATTACATCAAGGATAGGCCATAATTGCGGTTACTTATGTGTAACCAAAGGGTAAGCTGCATGTGATACGTGTTAAGGTAAGAATCAAAGGATTCTTACCATGACACATGGGCAACCAATGTGTCTCTGCATAAGAAGGTGTTGAGGGCTATAAAAGCCACTGCCCTTCCATCGCACACACTCTTCTCCAGCCATTGTTCCTGTCTCTGCTCTTGTCTTCCTCTTCTTGCTGCTAGAAGAGAGTGGTGGAGGAACAACGAATCTGTTGATAGAGTTGCTGCTGGAGGAGCTACTGGCATTCCTAGCTTTATAGCCACTGCAACTACTCTTTCTTCTGCTCTTTCGGTCACTGCAGTTGCTTCATTTAGGGTAAACATTGCAAGCATGCCAATAACCTTAAGGAGGGAAAATACTTCTCTAGCTGAGTGTGGGTTTTCTCATCAAGGATATTAGCGAATTCATCGTTTAAGAAAGGTAGGATTCGATCCTCTTTCCTTCTCTTCTAATTCATGTTCACTGTTTGGATGTTCCAGTTCATGTTCTAGTGTCATGAACCCCTTTAGCACTTCATGTGTGTCTTGTGTTACTGTAGAAGCTATTTTTGGAGTTCACATAATCTTTATTTGAAAATGATATTCTTCCAGTGTCATGTGGTATTAGGTTCCTAGCTATCCATGTGTAGGATTCATATCCCTCTGGTTCAATTCGGTTCTCCATATGTAACAAGGAATTCATGAGGAACGGATAAGTTGTTATACTTGTGATTCTCTGTTTTCCTTCCAATCATGGTAGAATTACTCTTGTTGGAAAGGAACAACTTGGTTCTATTTTAGAAATCAATTCCTTTCCTCTTCTTCTACCTTTGATCTTTGTTCATGATTTGAAGTCATGTGGAAGTTTAAATATCTAAAGAACTATGTGAGAACTTTTACTTAATTGTTAGGTACTTCAAGCCTTGATTTAGATCCATGAAACACTTGGAGTTTTAGTGTTTATCTTGTAGGAATCTTCCCAATAAACCATTGTTAACAAGATCAGGCTTCCAATACTATTATGTCTAGTTCTAGCTAGACAAGCTTGAATTATAAACCTCTCGTTTCATCTCGTTTGTTCAGTTTATAAACCACTGTGAGAACTCCAATTAGACGCTTCTATTTGATATCAAACATGTCTTGGTTCATAAGTTCTATAGTTAGGGTGTTTAGGATAGATTTGAAGTCATTTTTGGAAGTTCTGCAGCTACCTGTCGACAGCCAGCCCAAACCTGTCGACAGGCGCATGTGTTCCAGACTTCCAGAGTTCTGCACTGTAGCTAGCTGTCGACAGATGCCCTTCAGCTGTTGACAGATACCTACAGAGCCATAAAACCTGAGCTCTATCTGCTGCCATCTGTCGACAGCCCCTTCTTGGCTGTCGACAGGTACAATGCTGATTCGGATTTCTGCACTCTTTCATGTTCGAATCCATGCTAAAACTTCATCCTAAAAGCCAAGAAAGATACCCACTTATTTACCTTGGTATCTACTGTCATACTACAGCAAAGTTTGGCCACATTGTGTACCTTAACCTCCCTTGAATTATTCTTGAAGTTGTTAACTACGAATGGCACTCCGTTGAGTCCATTCTCCTATATTCGGTAATTGAGTTCATGTAACTTGATGTCTTGAGAGCTCAAATGATTGAACACCATGTGAGATATGATTAATTGATGATGATGACATTTATTGGGTCCTTGGACCCCACTTGACTGATATGCCTGTGCAAATAGGGCTGGTCCAGTCCTGGGAGGAGCACCCGAATTCATTTTCTGACCGTACGGAAAGATAAAGGACAACTACTGTGCAAATAGGGCTGGTCCAGTCCTGGGAGGAGCACCCAAATTCATTTTCTGACCGTACGGAATGATAAAGGGAAACTGGATGTTTGGCATAGCATCAAATACTGTTGATTATAGTCATCCTGTTACCTGATACTGTTGATTACAATCATCCTATTACCTGTTCTGTGTGAATATATATATATAGGAACCAAATTATGAGATTCACTGTGAATTCCTGAGCATGTTTTGTAATTCAGTACCACTGTTCCAATTTTCATTATGATGATAAGATATTTGTTTGTTCATCTTTGGTATTAGTTAAGTCTTTTCTTGTGTTTACATGAACTAGAACTTGAGTTTCAATGTGAATTCTTGTGCATATCCCATGTATCCATTCTACTGTTTCACATTCACTGTCATATTTAGATGCTTGTTGGTCCATCTATGATTTCACTCAAGTCTTTTCCTTGATCATCATACCGTTTAATCCTTTGATTTGAGAATTTGAATCCTACTGGGCTAGTTAGCTCACTAAATCCTATTTTTCAGGTATCTAGAAGGCGGGAACTTCGGGATTTGTGTGTGGAGAGACCATCCTTGACGACATTTTACTTTTGGGATTATAATTTGGAAATCTTGTAATATTCATAGAATGACAATTGTCAATTTTTTTTTAATAGAGCTCCTGTGCAATTGCTGCTCAATTAGTTTAAATTTTACTCTTGATTCCTCTTGTGTTCACATTCTGGCATTTATAGATATATTAAATGTCGGGACGTGACATCATATACATTACACATTATTTATAAGTATAATTTGCACTAATCTCAATTAAAGATAATATGCACGAAGTGACATACATATGTATACATATGCACCATAGTTGCATGTATTATGCATGAATATATATATATATATAATATATGTAATACACACTCTATTATTTAGATATCATACATGTCATAATCAAGTCAATGCTTATTGCAATAAGTAAATATCATATGTACAACATTAGATTTATATACCTATACGCATACAAAGTATAATTTAGTACAACATGCATGAATTTACATAAATATAGCTTGCTTATAATATTTTGATATATTTTACATGCACTGTATTATTTAAGTACCATATACACTATAAACAATTTAGCATGCCAATAATAAACAAATATCATTTGCACAGGATGGACGTATAGATATATGTATACATGCGTATACTCATGAGTAATTATACTTATAACATACATAAGGTTAAACATATATGTATATACATGCCTACATCGTTTAGATACATACACGATTCACATTATTGTTCACACATCATAACAATTTATCATGCTTAGAAATAGATATATAATTCGAACAAGATTAATATATGTGTGCACATATATACACATCATAGTTACATATAATATGCATGGAATAATTAAACACAATATGCATCTCAACCATTAGATAATATATACACATTTAATTATAATACATGTACAGAAGTAAAATCATATATGCTTACAAGATGCATGATAGTACTTCACATTATATGTGTAACATTACTTTAATATATCATGCATAATATTTAATAAATACCTTATATACAAAATTGGCTAACTACTTATTTCACGAAAATAATATACATATACGCATATGTACGTGAAAATTTTGATAGTTATAATATGCAAAAATTTTAATACGTACACTATATTTATGACATGTAAATATCGCATGCTCAATATAAAATGACGGAAAATTTCGGGGTCTCACAGACAAGTATTATATGAAATCATTCTAAGGCTGAAAATAAACATATAGGATAACATATACCTATATACAAATTTGCCAAGACACAACTCAAACCACCCATTAGAAGTTAGATACACGTATGAATATATACTCATCACCTAGGCAGATAGTGATAGAGTCTTGGTTATTGTGCAATACTGGGGGGAAGCCCTCCCCACCTTAACCAGTGGTACTTGTCCACCACTAGGATTTCTTCCCTCGCCCTCGGGAACATATAACATATTGAACATTTCCATAGGGGCATTGCTATGGTCTTGTTCCAGATTACTTCTACGGTGGCAGTGTCTTATTGGCTGGATACAAAATCATATACAAATTTCTCCAAATTCAAATGCAACATAACATGCTGCTAAATCTTATACATATATTCAGATGCTGATAGAGACATATATCTGATTTATCACATAGTGTATTTTCTGAGAATTTTTTTCACAAATCATTTCAATAGAACACATTTCTCATGATGATAACAAACTAAAAATAGTTACTGAAATCACAAATTCAAAAAATTTGGTCAGAACATGTTCCTATTGTTATGAATCAAACCAATCATTTTTCACAATTTTTTGGCATATATTCTAATTTCTGCAGTAATCAAATCAGTGATATAAATAGAGAAATATTCATCACACTGAAACTGTCTGTCAACCAGGTTCAATATTTTTACTGAGTGTATATCATAATCACAAAATCCACTATTCAAACTCTCATGATTTTTTGAATCCAAAAACTATTTATAAAATTAAAATAGTACTATTGATTTTTGTATTTCAGTCATGGAAATTATAAAAATAATCAAACTCTAATTTTAGGTCTATCATACTCTGATATAACCCTAACATGTATTTCTACATCGAAATCACATGCTTCAAGTATAAATTTTCCTCTTAAATATATGCTTAATTACATAATTTTGGAATTATCCTAAATTCATGGTGACTACAAAAATTAACCTAATTTATAGTATGGCCAAAATTGGATCTACTTAACCCTACATGTTTCATAGAAAGTCCTATCAAGTTTGAACACAAAAGTATAAATTCAAATGTAAAATAGGTGAAAATAATGAACTGAAGAACTTGATGGCAACACTCTTGCCGTTAACTTTAATTGGCGGCAAGAGGGTTGGCGTTAAGTTCATCCTTGACCGTAGTCAAGGTTGACGTTAACCTGAAAGAAGGCTAGAACCCTTCTTGACTCATATAAACCCCAAATCCGACTGTTGTTTAGTTTTCAAAATCATGGAAAATTTGAAAAAGGGTAGAATCTATGGTTGGGAACCCGATCCCTAGGTTACTTGCCTTTGAAACACCAATAATCTATGGATTTAGCTGATGAAGCCCGCCTTGGCTAACCAAGACAATCCTCTCTCCAGGTAGAATCCTCGATCAGCAGATCTCCAATGGTACGAGTACGTTGTAGACGTCTTTAGCCTTCAAAAGCACACCCTTCCAACTCGTAGATGCTAGGTCTATTCCTCCACGACGATCAATTGTCGGATCTCTTCAACCTTCCTTGAGACTTGGAGAAACTCCCCAAAAATGCATCTAAGAGGACTAACCCACCCTTTTATAAAAGGATTGGCCTCCCACACTCAGTCCACGAGGTAGGAGACGTAACCCCCAAGCGTTTCCAAAATTTAGCCCTTACCATAACTCTACCAGAGCTGGACTACAAAAATTTCACTGTCTGCTCTGGAAGAAGTTGACGTTAAGGGTTATTACTATTTTCACAGAGTTGACGTCAATCAATATGGACATTTACCTGAAGTTGACAGCAAGGGATGTTGTCGTTAATCTGCTGTTCATGGCAGTCGATGTTGCCATCAGCAACACAGTCGACACAACCTACATCCATCCCGAGAACAGACCATTCCACTCTACAGGATACTAAACTACACACATATATTCACAAATATTTTTAAATACACAATAAAATAGACAACAATAAAATTAAAATCTAAGAATAACATTTCAGGTCATCACAAAATCACTTATCCTCCACACCAATGATGCCCTCATAGTAAAATTTTGCTTTCTAGATGCATCATAAGTGTTGACAACCTTAGTCCATAATAATTTCAACTCATCAATCAATGTCTGAGATAGGTGTCTATATTCTTTGTAGGATTTCTCAGACCAAGAATCAATAGATAGGAATAAATTCCCTCACTTCATGCACATGCTCAGAGGAAGGTTGTATGGTGTCACGAACATTGGCCAACTGAAGTAGGAAGCCACTGACAAATGAATTGAATTCGTCAGTGCATAAATCAAGCCTCACATTACGTGACTCCAATGAGAAGATATGATGAGCATGGTTGAAATGAATCCAAGCTTTGCCATCTATAGGATGACTCATAATATCTTCATCATGACGTACTCTTTCTGCATGCCATCTCATATGTCGAGTTGTCCTTGAGGACATATACATCCACCGCAGTCTAGGTGTGAGAGGAAAATACTGCAATGATGCATAAGATATATCCTTTCCCTTAGAATTAGTCCCACTTTTAAGTTCAAACATATCATGATGGCAAATAGAACATGATACCTTATCTACTTCCTCTTTCTAATACAACATACAATGATTAAGACATGAATCTATTTTCACGTATCCAAGTCCTAACTCATTGGCCATCTTCATGGCACGATAAAAATTTGAGGACAACTTCTCATCTCAAGGCAACATACTTTTGATTATGAGCAAGAGACAATCAAACAAGTTTCACTAATGTGAAATTCAAATTTCAAGTTCAGTAACTGTGACACCGTAGACAACTAAGTGTGTTTTTCATAACCATCCCACAATGGCTCATCAACATCCTTAAGTAACTGATAAAATCTTTGCCCCTTTGTTCAGCAATTCTTCAGCATATACATGATCTTCGTGTACATTGACTTTGGGACCAGCGGCATTTATAACCATATCCACAAACAAACTTGTGTCTTCCACAATAGTAGGCTCATGCGACCATAGACATATACCATGACATGTCCAATTCAAATAATGTTCAACAAACCCTTTTTTGTATAAGTGACGTTGAACCTCCCAGGGTGAAATCCACTTCAAATTCTTGCAAGGACATTGGATGCAACTGTTACTGTTTACTGCTGCTTTTGTATTCTCTATTGCAAAATGAATGAAAATCTCAACTCCAGATGTAAACTCCACAGACACCAAATTATAAACTAGTCTACGATACATCCATGAGTGGTCTGTAGGCATTTTTTTCTGTGCTGAACAGATATTACACACTGATAACTGTAAAACTCAAACTCAGAACAACAAGTGCCTGACCATTCTTACACATCCTTCGATGCAACCGAAGTGAATAGGAAGGTTATATTATTTAAATTATCATTTTTTACCCATCCATGAATATTTGATCACACTCAAATGACCATTTACTATGTGTCTGTACAATTTGTTGAAATTTTCGACAACATCTCCCCACACCTCTTCGATATACCACAATATTTATTCATTAAGAAATTTTCGTAAACATTTATTTCTACGTGGTTGAGAAAATTTTCAAAATCAATAAATGTATACCAGAGAGAAGTGAGAAATCGCAACCAAAATTTTCATCAAGCTGTACAAACACATATATTAAATGACCACTTAAATGCGATCAAATATTCACAAACTGTCCAAAATGGGACAATTTAAGACTTTGAGTTAGATCTACATGTTCTCATCATTGAAAATGAGACTTGTGCACATCAATTCCAAAGTCTTGAACGGGAAGGTTCATTGACATGGGCTTAACACACTCGTGAGATGTGTGTCGTGTTAAATTGCTATGCTTGCATGGATCGAATTTAAATGTCTCATAAATCTGAAAGAAAAATGCGAACAAAGTCTTACATGTGAATAAGTGCAATACTAAACCAAATTCACACATACATGTAAATGAATTTCATTAAAGTAAGAAATGCAATAGTAATCACTAAATGATAGTAAACAATTAAAAGCAAACTACACTAATAGTGTTTTATTGAATTAAGCTCGAATCAAGGATCGAATGTCTAGAAGGAAGAGTTCGAATCAATACTAATCAAGGATCTATGTCATGGAAGGCATATATCCGACTGTTAAATTGAGATATAGCCCACCCAAAATCTGCATAAGTAATTAAGCACTTGTGAAAAAAAAAGTAGACTTCGACAAAACCCAAAAAAAAATTTCGACAAAACCCCAAAATTTCAAAAAAATCCCCAAGATCAAATAAAACCCAAGAAAATCTAGGAAAACCCCCCAGATAAACCCATTAAATCCCAAAAAATACCAAACCAAACCCTATGAAATACCAAACCAAACCCCATGAAATACCCTAAGTCCATTAAATCTGAAATACCCAAAATCTCCAAATACCCTAGATTCTTTAAATCTGAAATGCCTAAGACCAAATCCCCAAAAATTCACTAATGTTCTCATTCCAAGCCAAATACCCCTTTAAACTAGAAATTATCATGTTTTACCCAATCCTTTGATGGCCCATGAGAAATTACCTTTGAACAAACACCCCATAGAAAATTTTCCCTTTGAAATATATCCCTGAAAAAAAACCCATAAAATACCAAATCCTCTGGTCCCCCATGGCACTTCCTTCCCCTAAAAATAGGGGGCCATACCCCAATTTCCCCAACATTGCAGCCCCATATAAGTTGCCCTCCTATAGAGCTCTTAATCCCTTCTGCAATCCCCTATTAAACCCTCCAATGTCTCCCCTGTGCAGCCCCTGTTAAACCTCTATACAAAACTCCAAACCAATGCCATTCCAATGTCACTACAAACTCTTATCAGTCCCACATGGCCTCATTAAAGAAAGCCAAGTAAAACCCCCTCTCATTTCTATAAAAGAGCCTATTCAAATTCCACTACAAGAAGGCTTAACCAATCCCACTTATAGGGTGATAACCTGTAAGGCCCTCGAATTAGTTGTCATTTTATCTTATTGTGTGTTGAGTCATGTTGTATGTATATATCACGTATACGTATGTGGATACTTATGTACGATGTTATATTGGTATACCTAAGTATGCATGCGTATATTAGTTGTAAATATTGCTTGATTATATGTTGTAGTAGTGTGTACATCATATTACATATATGGCATGTAAGTATATAGTGTAAGCATGGTTTTCTGCATGTTTTTAAGCTCTGGCCGAAGAGCAAATTGGCGTCAACATGGATGGACGTCCATGATGAGTCAACGTCCATGTCGATGGATGCCAACACTAAAGTAGACGGCCATCTATGTGGACGTCTACTTCTATGATTCTCTGTGCACAGCAGACCCCGAAATTTCGGGGGCAAGCAAGCTCACCGATTGGGGAGTCGTCCCCAATGGCTCTCAGCCCTCCCATCAGACCCTACGGGATATCCCAAGCCTTTTTCCTATAAACTTTCATCTCCTTGTAACCTAAAAGACTCTCTCTTAGCTCTTTGCAAAGGGAGAAGAAAACCCTAGCTGAACTGGAGGAGAACTGAACTTTGGGAGCTCAGATCCGACGATTCAAAGCTTCCTCCAGGCGATCTACTGCATTTGGAAGGGAGTTTGTATGAAGGAGAAGGCTTCCCCAACCTCGGCTTGGCAGCTACTTCAACCTAGAACCCGAGGCAAGGTTGTGGAGGAGACTTCTTGGCACTGCCCAAGGAGAGCTTCAACAACAAATTTGATCCCTTTGGAGATTTTGTAAAAGGCAAGTTACCCATCCCCGTAGCCCATGTATGTGTCTAGAAGGTTTTAGGGATTTTATGAGATTTTCCTCGTGTCCTGGATCCTCACATTCACCCCTTCTTCAGAGCTCAGTCTGTGTTTTTGCATAGACAGGAGCTTGACGGCAAGATCCCTTGCCGTCAAGATCCTCAGTTGGTGGCAGACGATGCTGCCGTTAACACCTCTAAACGGCCAGACATTGCCGTTAAGTTCTTCAGGACAGAACAGGAAACTGTTCTGCCTTATATATCTAATTTTCGAAGTTTTGCTCATGAGGATATAGTGTAAATTTTACATGATACATAATGTAGTAATAGAATGTGTTGTGAATGGTTGATGAATTATGGTAAATGATGTGAATTATTACATTTATTTGAAATGCATGTTAGATAAGGTCCTGAACATGTAGACCTTTGTTTACGTAGTCTATGTGAAATTCGATTGCCCCGAAATTTTCAGGTGATGTATATGTATGTCAGTCCCTGTTCCGAAAATCTGAGAATTTTTCCATGACCATGCTAATTGTTGAAATTCCGCATTGAAAATAGAGGGCATGTGTAGGTTAGTCAAAAATTTCCAGTAAATTGTGTAATGTGCAATAAGTTCAGATAAAATTTATGTGATAACATTCATGTTAGATACAGGTCTGAAAACTATCAAATCCGATAATTATGTTTTGCTTCCACGATAATTGAATGAATTGTGGCATGAGAATGAGTATTTTATTTTCTGAAAGTTATATGTAATTCAGAAAAATGTGAAAATTTGCAGGCGTGGTCAGAAACCTGCAAACAGTGTGGTTAAATTTTCTTGAAATTTGAATAACAGTAGGTTATGTGGTGAAACTTCCATGCAAAATTGAATGGTTTATGCATGCTTAACGTAATAGGATTTGATTAGGTGTTCCCAACCTGATTAGTGTAAATTTTGAAGTGTTTGAACCCTGTCAACAGTAGTACCATGATTTAGGAAAACTGAACCAAGTGTTAATGATAAAACTATAAGTAATGTGTCATATTGTGTAATATGTGTGTGTTAAAAACCGAAATGTGTAAAATGGGCCATGTGTGACACTGCTTCCATAGAGGGCTGTAGAACTGTACCGTGGAAAAGTCCCCACGGGAAGGTTCAATGTGTAAATCCTATGGGCATTAGGATGAAATCCTGGAGGTGGACAAGTACCACTGGTTAGGGTGGAGAGTTCTTCTCCCGGTCTGCGCAGTCCAAGAGTCGTCACTGTGTTGCCTAGGTGGCGTCTATGTGTTATGTGTATGTGATGTGTCCTTCTAATGGTGGTTTGGACTATGTGTCAGGGCATCTAATGTGAAATGTAAATGTGAATATGTGTAAATTGTGTAGTGTGAACATGGATATGTGTGTAATGTGTAAAAGTGGACCATGTGAATCTATAAATGTGTGACCATGTGATATAAGTGTGTTAGAGTGAAAGTTTGTAATTCATGTTATGAAATTATTAAGTTCATGTCAAAACAGCAACCTTCATATGTTTATAATGATGCCTTACATGTACAAGAATGTGTAGAAACCATGTTAGGAGTTCTTCTTTTAGATGTGTGTGAGATTCCATGCTTAGAAGGCTACCCGTTAGCTTAAAGGTAAAATGTTAGCTCTCATGTGAAGGGATGAGTAGAAAGCATGTGATAGGTATTTGGTTTTGAGATGGCATGAATCATGTATCATGTATTGTGAAGCTGTAGAAATACCATGATAGGTTGTTTATTTCATTGTCTCAACCAAGTTATATGTTTGATTTAATGAACTTGAGAGTAGAACTTACTTGTGATATATGCATGTGTGACGTGTATGGAGTTTACTTGCTGAGTCTTTTAGACTCATTCCTTGCTTCAGCGTACAGGTTTAGCAGGTGACCCCACTCCTTTGGAGGAGACCGCGGAGAGCGACTCCGAGCGAGGAGAGTAGCTTTGTGGAGTCACCATAATTGTACTTGCTTTCATAGTATGAAATTGAGGCATTATAATTGAAATATTATGAAATTGTGGACAAGCTTTGTATTTTGGAATTAATTTTTTTTATGTGGACATTAGCTCTTTAATTCGCTATATTGATCATGTATGGTTAAATGTGGATGATGAAATGAAAGATAGTAGTTCTTTTCTTCCGCTACTTTGTATTTATATTTGTGTACATCTCGATCGTATGTTAGTGTTGGGTAAATGTCCCACTATGACGAGACTCACTATACCGACGTGGACTGGTATAATCGTACCGATATAAGGAGGGTCGTCGCAGAGATTGGTATCAGAGCGACCGATTGAGATAGTACATATATATACATAAGTCATCATCCTCATTACATGCTAAATCTTATAGAATTGTCCACATGTGTAGAATTGATTAATAATGAATGGAAAATAGATAAGAAAATGGTTAGGAGTAAATTAACATAGCTCTAATAGTGGCTGAAATTTATTGCAGCCATGGCTTTGCGTGGTAGACGTGGCGGTGCTCCTGCTCGTGAGGGCGAGTAGAGGCGTGAGGAGCAGGCTGAGCAGCAGGTCCCGGCACCTCAGGGTCCTGTACTTCCCCCACCGCCGCCAGTGGATTATGGAGTGTTCATGCAGGGACTAGTGCAGGCCATGCAGACACAGGCCCACACCCAGGCTGCACTCCAGGCCCAGTTGGAGGCTCAGGTTAGAATAATGAAACAAAGAGTAGTCTGCTTTATTTAATGGCATGATGTTGTGTTGAATATGTGTTGCTTATTGTTTGTTGTAGCAGGCTGAAATTCCAGCCCAGGACCATGGTGGACCTTCCATCATGGAAAGATTCAAGTGGATGTTGCCACCCTCTTTTAAGGGGGAGAGCGACCCATTGCTAGCTGAAAATTGGATGAGGGAGATCGAGAAGATCTTCCGGGCTGTTAGGTGTGCAGACGAGGATAAGGTTACTTTAGCCACCTATATGCTACAAGTATGTGTTAGTTTCATATGCTATATATCTGTTAAGTTAGAATTGTTTAGTGTGGTGTTTATGAAGATTGTGTTACATGAGAGAGCTGATGTGTGGTGGGCTTCCTTACTACGTACGCGATTGAGGACGGAGCTATTGACATGGCTTGGGACGAGTTCGTGAGGCTCTTTCGGGCCAAATTCATCCCCGAGCATATCTAGGACAGGATGGAGCAGGAGTTCCTTTCCTTGACCAGGGCTCCATGACCGTGCTCGAGTATGAGGCCAGGTTTGCAGAATTATCTAAATATGCACCTCATATCGTGACAGACGAGCGCATGAAAGCAAAGAAGTTCGTGATGGGCCTAAAGCCATCACTAAGGACGAGGCTAGTGGCCTTTGACCATCGTACCTTGGATGAGGCCCGTAACACTGCTTGTAGGCATGAGGGTGAAATGGAGCAGTGTCTCGAGGAGAAGAATTCTTCGCAGAAGAGGCCTACAGCTACGTTCCAGTGGTAGGACAAGAAGAAAGCAGTGTACCATGCACCACAGCATCCAGTAACACCCAGCAGTGCACAGGTATCTTCTCAACATTCCCCTGGTGTGAAGAAGGAGTGTCCCCATTGCGGGAAGACACATGGTGATACGGAGTGTTGGATGATTGCGGAGAAGTGCTTGAAGTGCGGAAGTAGTGACCACAAGATCAAGGATTGTCTGAGACTTCAGCAGGGAGTCCAGCGCGGAGCGCCAGCCCCAGTAGCGGTAGCAGCAGCAGCGCGAGCTACAGGAAGACCAGGAAGGCCTCGAGCCCCAGCTCGAGTGTTTGCTCTAGCACGAGAGGATGCCGAGCAAGCGGAGCATGTCACCGAAGGTACGGTTTTACTTCTAGGTGTGCACGCTCGGGTTTTGTTTGATACAGGTGCCACTCACTCGTTCATTTCCGAGCATTTCGCTAGGCAGTTAGCTCTAGAGTCAGGCGTAGAGTCTAAGGATTTAGAAATCCCATTGTCTGTACACACACCTGCGGGTACGGTATCGACTGGGAAGTGTATTCCGTCGTTACCTGTGTGCATTGAGGATAGAGTCCTAGAAGGGTGTTTCTTCTTGCTAAAGATGAAGGAGTATGATGCTATTCTTGGTCTGGATTGGCTAGAGGAGCACTATGCGTTAGTAGATTGTCGTGGGAAAAGGATTATTTTCCGCATTCCTGGTGAGGACGAGTTCTCTCTTCCCTTGCCAAGGAACATGGCAAGAAAGTTAATCATCTCTACCATGAAGGCGATGCGCATAGTAAACAAGGGTTGTGACGCTTTTCTTGCGAGCGTGGTGTTAGTACCTGAGGCTGATGAGTCACCTACTCTTGCAGAGATCGAGGTAGTGCAGGATTTTCCAGACGTCTTTCTCGATGATTTATCTGGATTGCCATCGGATAGAGAGATAGAGTTCACCATAGAGTTGCTTCCGGCACCTCTCCTATCTCGAAGGCTCCATATCAGATGGCACCTACAGAGTTAGCCGAGTTAAGGAAGCAGTTGCAAGAGTTGCTAGATAAGGGATTTATTCGCCCTAGTATTTCCCCTTGGGACGCACCTGTCTTATTTGTAAAGAAGAAGGATGGATCACTTAGGTTATGCATCGATTACAGGAAGCTAAACCAAGTGACAGTGAAGAACAGGTATCCCTTACCTCGTATTGATGTTTGTTTGACCAGTTGCAAGATGCATCAGTCTTTTCTAAGATTGATTTGCGATCTGGTTATCATCAGTTGAGGATTCGGAGTGAGGACGTGTCCAAGATGGCATTCAGATCCCGTTATGTACATTATGAGTTTTTGGTTCTTCCTTTCGGATTGACCAACGCCCCTGCAGCGTTCATGGATCTCATGAACAGGGTTTTTAGGCCGTATCTAGATAGCTTTGTCGTAGTGTTTATTAATGATGTGCTGGTCTACTCTCCAGATGAGGCCACACACTGTCAGCATTTCAGGGTAGTATTAGAGGTTCTCCGTGAGCACAAGTTGTACGCAAGTTTAGCAAGTGCGATTTCTGGTTGCGCGAGGTTCAATTCCTCGGGCATGTTATCTCTGATGCTGGTGTAGCAGTTGATCCAGCAAAGGTCCAGGCAGTTATGGATTGGGAGACCCCCAAGACCCCTTCGGAGATTCGTAGTTTTCTTGGTCTGGCTGGTTACTATCGGTGATTCATTGAGGGATTTTCATCCATCGCCGCCCCATTGACTCAGCTCACCAGAAAGGGAGTGAAGTTTGTCTGGTCCGAGAAGTGTGAGAGTAGTTTTCAATTGTTGAAGACTAAGACACGTCGGCTTCCGGTGTTAGTCTTGCCGAGCGGTGGAGAGGGTTTTGCTATCTACACGGATGTGTCTCGGATTGGCCTTGGTTGCGTTTTGATGCAGCAAGGACAGATAGTGGCATATGCTTCTCGTCAGTTGAAGGAGCATGAGAAGAACTATCCGACTCATGATTTGGAGCTTGCACCAGTGGTTCAAGCACTAAAGATCTGGAGGCACTATCTTTATGGTGTCAGATTTGAGGTGTTCACCGACCACAAGAGCTTGAAGTATCTTTTCTCCCAAAGGAATTAAACCTGAGGCAGAGCAGATGGATTGAGTTCTTGAGGGACTATGACTTCGACCTTCAGTATCACCCTGGGAAGGCGAATGTCATAGCTGATGCCCTGAGTAGGAAGAGACCATTCTCCAGCAGGACTGGAAGATGTTGGAGGATGCGGCTTGCGCGTTGACTGAGTTAGAGCCATCGTTATGCCAGGTTTTTGTAGCTAGGTTATCTCTTAGGTCCTCGATTTTGGATGAGGTGATCGAGCAACAGAAAGCCGACCCTAGACTCCAGGAGCTAGTGGGCAAGGCGGCATTGCTCATGATGAGGACGGTGTGATTAGGTTTCATCACCGTGTCTGTGTCCCTGATTTGGTAGATGTCCGTGAGCATGTGTTAGCAGAGGCTCACAGATAGCGATTCTCTATTCATCCGGGTAACCTAAGATGTACCAGGATTTCAAGAGGTCCTTTTGGTGGTCTGGCATGAAGAGGGATGTGGCAGATTATGTATCCGGTGGTTTAGTATGCCAGCAAGTGAAGGCCGAGCGACAGCGACCATCTGGCCTTATGCAGAAGATGGAAATCCCAGTGTGGAAGTGGGAAGCTATCACGATGGATTTTGTTTCGGGTTTGCCTCGGTCTAGACGGGGCAATGACTCGATTTGGGTGGTCATAGATAGATTCTCGAAGACTGCACATTTCTTGCCTATGAAGAAGAAGCAGTCAGTAGAGAGCTGGCTAGACTGTATGTCAGTAGCATCATTCGATTGCATGGTGTGCCGAAGTCGATCATTTCGGATCGAGATCTGAGATTTACTTCGAGGTTGTGGAAGGGTCTTCAGGATGCCTTAGGTTCAGAGCTGAAGCTCAGTTCGGCGTTTCATCCCCAGACAGATGGACAGTCTGAGAGGACTATCCAGATGCTCGAGGATATGTTGAGGGCGTGTGTGCTGGATTGGAAGGATGATTGGGAGCATCATCTACCTCTAGTGGAGTTCGCATACAACAACAGCTTCCATGCGAGCATTGGTATGGCTCCATTTGAGGCGTTGTATGGAAGGCCTTGCAGATCTCCATTATGCTGGGAGGAGACCGGCGATAGGCAGTTGATCGGTCCGGAGATAGTTCAGGAGACTTCGGATAAGATTCAGTTGATTAGGAAGAGGCTTGTTGCGGTGCAGGATAGGCAGAAGAGCTATGCCGACAACAGGAGGAAGGATTTGAAGTTCGAGGTGGGTGAGCATGTCTTTTTGAAGATTTCACCTACTCGAGGTGTTGTCAGGTTTGGCAGGCATAGCAAGTTAAGCCCTAGATTCATGGCCCATATGAGATTCTCAGACGATTGGGCAGCGTGGCATATGAGCTAGCTCTACCCCCATCTTTAGCTAGTGTTCATCCTATTTTCCACGTTTCTATGCTCAGGAAGTATGTCTGAGATCCATCTCATGTGATTAGTCATGAGCCAGTGGAGATTCAGCCAGATCTGTCATATGTGGAGCAACCAGTAGCTATTCTTGGCCGGAAGGTTCAGCATCTCCGGAACAAGAGTATTGCGTCGGTGAAAGTTCTATGGCAGAACTTCTCGCGAGAGGAGGCTACTTGGGAGCTTGAGGATGCGGTGAAGAAGAAGTATCCCTGTTTGTTTGAGTAGTTTTGTTTAAACTTCGAGGACGAAGTTTCCTTAAGGGGGAGAGGGTGTAAGGCCCTCGAATTAGTTGTCATTTTATCTTATTGTGTGTTGAGTCATGTTGTATGTATATATCACGTATACGTATGTGGATACTTATGTATGATGTTATATTGGTATACTTAAGTATGCATGCGTATATTAGTTGTAATATTGCTTGATTAATGTTGTAGTAGTGTGTACATCATGTTACATATATGGCATGTAAGTATATAGTGTAAGCATGTTTTCTGCATGCTTTTAAGATCTGGCCGAAGAGCAAATTGCATCAACATGGATGGACGTCCATGATGAGTCAACGTCCATGTCGATGGACGCCAACACTAAAGTAGACAGACATCTATGTGGACGTCTACTTCTCTGATTCTCTATGCACAGCAGACCCCGAATTCCGGGGCCAAGCAAGCTCACCGATTGGGGAGATGTCCCCAACGGCTCTCAGCCCTCCCATCAGACCCTACGGGATATCCCAAGCCTTTTTCCTATAAACCTTCCTCTCCTTGCAACCTGAAAGACTCTCTCTTAGCTCTTTGCAAAGGGAGAAGAAAACCCTAGCTAAACTGGAGGAGAACTGAACTTTGGAGCTCAGATCCGACGATTCAAAGCTTCCTCCAGGTGATCTACTGCATTTGGAAGGGAGTTTGGACGAAGGAGAAGGCTTCCCCAACCTCGGCTTGGCAGCTACTTCGACCTACAACCTGAGGGAAGGCTGTGGAGGAGACTTCTTGGCACTGCCCAGGAGAGCTTCAACAACAGATTTGATCCCTTTGGAGATTTTGTAAAAGGCAAGTAACCCATCCCCGTAGCCCATGTATGTGTCCAGTAGGCTTTAGGGATTTTATGAGATTTTCCTCGTGTCCTGGATCCTCACATTCACCCCTTCTTCAGAGCTCGGTCTGTGTTTTTGCACAGACAGGAGCTTGACGGAAAGATCCCTTGCCGTCAAGATCCTCAGTTGGCGGTAGACGATGCTGCCGTTAACACCTCTAAATGGCCAGACATTGCCGTTAAGTTCTTCAAGACAGAACAGGAAACTGTTCTGCCTTATATATCTAATTTCTGAAGTTTTGTGCATGAGGATATAGTGTAAATTTTACATGATACATAATGTAGTTAATAGAATGTGTTGTGAATGGTTGATGAATTTTGGTAAATGGTCTGAATTATTACATTTATTTGAAATGCATGTTAGATAAGGTCCTGAACATGTAGACCTTTGTTTACGTAGTCCATGTGAAATTTCGATTGCCCCGAAATTTTCAGGTGATGTATATGTATGTCAGTCCCTGTTCCGAAAATCCGAGAATTTTTCCATGACCATGCTAATTGTTGAAATTCTGCATTGAAAATAGAGGGCATGTGTAGGTTAGTCAAAAATTTCTAGTAAATTGTGTAATGTGCAATAAGTTCGGATAAATTTTTGTGATAACATTCATGTTAGATACAGGTCTGAAAACTATCAAATCCGATAATTATGTTGTGCTTCCATGATAATTGAATGAATTGTGGCATGAGAATGAGTATTTTATTTTCTGAAAGTTATATGTAATTCAGAAAATGTGAAAATTTGCAGGTGTGGTCAGAAACCTGCAAATAGTGTGTGGTTAAATTTTCATGAAATTTGGGTAATAGTAGGTTATGTGGTGAAACTTCCATGCGAAATTGAATGGTTTAAGCAAGCTTAACGTAATTATGATTTGATTAGGTGTTCCCAACTTGATTAGTGTAAATTTTGAAGTGTTTGAACCCTGTCAACAGTAGTACCATGATTTACGAAAACCGAACCAAGTGTTAATGATAAAACTATAAGTAATGTGTCATATTGTGTAATATGGGTGTGTTAAAAACCGAAATGTGTAAAATGGGCCGTGTGTGACACTGCTTCCATAGAGGGCTGTGGAACCGTACCGTGGAAAAGTCCCCACGGGAAGGTTCAATGTGTAAATCCTGTGGGCATTAGGATGAAATCCTGGAGGTGGACAAGTACCACTGGTTAGGGTGGAGAGTTCTTCTCCCGGTCTGCGCAGTCCAAGAGTCGTCACTGTGTTGCGTAGGTGGCGTCTATGTGTTATGTGTATGTGATGGTCCTTCTAATGGTGGTTTGGACTATGTGTCACGACATCTAATGTGAAATGTAAATGTGAATATGTGTAATTGTGTAGTGTGAACATGTATATGTGTGTAATGTTAAAAGTGGACCATGTGAATGTGTAAATGTGTGACCATGTGATATAAGTGTGCTAGAGTGAAAGTTTGTAATTCAAGTTATGAAATTATTAAGTTCATGTCAAAACAGCAACCTTCATATGTTTATAATGATGCCTTACATGTACAAGAATGTGTAGAAACCATGTTAGGAGTTCTTCTTTTAGATGTGTGTGAGATTCCATGCTTAGAAGGCTACCCGGTTAGCTTAAAGGTAAAATGTTAGCTCTCATGTGAAGGGATGAGTAGAAAGCATGTGATAGGTATTTGGTTTTGGGATGGCATGAATCATGTGTTGTGAAGTTGTAGAAATACCATGATAGGTTGTTTATTTCACTGTCTCAACCATGTTATATGTTTGATTTAATGAATTTGAGAGTAGAACTTACTTGTGATATATGCATGTGTGACGTGTATGGAGTTTACTTGCTGAGTCTTTTAGACTCATTCCTTGCTTCGGCGTACAGGTTTAGCAGTGACCCCACTCCTTTGGAGGAGACCGCGGAGAGCGACTCCGAGTGAGGAGAGTAGCTTTATGGAGTCACCATAATTGTACTTGCTTTCATAGTATGAAATTGAGGCAATGTAATTGAAATATTATGAAATTGTGGACAAGCTTTGTATTTTGGAATTAATTTTTATTATGTGGACATTAGCTCTTTAATTCGCTATGTTGATCATGTATTGTTAAATGTGGATGATGAAATGAAAGATAGTAGTTCTTTTCTTCCGCTACTCTGTATTTATATTTGTACATCTCGATCGTATGTTAGTGTTGGGTAAATGTCCCACTGTGGCGAGACTCACTATACCGACGTGGATTGGTATAATCGTACCGGTATAAGGAGGGTCGTCGCAGAGATTGGTATCAGAGTGACCGATTGAGATAGTACATAAATATACATAAGTCATCATCCTCATTACATGCTAAATCTTTATAGAATTGTCCACATGTGTAGAATTGATAATAATGAATGGAAAATAGATAAGAAAATGGTTAGGAGTAAATTAACATAGCTCTAATAGTGGCTGAAATTTATTGCAGCCATGGCTTCGCGTGGTAGACGTGGAGGTGCTCCTGCTCGTGAGGGCGAGTAGAGGCGTGAGGAGCCTGAGCAGTAGGTCCCGGCACCTCAGGGTCCTGTACTTCCCCCACCGCCGCTAGTGGATTATGGAGTGTTCATACAGGGTCTAGTGCAGGCCATGCAGACGCAGGCCCACACCGAGGCTGCACTCCAGGCCCAGTTAGAGGCTCAGGTTAGAATAATGAAACAAAGAGTAGTATGCTTTATTTAATGGCATGATGTTGTGTTGAATATGTGTTGCTTATTGTTTGTTGTAGAAGGCTGAAATTCCAGCCCAGGACCACGGTGGACCTTCCATCATGGAAAGATTCAAGAGGATGTTGCCACCCTCTTTTAAGGGGGAGAGCGACCCATTGCTAGCTGAAAATTGGATGAGGGAGATCGAGAAGATCATCTGGGCTGTTAGGTGTGCAGACGAGGATAAGGTTACTTTAGCCACCTATATGCTACAGGTATGTGTTAGTTTTTATGTTGTATATCCTGTTAAGTTAGAATGTTTAGTGTGGTGCTTATGAAGATTGTGTTACAGGAGAGAGATGATGTGTGGTGGGCTTCCTTACTGCGTACCCGATTCGAGGACGGAGCTATTGACGTGGCTTGGGACGAGTTCGTGAGGCTCTTTTGGGCCAAATTCATCCCCGAGCATATCCAGGACAGGATGGAGCAGGAGTTCCTTTCCTTGACCCAGGGCTCCATGACCGTGCTCGAGTATGAGGCCAGGTTTGCAGAATTATCTAAATATGCACCTCAATCGTGACAGACGAGCGTAGGAAAGCAAAGAAGTTCGTGATGGCCTGAAGCCATCACGAGGACGAGGCTAGTGGCGTTTGACCATCGTACCTTGGACGAGGCCCTTAGCACTGCTTGTAAGCAGGAGGGTGAAATGGAGCAGTATCTCGAGGAGATGAAGGCTTCGCAGAAGAGGCCTGCAGCTACGTTCCAATGGTAGGACAAGAAGAAAGCAGTGTACCATGCACCGCATCACGCAGTAAAAATATCGTTTTAAAATGGAGCTATATTGAATGCTTTAAAATACATATTCACGACTTCTTTTCTATCTATGATTCTCTCTCACATGCACACACATGAACCATCCATATATGGCTGAAATATGGCATACAATACCTCATAATGTATCTGGTAATTTATTGCAATAAAGTATATTAATTGCCCTATTTTAAAGGACTTGTATTCATTTCTTGCGTTGTTTATATACCGATATCGACGCTCCACTGTTCTAGAATTCCTCTAGAACGTCGAGTACCTATTTTTATATACACACTTTACTTGGCTTGTGGTGAACTCTCCGTCGGATATTCCTTTCGCCGGACTAGTGAACCCTTGCACAAGGCCTCGTAAGTCTCCTCTGTCCATGGATTCCCACATGGTCGACGAGCCGGTTGTACCCTAACACCTATGATACCCTTTAGGGATCTATATGATCCAACGGCTATTAGAATTTACTCTTGTTTTAAATCACGCCGAACCTCTAGACCTGTGCATAACAAGGCAAGTGGTAGGGTCGTGAGTTCCACCTGACTGCCAACACCATGTACACGTGTTGTGCAACTGTTATATGACCTGTTACTCAGAAGGTTACATGCATTGTCCCTTAGCTCTCATCTATACTCTACTCGCTCATCTATTCACGTTCACTCTACTATCTCGTCTATTCATCTAGTACTCTCATCTATTCCTTGGTACTCTATTTGGCCATTAAATTGATTGTCTACGATAAAAACATGACTATGTTAGGCAACATTATAAGGGCCCGGTCTGGTCCTTGGGAGGAGCACCTGAAAGGCTATAACTCGCAAGGGTCTAATGATCTGGGTGATGGCATACACCTAACGCATGAACACGCAAGATTTGATCTATGGCAATCAATTAATCAAACAGTCAATTATTGGTTTACTTGAAACTCGTGGTTGAAAGAATATCGACCAACACTTGCTATCGTGACTTGTGCACTATTGTGCAACTTTACTTGTTATCTTGTTATACGGCCAATCCGATATCAAAACTTGTCATGCTATACTCTCGTGCATTGTGCTATTGTCCCTCGTTATCATGTACCAGTACTTTCCATACGTTTCTCGTTACTCTCTCTAGTTATCTTGCTTTATAAGACATTAATCACTTAAAACATGCTTGATCCTGAGATTTAAGTCCTACTGGGCGTTATCGCTCATCCTGCGTTATTTGTCGTTGTATTCTCAGGTGAGACCGAGGATAAACCATACACTCAAGAGGACGAGAACGACTTGGAGTGATGTCATGAGTACCCTAGCGTCCTAGCACTGTGATTAGCATGTAGTAGTTAAATTTGAAGTTTAGTCTTTTGCTTTATTTCAATGTAATTGGGCCCTACAGATTGGCTCTGATATTAGTGGTTGTAATTAGACATTTGAAAAGTTATTAATGAGAAAGATTTGCTTTAGTATTATCCATTTCGAAATGGTTGATGTCTAGTATTCGCTCTATACCCTTTACTTGCAACTGCCTCACGTTCCGATATCCGCGTCGGGACGTGACAGTGAATGTCGTGAAATTTCACGTGGCTTGTGCGTGTGCACGTGGTTTTGTGTGCGTGGCAGGTAGTACGACGCCTACCGTGCTAATCTCTTCAGTTGGTGCCCCAGGTTCTCTGTGAGCCAGACTGTTAGTTCGGGGCTCGTCCCGGTACTTGTGTTGTACCATCGAGGTCTGTGTCCTCTGTCCTAGACACCTTCACTCCTTTGTTTGAGTTGTTTATCTGGCTGAGGGAAAGAAGACAATGGGACAGTGACTCTTGTGTTTGTTTTTAGTCACTTGTAGTGCTCTCTTAGTTGGGGGTATAGACTCCAGTAGTCGACACTGGTCCCCAGCTAGTCCTTTCTAGTGCCTCACTCTAGGGTGCTCCGGCCAGAGACCCTAGAGGTGCTAGGCATGGGCCTGCAGCTGTGTGTGTTCACAGGAGTGGTGTTTAGTTGGTCTCCACAGTTGTTTGACTTTTCCACGTGGAGCGGCAGCTGAACCTTTCGTCCGTGGCTGCGAGACTGAGAGGTAGACCTGTGTTTGTTTTTCTGAATCTGTTACTGGTGTCGCGAACCAGTCTACATGGATCGAGTGTGGCGGTCCCTACTTTAGCTCGTACACGTGATTGAGTTTTGCCGTTTATTTATTTACTTTGTTTAATAAAGTCGGCAAATGGTAAGTATATTTACTGCTTTGATATCTTGCATGGTTGTGCTATAAATTTCTAGAATAGTTTACTGCTTTCGTACTTGTGTATGGTTTCCTCGAGTTAGGGGAGTTCCCTACTTAGCGAGTGACTAGTGAGGCTCACCCCTACTCCCCACAGGTGAGGGCGAGGAGGAGGTTTCGTTACCGTCTTCCAGTTCAGGGCCACACCACAACGGCGATGGACCAGCACCTCCAGCAGTGTAGCTTTCGTAGCAGTGTAGTTTCTTTCTCAGTTGTACCAGCTTACCTCGGGGTATGCCCCAGGCTTGTGTACTTTCTTGTACTTTTGTTGAAATTTGGCTATGTAAATCTGATGTAATATATATAAAATGGTGAATTCTATATGTGATCATGTGTGTTCCTTTCTGTTTACAAGGACTCAAGTATGGTATCCCTTACGAGGCCACGACCCATTCGTGGGAGGCGGACTCGGATTAAGTTCGTTATTGGTTTAACGGACTTGAATGAGGTGTTCCATCACAGTTGGTATCAGAGCGAGGTCTGTGTAAATATAAAGGAATCGCGAAATTACATAGCCTTATTTCTAGATTTGTACACCGCTGGAAGCTAATCTTGGTTTTGTAATGACTGGTTTTGTTGTAATGGATATTTTATTTGTGCAGGGAGTTAAGATGGATGATAGAAGGGATTGGGGTGGTGGAGGAGAGGACCCTGAAGAGTCCACTCAACGTATGATTGAGAGGATTTGGGAAAGTCTCACCGATATTAGGATGAGGATGGATCAGCAGGCACCGTCACCTTCAGCAGCAGTACCACCAGTTGCTGAAGTACCTGTGGCCCCAGTTCCACCATCGCCAAGGGTGGAGGTACCCTATGTGGCACCTGTACCACCACCAGTAATGGCAGCAGAAGAGCTAGTGATGCAAGTTGAAAAGTTTCTGAGATTGCAGCCGTCCACTTATACAGGAGGGACGAATCTAGATACTGCAGAGCACTGGATTCATGAGGTTGAAAGGGCCTTTACGACCATGAGGTGTCCACCAGCGGACAAAGTTGTGCTAGCCACATATCAGTTGAGAGGCTTTGCGCAGCAGTGGTGGCGTCTGAAGATGCAGACCACCTTTGCAGGTAGGACAGAGGAGGTTATTACCTGGCCGGAATTTCTCGAGGCATTTAATGACACATTCTTTCCACTTCAAGTGCAACAAGCGAAAAGAGAGCAATTTCGGACACTTCAGCAAGGTAATACCTCAGTTTTAGAATATCATATGCGATTTATGGCACTTAGCCGATATGCACATTATGTAGTATCAGATAATGCTATGATGGTTGAGTATTTTATTGAGGGTTTGAGAGAAGAGTTAGAGAATGCGGTGATACCGTTGATGTGTAGAACAGTTGAGGAGGCAGCCCAGAGAGCAGCTACACTTGAGACGTCTATTCGGGCTCGGCAGGCAAGCGGGTCAAGTTCAGGTAGTTTCCGGCTACCCCAGCAGGCAGCAGGAGTTAGTAAGGGAAAAATACCAGTGGGACCTTCTTCTTCAGGTCTTGGTAAGTGGGGTCAGAAATTGAAGCAAGTATTTAAGGCAAGGAAGAGGAAGAGGAGGTCGTCAGCAGTTTCAGCAGGGGCGTGGTTATAAGCCAGAGGTAGAGGAATCGCAGCAGAGCACTGCTAGGCAGCCCACTATCCCACCAGGTTATAGATGTTATAATTGCAATCAGCCGGGGCATTTGATTTGCAATTGTCCTTATCCAAGAGAATATGGATATGGTAGAGGTGTTCAGCAGCAACAGCAGCCCCAACAGTCATTAGCAGGTCGTGGTGGAGGTGCACCGCAGCAGTGAGATAGAGGCCAGGTTATGGCTATCACCTGTGCCCAGGCAGAGGCATCGAACATGATAGAAGGTATAATTGTCTTTTATGATTATTCAGCCAGAGTTCTATTTGATTCAGGTGCTTCTCATTCTTTCATTTCTGAAGAATTTTTGGATTGTATGGCTCATCCTCTAGAAGAGAAGTCATGTGAATTAGTAGTGGAGGTTCCCTCGGGCGAGTTTATGCTCACCTCGTGTTGTATAGATGAAGCTCCTGTTGTGGTTCAAGGGAACCAGATGCCGGGTCGGTTGTATGCTCTTCAAATGTCTGATTATGATATTATCTTGGGTATGGATTGGTTAGAAGCTTATGAGCTATACTAGATTGCAGAAAAAAAGAATCAAGTTTTGTCACCCTAATGGTACAGTGTTTGAATATCAAGGTATGCCCTCTCGTTCTTCTAAGTTTATAATTTCTGCAATTAAAGCTAGAAAATTAGTTAATGAAGGATGTGTAGCTTATTTAGCTTCTGTGAGTTTGGATGAGGCTGGTAAGTCAGTAGAAGCAGTTCCCGTGGTTAGGGAATCTGCAGATGTTTTTCCAGATGATTTGCCGGGTTTAGCTCCACACAGGGAGTGGACATTACCATTGAGTTGTTGCCAGGCACCATGCCGATTTCTAAAGCTCCATATCGGATGGTGCCAGCAGAACTTAAGGAATTGAAAAATCAATTAGAAGAATTGTTGGAAAAAGGGTTCATTAGACCGAGTCGCTCCCCATGGGAGGCGCCGGTGTTGTTTGTAAGAAAGAAAGATGGAAGCTTTAGAATGTGTATTGACTATAGATAATTGAATGAAGTGACCATAAAGAATAAGTACCTGTTACCTAGAATGGATGATCTGTTTGATCAGTTGCAATCAGCTAATGTATTTTCAAAATCGATTTAAGGTCAGGGTACCACCAGTTGAGAATTAGAGAGGGTAATATTGCTAAAACAACATTTAGAACTTGATATGGTCACTATGAGTTTGTGGTTATGCCATTTGGGCTAACCATGCTCCTGCAGCTTTTATAGATCTGATGTATAGGATTTTTCATCTATATTTGGACCAATTTATTGTTGTCTTTATAGATGATATTTTGATTTACTCAGTATCTGAAGAGGAGAATGTACCACATTTGAGGCTAGCCTTACAGCTATTAAAAGATAATCAGTTGTTTTCCAAATTCAGTAAGTGTGAATTTTGGCTAAAAGAAATTCAGTTCTTGGGTCATGTCATATCAGCTGAGGGAGTAGCAGTTGACCCATGTAAAGTGGAAGCAGTGATGAAATAGGAGGTGCCTAAGACAATTACTGAAATTAGAAGCTTTTTGGGGTTAGCAGGCCATTATAGGCGTTTCATTCAGGATTTCTCTAAGATTGCAACACCCATGACTAGACTAACTAGAAAGGGTGTGCCATTTGTATGGTCTGGTGAATGTCAAAGAATTTTATGGAATTAAAGAAGAGGCTTACAGCAGCACCAGTGTTGACATTATCGATAGGTAATGGTGGTTTTGTTGTATATACAGATGCATCTAGAAGAGGGCTTGGCACAGTGCTAATGCAGCATAGCAAGGTAATAGCTTATGCGTCCAGGCAATTGAAACCAGTAGAAGAGAATTACCCCATTCATGATTTGGAGCTGGCAGCAGTTGTGTTTGCCTTAAAAATGTGGAGGCATTATCTATATGGTGAGAGATTTGAAATTTTTACAGATCATAAAAGTTTAAAGTATATCTTTTCCCAGAAAGACTTGAATCTCCATCAGTGTAGATAGGTAGAGTATTTAAAAGATTATGATTTTAGTTTGGCCTACCATCCGGTAAGGCCAATGTGGTGGCTGATGCTCTAAGTAGAAAAGCATATTTAAGTCAAATGATGATCAAGGAATGGAAATTGAATGAGGAGATAGTAGAAAACTCCTTGTATATGCCAAGTAGTCAGCAACGGGCAATATTAGCCAGTAGTGCTGTGGAGCCATCACTATATTGGCAAATTGTTAAGGCCCAAAAAGCAGATGTGAATTTAGCTGAAATAGTGAAAATGGAAGAGGTTACCATTGATGACAGTTGTGTGGTCAGGCTCAGAGGCAGGTTATTTGTGCCATCAAAAAGAGAAGTAAAGCAGTGAGTATTAGAAGAGGCCCATAAATCCAGGTACACTATTCACCCAAGTAGTACTAAAATGTACCAGGATCTGAAGAAGCATTTCTGGTGGCCTCATATGAAAAAGGAAATAGTAGAATTTGTCTCAAGATGTTCAGTTTGTCAACAAATCAAGGCAGAGCATCAAAAGCCTGGAGGTTAATTGCAACCATTACCCATTCCGCAATGGAAATGGGATGACATTGCTATGGACTTTGTAGCAGGTTTGCCGAGGTCAGCAACGGGACATAATGGAATATGGGTATTCGTTGATAGGGTAACCAAGGTATGCAGTTAGTAGCAGTATGTATGTCCTGGTCAGTGGACCGATTAGCAAAGGTTTATGTTGATAAAATCACTCCACTACATGGTATCCCGAAGTCTATTGTTTCTGATTGGGATCCCAGGTTTAGTTCTTGTTTTTGGAGGAGCTTGCAGAGAGTATAGTGGGCACCGAACTGAGATATAGCTCAGCTTACCACCCCCAGACAGATGGTCAGACAGAGAGGATTATTCAGACAATTGAAGACATGTTGCGAGCATGTTGTTTAGCTTGGGGTGGTAGCTGGGAGCAGCATCTGAGTATGGTTGAATTTGCTTATAATAATAGTTATCATACCAGTCTCGGATGGCACCGTATGAAGCTTTATATGGGAGGCCATGCAGAACACCATTAAATTCGCATGAAGTGGGAAAAAAGAATGGTAGGTCCTGAGTTGATACAGCAAACCACTGAAATAATAAAGTTTATTAAAGAAAAGTTACAGAAAGCTCAGAGCAGACAGAAAAGTTATGTTGATAATCGAAGGAGACCACTTCAATTTGAAGTTGGAGACATTGTCTTTTTTAGACTTTCTCCTACTAAAGGTATTGTGAGGTTTGGTAAGAAGGAAAGTTGAGTCCAAGTATGTGGGACCCTTTCAAGTGTTAGAGAAAATTGGAGAGACAGCCTATAGACTTGATTTGCCAACTGATTTTGCAGATGTTCATGATATTTTCCATGTTTCCAAGTTAGAAAAGTGCATTGAAGACCAAGCTCAAATAATCAGTTATCAAGGTGGAGATTTGAGACCAGATAAGTCCATGCCTGACTACCCAGTGCAAATTACAGGCCATAAGACAAGGAAGCTAGGAACAAAGAAATTGAATTAGTTAAGGTCAGGTGAAAATAGGCTGGGAGGTGAGGATACCTGGGAATTAGCCAAGGAGATGGCTAAGGGGTATCCTTACTTGTTTAAATAAAGTTTTAAATCTTTTTAGATGATAGTATTTGTAGTTATGTTTTAAAGTTGAATGTATTTGGAATGTATTCTGGATTTCGAGGTCAAAATTTCTTTTTAGATGATAGTAATTTAACGTCGTGCATTTTTCGGATCCTTGTGGATCTTGTGTTCAGCGCTTGTGAAGCCAATGTGTGGCCAATGTGGCTTGTGTTTGGTGCGCGCTCATGTTTCTGGGGTTTATTGGGCCGATAGTTTGGGCCTATAGTACCCCAGGGTTCTCTGTCTGTGATCGTGACAGCATGGGATGTCGCATTCTGAACACGACACTCTTGCCCGTCGCGTTCTTGTTGCCGCTTTATGGTGCTGATCATCTGCATGTTCGCCATGTGTCGAGAGCTGGGCGACCTGCGGACGTCAGCCTTGAGAAGGCGACGCTTAGCTCCGTCACGATTAGGTCGCGTCACAACCATGCATCGTGATTTCAACCGTCGAGGGTTTTTAAATAACCCTAGCCAGGCAGAACTGCAACGAGTTCTGCTCGGCCAGGGGGAGAGGTCGTGCGGGTTTCTTGGAGAATTTCGGCATAAAAGCTCACGGGTTGGCGTGTTCTCGCCGCGGGAAGCTCATGTGAAGCGGATGAAACGCCGAGGGATCGCCGTACTACGCGTTCTTCGCAAAGGTAGGGTGACTCCTCCTGTTTTCTGGGCTGTGGATTGCCTAGGAGAGTGGTTTGATCCATTATTCACTTTCCTAATAGTAGATATAAGGTTTAGGGATTCACAAAAGCATGAAAAACATGAATTAAGGGTGGTTTGCATAGCATAGAGTGGTAATCCGTGGAGAGGATTCCGGATTAGGGTTCCTGCTTATGAAGGAGACGGAACCCCCTGTCACGATTTTAACGCGACAGGTCGACCCGTCGTGTTCAGGTGGGGAACGCGACATGGTGGTGCGTCGCGTCCATGTGATGAACGCGCCATATAGGGTCATCGCATTCTGAAGGCGACACAGGCCCATGTCGTGACCACAGCCGAGTGGTCTGAATATACATGATTTATGTGACGGGATTATCCGATTGTTATTATTCGATATATTTGGTAATACCGTGTGGTGCATTGGCACCTGTGGCACTCTGGGAGCGCATGTTTACGAAGCTAGCATGTTAATTATGTAGCTAGCTAGTGGTTTGCATCTTGGCATGTTATGCACGCAAGTCTCATTGTGTTCATGTGTTGTGACCAGTCGGTATTCGTGAATGTCGTGAGAATTCACGTGGCTTGTGCGGTGCGCACGTGGTTTTGTGTGTGTGGCAGGTAGTACGATGCCTACCGTGGTTATCTCTCCAGTTGGGTGCCCCAGGTTCTCTGTGGTCAGACTGTTAGTTCGGAGCTTGTCCCGGTACTTGTGATGTACCGTCGAGGTCTGTGTCGTCTGTCTTGGACACCCTCACTCCTTTGTTTGAGTTGTTCATCCGGCTGAGGGAAAGACGACAATGGGACAGTGACTCTTGTGTTTTTTTTTAGTCACTTGTAGTGTGCTCTTAGTTGGGGGTACGAACACCAGTAGTCGACACTGGTCCCCAGCTAGTCATTTCCTGTGCCTCACTCTAGGGTGCTCCAGCCAGAGACCCTAGAGGTGCCAGGCATGGGCCTGCGACTGTGTGTGTTCGCAGGAGTGGTGTTTAGGTGGTCTCCACAGTTGTTTGACTTTTCCACATGGAGCGGCAGCTGGACCTTTCGTCCGTGGCTACGAGACTGAGAGGTAGACCTGTGTTTCTTTGTCCGAGTCTATTACTGGTGTCGCGAACCAATCTACGTGGCTCGAGTGTGGCGGTCCCAACTTTAGCTCGTACACGTGATTGAGTTTTGCCGTTTATTTATTTACTTTGTTTAATAAAGTCGGAAAATGGTAAGTATATTTACTGCTTTGATATCTTGCGTGGTTGTGATATAAATTGCTAGAATAGTTTACTGCTTTCGTACTTGTGTATGGTTTGCTCGAGTTCGGGGAGTTCCCTACTGGGCCAGTGACTAGTGAGGCTCACCCCTACTCCCCACAGGCGGGGCGAGGAGGAGGTTTCGTTACCGTCTTCTAGTTCAGGGCCACGTCGTAGCGGTGTTGGACTAGCGTCTCGAGCAGTGTAGCTTCCGTAGCAGTGTAGTTTCTTTCTCAGTTGTACCAGCTTACCTCGGATATGCCCCTGGCTTGTGTACTTTCTTGTACTTTTGTTGAAATTTGGCAATGTAAATCTGATGTAATATATATAAAATGGTGAATTCTATATGTGATCATGTGTGTTCCTTTCTGTTTACACGGACTCAAGTATGGTATCCCTTACGAGGCCACGGCCCGTTCATGGGAGGCGGACTCGGATTAAGTTCGTTATTCGTCTAATGGACTTGAACTAGGCATTCCGTCACACACAGCCCCCCCCCCCCCCCCTTCCCACCCATAACCGACCACCCTCCCCCCCTCCTACAGCTGGCCCCCCTCATCCGCACCAACACAGAGAGAGAAAGGGGGAGCATCGGACACAGACACACATACACACATACAGACGCAAATGCAGAAAGAAAGGGGGAGCACCCCCTCTGCCAATGCATGCACACACATAGTAAACACACACACAGAGAGAGGCCACAACACATAAAGAGATAAAGAGAACATACCGACAGCAGTGGCAATGATGGGGACCGATGACGACAATGGGGACCACAGGTGGCAGCGGGTACTGGGCTGCGGCGGTGGGGAGCGACGATGGAGACTAGACTATACTGTGGTGATGTGGATCACCAGTGGCAATGCAGACACACGACGACGATGGGGCATCTCGTTGGGGTGATCCCGGCGGGCATCTTGACGCGAGCGAGAGAGAAGATATAGAGCGAGAGAGAGAGAGAGAGAGAGAGAGAGAGAGAGAGAGAGAGAGAGAGAGAGAGAGAAGTAGCGGAAAAATGGAAGGCAGGAATAGCAACCGAATAAATCAGTCACTACTCAGTCCCGAAAACCACATCACCCAGCGACCGACATTTATTTCCGTCACAATTCATTCTCAAATACATAGACTGAACTATCACTGAACAAAATTTGGTCACTAATGCCACGTGTTTGGGGCGTTTGCCATGAAATCTTGCGATCGAAAATCTTTAGTCATAATTCAATCTCAAAAATAGAGACTGAATTGTGAATCAATAGAAGTCAGTCGCAATAATTAGAAATTGACTTCTATTCAGTCCCAATTCGATCTTTGTTGTTGTGACCAAATTATGACTGAAGATTTTCAGTTGTAGAACACATGGCATTAGTGATTGAATTATTTTCAGTCACAATTCGATCTTTATATTTGAGATTGAAATATTCAGTCACTATTCAGTCTCTAATTCGAGACTGAATCTGAGACCGAAAATATTTCGGTCACTAAATATGAATATTAGTGATCAAATTATTTCGGTCACAATTCGGTCAAAAATTATAGATTGAAAAGTGACCGAATATTTTGATCTCAGATTCTGTCTCTAATTTCACTTTTTCTTGTAGTGAACCAAGCCTAATTCGTGGATGCAACCTAAAGCAAGTTTCCATATTGTTCCCAACACGAATTGGGAAGAGAAATCTCCAATTTGATGAAGGATACAACCAAATTTGTGCCTAAGCATTCCTAATCAAGTTAGGAAACTAAAGACCCCTCTCCCTATAAATAAACCCTCCTTGTTGTGGACAACATTGGAGGCTGAAGAAGCTTGGGATTCACGGGAGGAAGGCGAGAGCAAGGAGAACTTGTGTATACCATCAACTTGGATCTGCAATGACATGCACATGAGACCCCTCTTGTTCATCATCAAAGGTTAGTAAAACCTCCACCAAACTATGCAAACCATATACCCCTAAAAAGCTCTTTGAGTCTAGTTTTTTTATGTGACTATTTTGCCTAATTTATACGCAATAGTCTGAGTATGAAGTGTTCTTCTCCGACCTGTCGAACTAGGGGTTCTGGGATGATGACTATTTCTTTTTACCCAAATGTAGGTTGTCTCCAAGCCAAACTCTAATTAAACTTGTACATTCTTGCATACATATGTTTAGAGCATTGTGTTCTCCTGTTAGAAGCTTAATCTGTCTTACAAATTCTATATCTTTTATTTAGTCATTTCCATGTCAAGCACTCAACATAAACTTGTTCCCTTATGAATATAGTTTAATTTGACACCTTTTTTTCCCAATTTTTATTTTCCTTACAGAGAGTATTACCCCAAACATGAATATTGTGTCAGATCCATGTAGACAATCACAATACTTCTTATTACGCTATTAAATGATCATTGTTTCTCGATTACTTGTTCCTATACTTTGGTTAGGGAGTCTTCTAATTAAAAAAAGATGGGTCCATGTGATTTGACTCATCATACCAATTTTTCTAAGTTTTCAAAGGTCCCCATGTCTAACCCAACCCAAAACAGAGTCGGATTAAGTCATGAAAGGAAACCCAGAACCCATGTTTAGAAAATGACAAGTCGACCCATCGCATTTAGAAAGCGACAAGGTTACTATCGCCTTCTCACCCAGAAGGTGACAGGATGCTTGTCGCCTTCCTAGTGAGAAGGCGACAGCCACAATGTTGCCTTCAAGGTGGCGACAATGTCTGGGTCACCTTCGGATCTAGAAGGCAAACCACCCTATTTGAACCCATTTTGCATCGTTCCAAGGTCCGATTTGTTCCTATTCATCGTGAAATAAGAAAACATACATGTTAACCACCCACATAAAAGTCTCATCCACTTGGACAAGAATCTAACGGATCTTAACTTCTTGACCATGCTCTCTACTTATCGATTACTCTTTCGTTCTTGCCTTGTTATCGTACTTGCTAAAATATGCACATGACAACTTGCTAAAAATTGGTCATGCACAATTTTATTTCCTTATTATACATTCCATAAATGGAGTTTCCATAATTGGATTTACAAGATACTCAAACATGTACACGAGTGTTTCTCATGCGCGACTTGCGCATACACTCTTGCATGATAGGAAACCCCATTCTTGGCTTGTGGTGAACTCTCCATTGGATATTCCTCCTGCCATACTATGATCCTTTGAACAAGGCCTCCATAAGTCTCCTCTGACCTTGGATTCCCACATGGCTGACAAGCATGTTGTACCACTGAAGTACCCAAAAGTTAGTGTGCACGTATTTTTCTTCTCTTGATATTCTTGGCAAGATCTTTCTCTTCTCATCTTCATTCTTGGAGTACACCTCTATTGAACATAAGACTAAGTTACTACTAAGTGAACGATCTAAATTGACAACAAGTCGTTATGCTGCCAGACTGAACTCTTAAACTATTGCCTTAATTATCTTGATACAATTGAACTCATAAAATTCTTGTTAAACAGCCATACTTGATTGGGGGTATCTACATTTAAATTACTGAGATGCTGGCTCGGGCATGACAAGTGTCCAAGGGCTCCATTCTAGTCCCTTCGATAGAGAGCCAAACATGTACTGTTAACCATGGGGTATAATGATTACTGGTGTTGCATCTACGCTAGGATTACTTGCATATAAATGCTAGATACTTACACCACATTACATGTGTTCATGATATGCATTCCAAGGTGGCATAGATCCTTAGTGCATGTCAATGACTCGTGAACTGACTATCTTGCTCGTGGAAATACAATCTTCTTACATGCTTGCTTGCTTGCTTGTTATATGGTCAATCTTGTTACATGCTATCTTGTTCTTGCTCCTGAACTTGACAATCTTGCTAGATCATCACTTATACTGTCTTGGCATTCTTATTTGAATCTAATTATCTTGTCAGACTGACTACTACAATCTCTTGATTATATCTTGATATATTGTACATCATGCTCGTCACATTTTATTATCGTGGTTTAAATTGCATAGTTCATATCATGTTCATAGCTTCTAGTTTTTAAAATGTTAAATACTTTATCATTGCTAGAAGATGTAAATCCTACTAGGCGAGTGCACTCATTACCTACTTTCCAACATTTCAGGAGAACCAAAAATAGATGTGGAAGAACCTGCATACACTGGGGAAGATTTGGAGTGATGAGCGAGCTTTCGCTTTAGAAGATTTAGTTATGAGTCAAATATTTTAGTAGTGATTGTTATAGAGAGCATTAGAACCATGTAGTAGCTAGTGAAGAGAAATATGTACTTTTATTTTTCTTGAGTCAATTTATGTATCAGACCATATTCAAGTTAATGGAATAAGTTAGTTTTATTTATTACTTTGAGCCATACATGTGTTATGTGGTTTGACTTGCTTGCTCGCTAGAGACTTATTTGTCGACTGTTGACGTCTCAATTATCCCTTCCACTGCCATCTTTGGGACATGACAATCCACTACTCTCTTGAGTGAGAGCAAGAGGAGAGTGCAAGAGGTCTTGCTGCTACTACCTCTCTTGCTGCTGGTTGGACCCTTTTGGAGGACCAAGAGGAGGAGAGAGATGATGTGGAGGAGGTGTCGTTGCCCATTGCTGTCGTGTGGACACTGCTAGAAGGAGGTCGTGTGAGCTCCTTCATCCAGAGGGCTAGGTTCTGCACCTCAGGAGATCTATGAGCTCCCCTGGGTGAGAATGTCTCACCTTGGTTAGTTTACATTAGAGTCATGCACCCAAACATCATCTCGGTCCGATATGTTCTTGTGGAAAAATGATTATGTTTGTTTTAAGCTTCATTCCTATGCACATTAGATGCTCCCTCATGTTTCCTTACGATAGGTTGTTAGTCAAGGTATGGTTCTATCTCTTCCATGTAGTAGTAGTTAGTACAATTACTTTATTACTACTGCTTTCTAGTTGTAGATAGTTCTTGTTTTCCCATTAGAGTTCTTGCTACTATAGCTGGTAAGGGACTAATAATCCCTACTAGGCCTTCTTCACGAGGCTCACTCTCCTACTCCCATCAAGTAGGGGCTTACTGTCATGGGAGCTCGGTGTCAAACAGTTGAGGACGTGGTTAGGTGTGTGTGTGTAAACTCTAGTGTTTGTGTGAGTTGAGAGTTGTATTTTGCAAGTCCTCGGGGTATGCCTCTTAAGGACTACATCTTTCCTTTTGTACTTGTACTTTTATTTGGGATGCATTGTACATATTTCTTTGTTTAATATACTAACCACTTGTTATAGTTATTTGAATTCATTACTTATCTCACTAAACTATTCTTCTAACCCTTTTCGCTTTTCAAATCTATGGGTGGCGGCCTAGACTTTGGAGTCCATGGCGGGACTCAGAGGCAAGGTCGTTACAACACCTATAGGTAATAAATAAAAGTTATGAGGACCTCAGAAGTGATGATAAGGGATAGTTCTCTAACTCTCAATTCATGAACCTAGATAGAATGGGGATACTTTGGTGGAGAGAGTGAGACCCTTTATGCTGCTCTGTGCTAGTGAGAGAGATCAAAGGTTTTTTTCTTACCGTTTGCAACTTACCTCCCTTATTCATTGCTCGTCCTCTTTTAAGCATGTATCAAATATTCTATGCACGTAATATCTCTTTTTGGTCCATGTTGTCTGGCCATTTGGAGTAGTATGGGACATGTACAAAATCGGTATGGCTTTTTGTGAGGGATGGAGCACCATCTTGTCCTATCTATGAGGGCATCAGAGAAGCCTTCCTACTACTACTAATCTCAAAGGGAAAGAAAACATATTGGGCACATGGCAAGCTATCTCCCAGTATGGCCGAGATGTACCCAAAGGTCTATAAGGCCATACTTTGGGGTAGTAGGGCCATACCGTCAACACGGGCATGATCATCCATCTGGCACTGCAAGGGAAAGTCTTACTATAACTCAAGAGACCAATGATTTAGTTTTGGTAAGAGGAGGGTCATCCTGGTTTGGCATGATTGTAAGTGTTAGTCAATAGTGGGAATAATAACAAAAAAATTTATCCAAAATAGACAAGGATTTATCCTGGTTTGGCACTAAGTCTCTTCCCTGTCTATTGTTCAATCTCTAAGAAACAACTTGAGATTTCACTAGCCCAAGGGTACAGTCCCCCTCAAAAACGATTAAACATCTAGCTCAATTGGTCTTCTCTTCACAACCCGAAGAGGAACTACAACACCCAGTTTGCATTGGTCTTCCCTTCTACCAAGGGGAATCACACTTGCAGACCCTACAAGTGTTCTCTAAGCACAAGAAGAGGCAAAACCCTAAAGGACAAGGATTACAACAAGTAGTCTTTGGTCCGAGCATACATATGACAATGGCTTGCTTGATCCGAGACCAAGTCTAATAAGGACAGGGATTGCAATGAAGAATACTCAGACTCACTACTATCTCTCTCTCAAGAAGATGATTTAGCTAGAACGTGGAGAGGGATGTGGAAGACTAGATGCTTTAAGACTTGCTAGAACACTAGATCGTCTGCTAAAAAATTGGAGAGAAAATCTCCTTCTCTGTCTTCTGCTTCTCTCATTCGCAGTCTTCCCTTTTTATCATAACCCTTGGAAAATAATTGTTGAATTATATTTGTGTCTTCTCATGTTGGTGCGTGTTTCCAAGGTCTCTGTAGCAGGTCTAACATTGTTACTTGCATGAGTATTATAAACCTGTATGTAATAAATGCTAGGATTACAGAGAGAGAAAACAAGATGATATTGTCAGTCAACTTTTTTTCTCAACTACCAAGTACCAAATTTTCTGCGGGCGATACTTGCTATAATAGGTAAGCCCATTCTATCTTCAATTAAAGCATTAGCCGAATGTGCCATGTATAGAGATAAACTTCATGGTAACATCTGTAGATTATGCTAATTTCGTTCTAAAGAATTAGAAGTGTTCACAATGAAAATAGACAAAATAAAGGAGATGAAATAAATAGATAAAGAAGTGGAACACAACTCCTTGGATGGAATGTGATTGCCAGGTACACGTGGGTACCGAAGAAGTATAAAAATAAATAATGAATGTTATTTCAGAAGTGCAATAAAGGAGATTGATCACCTAGAATACTTTTTTTAGAGCTGGAGATTGATGGCGGGAGATGTGTATGTTCACTTCTCCATCTACAAGCATTGTCAGTCGTGGTAGAAGACTTCTCTTGATGATTACCCTAAGATATAAAACACAAAAGGTAGAGAGTATGGATTAGCTGATGTGTGTGTAGAAACAATTCTCAAATATGAATTAAACATGAAAAGTGTGAAGAAGACCTTTTGTGTGTGGTTGGCTTTTAAACCCCTTTAAAAAATTAGGTGTGTGTGCATGCATATAGTGTAAAAATTATGTGTGAAATTTGGTTAAAAGGGAGATAAAGAAAGAAGAGCTCACGATGGGGGTTATGGAGGAGGTGGTCAACATTAGGAGCTTGGTGGAAGAATTAAAAGATAAACAATGAAAAAGGAGAGAGAAGAAGGTGCTTCGCCAATGCTTGATGCCATGAAGATGTTTGCTAGAGGGGTATTAGAAGACACGCCAGTGGTGCTGCAACTTCGACTGCTTTAGATCCTATGGAGAAGAGAAGATACGCTTCAATGCGCGAGTCGAGAATCGGGTAGGGTTTCGCCTCGAAACTGGCTCTCTCATCTCATTGGATGTGGGGTGCTAAACCTGAGGACCTCAGCCCATGGGGTGTATTTATAGTGTTCTGGGGCACGAAGTCTGAGGTGGACAACTTATCAAAAATCACGTCGGAGACAGAGGCTGTGAATAAGATGAACGAATCCAACCAAACGGGTGCTATTATGGATATCCAAATATTGCCGGAAATTGTCAAAATATAGGAAGGGAGAATTACGTCTGGTTAACCCATTGTGACATTGGAATCATGTTCGGCCGACCCGATGCGACAATGAATTGACAAATAAAAATGAAATTGACAGAAAATAGCAATGCCAAATCACGTCAGACAGACCCATTGTGACAATGAATTTCCAAGTATAAATGGATTCGAATCGTACCATGCTATGGCTCATCCGATCATGGCACTGACCCACGCGTGCTGCAACGGCACGCCGTGGATCGGTACGGTCCGCGGCAAGACATTTGGATCAGTTTTTTTTATCCCCTTCTCCTCTCACATCCGGTACATTTAAGGGGTTTACATGGTGTCTAATTGAGATGAAATTTCAAAAATAAGCTAATTAAGAGATGATATAAAATATAGTTATTTTAGTTTAATTTTTTAAAATAATTTTTCGTCAAGTAACAATTGTCCCAAAACTCGTTAGATCGACTTAATCTCAACATCTAAGGGATCTAAATAGTGTCTAACTGAGATAAAATTTCAAACATAAGTTAATTAAGAGACGATACAAATTATAGTAATTTTAATTAATTTTCTAAATTATTTTTTGTCAATTAAAATTGTCCCAAAAATCATTAGGTCGACTTAATCTCAACATATATGCATCAATAATTTCTGATATTTATATTTTTAGAATTAGTAATTTTTATGGTAATTATGATGACATCAAATTTGACTTTATTTAGAACTAAATGTCGTCCCGTCGAAGTGCGCACAATCAAAGATAATACTAGAATTATGTTAATAATATAAAATATTCTAAAATTAAAAAATAAATAATATATATATATATATATTTTTTAAGTGGTCATGACTTATGTATAGTTTATTATCTCTTTAATTTTTTTAGTGTCATACTAATATTTCATTATAATTTTTAAGATGTTACAGTTTTGTTTATATTTTCAGATTCTTAGTGTGATCGAAATGGAGTACGTTCGTCATATCATACTATTATATATTGATCACATGGGAGTTAGTGGTAGTGGTGGTAGTGGAGGTGGCACTTGTAGTCACGAAAATGCGACCCCTCCGACACGGAGGTAATATATATTAGTATCACGAAGAGATATGGAAATATGAACATGTGTGATCACCACAAGATATTTTCAAGAGATTAGGAGTTTGTGCGATGTATGAATATGTTTAGAGCAAGGAGATGAGAGAGAGGGCACACATATGTGCCATGCATGCAGAAAATAGGAAAAGAATAAAAAAATGATAGCTCAAAGCACAATGATCGGATCAATGTGTTCCTATTCGGTGTGCTTAGATGAGCATGTCAAGAACAACTTTCATGAAGAGCCCAAGACTGGATCACCCTCAATCTGGCTGTAGAGAGGCCGCACTCACTACTATTTTGGATCACGATATGAGAGAGAAGTCGAGAATAATCCACTGTATCTTTAGCACAGACATTTATTTGAAGTGATTCCAGTTGGAGTTCGTAGAGGAAGTCATGGGGAACAACTTTCATGAAGAAGCCTCAAATGTATAGATCATGATATGAGAGAGAATGTGAAGAATAATCGCTATAACTTGGACGTAAACCACCAATCAAGGTGATTTCACTTCAAGGACGAAGCTTAAGAAGAGTAGAACAACTTTGATGAAGACCTCGTGAGCAGATCATCCCCTTTTCAGACTGTAGAAGGAGTAATATCTTGATAGTTCTGGAGGATATGAGAAAGAAAGGGGAGAGAGAAAGGGTACAACATTGAGAATGGCTTCTCCTCTGGCTTGGGGAGATAGGGCTTGGTGAGCAGAGCCTCCAGGGGTCTCTTCACGTGGTGGTATCAATGTATATATCAAGACTTATATAAAAATTACATGCCATACGCTGATTATTTGTGCTTTTGGAGAGCACAATAATGTAAGGTTGTTCGGAGTTGGAAGTTATATATCCCCTACTACGAGGGTTTTCTAAACATACATGCTCAGCATGAGAGGAGGATTACGTAAGAACTTGTTAAATGTTCTTATTTACATGTAAGGAAGATGGTGTTATATTGTTTTTCATGCATATGGCAAGGGAAGAGTTGGAAAAGAAGGTTGAACCTTTCAAAAAAAGATGAGGAACGTGAGGACGATGATATGAGTACTATATTTGGCTTGTAAGAGTTCATGATTGTATCCTCAATATTAGATGAACACTAAATATTGTGTCATGATTTTAACATATTTGTATGTAATGTTAGATGAACACTAAATGATTGGTGTGGGTTGACTTAAATGACTAAATATATATTTTTTTATATTTTTCAACCACTCTATGTGATGTTCTTATCTTTTGCTCATATTCTTTGAAGTTTGCACATTTTAAATATTCATCAAGTCACAAAACTATAAAAAATAAAAAATTAAACAAGGCATTTCCTACCGTATCTCAACGGTATGGTACGGTACCATACCGTACCACGGAGAATGCGATACGGCAAACCATGATTCTAACAGGATTGAAGGCTAAATCGCGTCCGCACAATGCGACGCGATTTGGGAATTTCCAAAAAATGTTAGATTGAAGGTTGTCATAGTGGAAAAAGGAATTATTTGGAAATGGCAACCTAAATCCCGTCGCATAGGGCGCACGCGAATATGAAAGATCTATCAAAATATGGATGTGACAGATTCTTGGAAATGGTGGCCGGCAAACTAGGCGTGACACTAAGGAAATGGCATCTGACAAAACCGACGTGAAAATGAGGAGATAATGGCATCCAATGTTCTAATGCGATTAATATAAGTTGTCCAAAATCTGCAGCAAGCCATGAAAAATAAAGGGAAAATAGCCCGAAAAATGGGGTGACCCTAAATGATGGGGAAATAGAGTCTCAAAAGGTAACAAAGAGGGCCACTTGTGCTATTATGGGTAACATGGGATTTGTTCACAGTGGTGTCAAAATTCACATTTCTACAACATCATTAATAGAAAGTATAAATGATCTTCATTTTATGTATTACAAAAGGTTACTATTTTTGCAGGCCCAAAATGCTTTTCAAGTAAGTGGAAAATTTTTGAATAACAATTATATAAGCTTAGCATATAGAATATGAAATGCACTCCATGCTATATTTAAATCATGATCCAAGTAACAAAATTTAATTTAAGCAACATTTACTTTTATTCAAGTAGCAGCTAATCAATATGATATATGTGTGAAGACTTCTTTAATTATTGTACGAACCAAGGATAGACATGTTGATCACTAATCAAAGTCTGAATAACACTAATCGAAATGATATTAATATAAAATCAATGAACATGATGTGATTCATTAATCACAAGCCCATAAGAATCATTGTTGCATAGTAATTGAAATATATATCTAGTCAATAATCGCAACGAATATCTAAAGTAATTGATGTAATAAAATATTCCCTAATTGGAGTCACACTAAAACACTAATCGTTATAACATAGACTAATCAATAAGATGTATTATAATCGGAAAGACTTTCTTCTATAATCGTTAGTCCTTCAATAATTGAAGAGAGACCTAACAAAAATCTATAGGAGTGAAAATTATCAATTATCAAAAAGTTTGTTCAGTAATGTTTAAGCGCTAAGTCACAGTCGATAGAGTTTCACTAATCGGTATAGGTTCAACCGTATCGGAGCAAGTGTTATAAAACTAATCAAACATGAAGTATATCACTAATCGAATAAAACTTCTACTATATCTGGAAACAATGTTATAAAGCTAATTAGAACATGAAGAATATTACTGATCGGAATAACACTTGGTCTATGACCGGCATAAAAGTTAGTCAGTAATAAGTGTGATAGTGTTTTATAATTGATGTGTACTTAAAACCATAGTTTGAATGGACTAAGAACCTTTTTTATGAATTGTATGAGTTTGATGTTTTTAGCATACTTATAATGGGAATCCTTAAACACACACTTTTAGAATTTTTCTTATCACCAAAATCAAAAATAATTAGAGATAAGAGGTTCATCACCAATGATCTAGAGAGCCGAGGAGATTAGACTTGGTAGACCGAAGCCATGCACTTTCTCCTACTTTAGGATGAGTGTTAGTGTCCTACAAGGAAGTGGGACGATAGCTGTGCGTAGCTGTCATGCCCCGACAAGGAAATTCAGAACGCGTAGTTATATTCGAATAATAAATAGAGCAGATAATTTGGATGTGACATCACCTAAAGTAACTTCTTTCAAACTCAAATGATAACATCAACTACATCCATAAACGTAGAGCCAACCATAGGCCCAATATTCAACTTTACAAATAACATCCATAAAATGTATCATTATTACAAATGTTGTAGCACCCCGAAAATTTTAGTAATTTAAAATTGTAAATAAATAGAAATAAATATTTTTTGCATTATCGAAATGGTTAAACATACGTACCATTATTGTATGTGCAAGAACACATCGAAAAATTCTGTAAAAATTATATCAACCCCAATGTTTTTCCCAAGTTGTCCACGAAGAAATTCAAGCAACGAAAAATCTGATTGACTAAGTGTACGTCACACGGTGACCGGTTATCCAAATTAGGAAACAAGTCGAAAAATCGTGAACACGGAAGTACGACACGACCATAAATTAAATAAAAATGTTGGAGAGACTTCCAACATCATATATTGATGACCCATGATGGATATTGGGCCAATGAATCACTTTTGGTCCAAAAATCAAATGGAGCATGAAAAATACCCATAAATTCGCAACCCTAATTGAGCTGAAAATGGAAGGAGGTAATTAGGGTAAAAATTGGATGCAATTATGCTCTCTTGGCAACCCAAATTTGTGCCTAGCCGTCCTTGGAGATTGCTTGATGGCCAAGACACTCCAATGGGGAAGAGATCTTCAAAACATGGAAGGGGGCATGCTAAAACCACAACTCTTCCTTCCTTGTTGCAATATGACTTCCAAAAGCCATAGATGCATAAATACTCTCCACCAAACCCTAGGGGACGAGTTTTACATGTTGCTGGGGTCATGTGGAGAAGTTCTTGGCGGCTGGGGAGCAGGAGATCGAGCACACCAAGCCCTTCTTCTTCCCCATTGCGTCTGCTTCGACCTGTGCAAACAGTCAACTTGGAGTCGACCAAAGGTAGGCCAAACCTAAACCACATCATGCAAGTCTTTTACCCCTGGAAAGAGGGTCGAGTCTAGTTCCTAATCCCCCGGTTCACTATTTTTCATTCAGTAGATCGGGTGCAGTAAGCGTTCTCCGGCAAGTGGTCTAAACACGCATTCTCTAGAAAAATGTGATTTCTTCAACCTAAAAGGTATGTTTTTCTTTTGCCAAAGTCGTGCATGTTATGGACTTTTTACGTTCATGTCAATTTATCAGGCATCCTGAATCATTTTAATTATTTAAAAATCATAGTTCTCTTCTATTCCATGTTCCCAACAACTTTCATGTTGACACTTTTGTCCCAAGAGCCCTAGTTAACAAGATATAAGCATTGCATGGATCGAGCACCTGTTTCCTGGCATTTTTCGGGTTTGACATTTGAACCACGACTGGTCCAGGTGACACAATCCAGCGCCTGGTATCGCGTCGACCTTGGCCGACGGGATTCAACAAAAGGCGTCCGCAAGACACGACGTAAATCTCGCGCTGACTAGTCAACGACCCATGTAAGACTGCGCGTCGCATAGGAGTATGTGCCTGTATGAACCGCAGCGGGATCCCCCGACGTGATTCAGGCGCTTTCCCGCCTATTGCCATATTTAAAGATTTTCCATAATGTGTCAGGTTACCTCGATGTGTTTCACATCAAATGGCGGCCAGGTAGACCGACGTGATTTACCTTCTTCACAGTTTCACCAGTTTTGACTGTGCACTGTGTTATGAAGTGCGTCCACTATGTAGGATGCGTATTTCTAGGCTTACTCGAGGACTGTTTTGCATGGTATCAAGTGTATGATTTGCATGTCTTGGTTCTGATCATTTCATGAGGACTGTTTAATGGCCTAAAAGTAATTAACCCATTTAAAAGCTATAATTACACAAATGTCATTCTAATTGCTCTCTTAACGATGTGACCATTCATGCAACTAGTGATTACTCCTCTTATTGTTCTACCTTATTAAAATGATAATTTTTTTCTTAAAATATTACAAATATTTTTAGTTAAAGTGCATAGTTTCATCTCATGTTATCATGGTTAAGTGCTTTCCGCAAGTTTGAAACCGGTGGATTGTGGATTGAGATACGAGTTCACTACACACTTGCACATCTAGGCAGCCCTTTCTTCGGGATTTGGAAGCTCTCTATCGGTCATTCCGTATCGGTAGACTGGCGACCTTTTCTCTAAGACCTCCGTAAATCTCCGTACTCCGTGGATTCCCTCATGGAGACCGAGTTGGTTGTACCATTGAAGTTCCCTTGAGATAGCGTGCACTTTCTTTCTCATCTTGTTCTCGTGAGTGTGATTTATAATCTAGACTTAAACCATTAATGTAAAGATTGAACTAAAGTATAAATTGAGCCGTTATGCTGCCAAATTTATCTCTTGACTATTGTATCATGAAATCATGTTCACTTTATTTATTACTTATTTCATCATCATCATGAACATGACATTACACATGCGCACATCTTGAAACTCTCATTGGCCATTATTAATGACTGTGGGTATCTACATTTAAATTGAAATGAGATGCTGATCGGGCTGGCGAGTGTCCAAGGGCTCCATTCTAGCCCCAATGATGAGAGTCATAAATATACTATTAACCATGCGGTATAATGATTACTTACTGGCATTGCATCTGCGCTGGGAGTACTTGCGTGTTGAATGCTAGATACAATAACCATATACGTGTCCTAGTGTGCACTTCAAGGTGGATCTCCCTTGGTGTACATTAGTGTCTTCATGCTTGATTAGTGTTACATGATCGTGCTTGTGCTCGTGCTCGTGCTTGCTTGCTTGCGTGATATGGCCATCCTGCATTTATTACATTAAAATGATATCTTGCGTGCTTGTTACATGCCTCATTATTGATAATCTCTTGCTCGTTATATCGTTCTAGATCTTGCTCTATCATGATCACTCTATCTAGCTTGTTCATGTATTATGTTTTAATGAGTTTTATTCGTACATGCATATCATGACAATCATCGTGCTTACCTAGCTCTAAATTGTTAATCACTTATATCATTGCCCGCACATTGAGATATAAATCGTACTAGGCTAGTTTGTTCATTCCCTACTTTAACCATTCTAGGTGATTATGAAATTCAAGAAGTGGAGCAAGTCAAGGATGGGAATGCATCCGAGTGATGAGTGCTCCAACTATGTGTTCTAGTTATAGTTGTTTGCTTTGAGTGTTAGAACAATGTAGTAGGAAGTGAAGAATAAATGTACTTTCCTTTTATTGAGTCTAGTCATGTTATCTAATAGTAAAGAGTTGTATTAGTTTCCATTTTTAATACAATGAGTTGAGAATTGAATACATTTTTAATTGAGTTCATTGTTTGGGCCCTATTATGATGATGTGTTGTTACACATTTAGTGAGTGCTAGCTAGAGGCTTATTTTGCCGACTATTCATGTCTCAGAATATCGACTCGAATTATCCGAATTAATATCCGCTGCGTAATTCTCGGGATGTGACAAATACTACTCAGACATCTATATCTTCAAAACGATAGGGTGCTCTCCACTCAATACCCATTCCCATCAAGGCCATGTGCTCCTCATCACTACCTGAAATGTTTAGGATGACAGGGTGAGCAAACTAGCCCAATAGGATTTATATCTCAATGTGCGGGCAATGATATACGTGATTACATTTAAATAAGTAGAATCCCTACAAGAACATGACGCTAGACATGCATGGCATTACTAACAAGTTAAGTGCTGAATAGAGTAGAATTATCCACAAACGTCATAGCAAATCAATTACTGACTTTCATATGCATTGGATAAGAAATTCAAGAATGAGATCATATCACATAAACAAGAATTGGCCATATTCACACAAATAATACATTTTATATGTCATGGTCAAATGTATCATATCAAATGAAGGCACGTTCACATAAATCTTGCACACATTCTAGTGCCATGCCATGCACCACAAGTCCATACTCCTGAGGTTAATAAGTACGTTGGGGTGCTCCTCCCCAGGACCAGACAGGCCCCTTTCCACAGGCATTAGTCAAATGGACCGATGTCCCACGTTGTGCCGATCAAACATATACATATTATGGCCACCGATTTCCAAGAACTAGCTTATAGTAACAAGGACATGATCATTCATGGAGTTCAAGACAGGACAATAGCTCGAGAGATCAATTAGATAGCAAAACAACTTGTTTTAATCTTCATAAAATTTAATGTCTTGACAAGAGTATAGATAAATAACTGATAAGGAAAATCCACATCCGGAAAGCCATAGCAAGTATCATATAAGGAAACCTTTAAACTAAGAAAGTCCATTTATAGCATGTTTCCTTCACAGATTCATAGCACAGCTTATGGTATGACAAATTTCTTATCAAGTTAGATCACAAGGACAAGATGATAATCAAATGAAAGTAAGATCACTCACTTTATATGAAGGATTAGAATCATATTTATGTTATTATGGTTTTTCTAGTGGGTTGATCACTTTTAGGCCAATGCACAACTAAGCAGTATGATCACCGACCAAGACATATACATGTTTGACTGTCTAACTAAAGAAAACAGTCTCGGGTTGGCCTTTGAATCGCGACGGGTTTAGTCGGCGCACTTCAGAAGACCGAACACAGTTAAAACAACTCTGTGCAAAGTGACTAAATCGCGACGGACCTAACGGTCACGGTTAGAGATAGTCGATGTGAATAATCGATTCGGAACAAAGATGCGACAGTTTACACTTACGTGTTCATGGCCATCGGCACAGAAACGCGACGGTCACGATGGACGCATTTAAGGTAATCGATACATCATCGACTCATCGACACAGAAACACGAATCGATGTTGGAACGACTACTACTAGAATCGATGTGGGAACGATACACCAGAATTGATGTATAACCAGAATCGATGTGAGATCCATTACTGTCAGAATCGATGTGGGAACGATTACTGATAGAGTCGATGTGAGAACGTATTACTGAAGTCGATGTGGGGACGATTGCATCCAGAATCGATGTGGGAACAATTACAGCCAGAATCGATGTATAACGGAATCGATGTGGGATCGATTATTGTCAGAATCGATGTGGGAACGATTACTAGCAGAGTCGATGTGGGAATGATTACTGACAGAGTTGATGTAGGAATGATTACTGACAGAGTCGATGTGGGGAAAATTGCATCCAGAATCAATGTGGGAATGATTACAACCAGAATTGATGTAGGATTGATTACTGTCAGAATCGATGTGGACACAGAAACGCGTCGGTCACGATGGGCGCAATTAAGGCAATTGGTACAGACATCGACTCATTGACATAGAATCACGACGTACATGTACGTCGCGTTCATAGAGGGTCGCGTTCTTGGATCTGGCCCGAAACCTATAGAAAATGCTACAACCTTCCTGATAGACTTATAACTTGAAATATGGCGATCCTTAGACAAAACTCTGAACATGAAAAGTGTTGAGGACAACAAGTAGAAGAGAACCATGGTTCAGGTTTGACCCAATTTGGCCTCGGTTCACGTGAAACACAGTAAGACACCTAAAGCCTTAAAATGTGCGACTCTTGGAAAATGCTTAACCACACTCATATGGTTTATAATAAATAGGGACAACGCATGCATATGAAACTATACTCGATGCTCTTTCCTTTGGTTTGTGCAATGTTTAGATTAAGCCCGAGAACACGTACCTTTGAATGCTAAGAAGTCCTTGGTTATCCTGGGTCGATGCATTGGGTTGGGGAAGGTGCTCTTTACGAATCCAAGCCCTAGATTCATCCTCCTTGCTCCTTGGCGTCCTTCCCACATATAGCAACGAATAGATCTTACTAAGGTCAGCCTTGGGAGCCTCATGATGGTTTTATATGGCTACGTTTGCTTGTTTCTGAGTTTTGGTGTTTCCAAACCCATGGTAACAATCCTATCATGACTAGAACTTCCTCTAATGCTATTTCTTCTTAGTCCAACCTTAATTAGAAAGTCATAGAGAGCAATTTCGTGGTCTCATATTGGGCTTAGGTTTAGGTCTTAATTAAAAGCCCAGTTAACTCTTATTTAAGCTTAAATGATCCATTTCATCCACGAGTATTTGGTCAATACGAATTTTAAGTACTATTTCCTTTGGTTTCCCATCTATTGGCCCATTAGCTCCAATGGATTGCATTTATTGATTTACTCCTTTTTATTCAAATTTTCTAATAATTTTATTTAATGAATTTAAATAGCGGGTTACTACACCCTCCCCTGCTTAAAAGAATTTGGTCCCCAAATTCATATGATCATAATCAAGATTAGTCTTACCAATATGTCGGGGTAGTTTCGCCTTATTGTGATTCCGGTTCCCATGTAGCTTCTCTACTCCTCGACTATTCCATTGAACCTTTACCATGGGATGTCTCGGTTCGTCAGTTGTTGTACCTTTTGATTCAGAATCTTGACAGGTTTCTCAATGTAAGTCATATCCTTCCTCAGTTCCAATCCCTCAAACCTGATCACATGCTCAGCATCGTAGACATAGTTCCTCAGCATAGATACATGAAAGGCATTGTGTATTGTTGCCAGTTGCGGAGGTAACACTAGTCAATAAGCTACTTCTCCAACCCTTTCAAGATTTAAGAAGGCCTGATAAATCTTGGATTCAACTTTCCTTCAATTCCAAACCTATGGATCCCACGCGAAGGTGAAACCTTCAAGAACACATGGTTACCAACATGAAATTCTAAGTCCCTTCTCCTCTTATCAGCATAGCTTTTCTGTCTAGACTGAGCTACCTTCAAACGCTCATGAATAAGTTGGATTTTTTGAGTGGTGTCTGACACTAACTCTAGTCCCAGCCATTGTCTCTCTCATGCTTCTTCCCACACACAGGTGATTTGCAACTTCTACCATACAATGCTTCAAAAGGTGCCATCTTTATGCTTGCTTGATAACTATTATTCTATGCAAATTCAACCAGAGATAACTGTTCACTCCAGTACCCTTCAAAGTCGAGTGTGCAAGCTTGGAACATATCCTCTACAATTTGATTTGTCCTTTCTGTTTGGCCATCCATCTAGGGGTGAAAGGCGGTACTGAAATTTAATCTGGTGCCAAGTGTCATCTGCAACTCCTGCCAAAATGGGATGTGAATCGGGGATCTCTGTCAGATACAATGGATGAGGGGACTCCATGTAATCTAACCACCTTCTTAATGTACAAGTAGCAAGCACATTTACGGACCATTTACTCTTTATAGGCAAGAAGTGAGCCGACTTAGTTAATCGGTCCACGATACCCATATCACATCAAGTCCTCCCCTGGTTCTAGGTAATCCCATAATGAAATCGATGCTATGCTCTCCCATTTCCACTCGAGTATGTCTGAGGGTTGTAACATGCCTGCTGGCCTAAGATGTTCTTGCCTTCACTTGCTGGTAAGTTAAATAGCGTGCTACAAATTAGGCTATCTCTCTTTTCATATTTGGCCACCAATAAGTTCTTTTCACATCTTGATACATCTTAGTGGCTCTAGGATGAATTGTATACCTGGATCGGTGAGCTTCCGTCATTAGCTTCCTCTTGAGTTCCTCGTTATCCGGCACACAGGTTCTTCCTCTAAACACTAGTCTGCCACTTTTGGTTATGGAAATATCCGGCCTTTGGTCAATCTCTTCCTTGATCCGCACTAAGATAGGATCATTGTCTTATTGTTCTTAATTTCGTTTAGAAGATCTGATTGTATGTTGATGTTGGCAATCAATACTTGGTCATTTTTCTTCGTCCATCTTCAAGTCCATATTTGCAAACTACTCTAGCAATCACCACTCCCCAACCATTAAGTTGGCAAGTGACACCACCGGCTTCCTACTCAAGTCATCTACCATAGAATTGGCTTTCCCAGGATGATATTGTATGGAAAAGTTGAAGTCTGTTGGGTTACAATGTGTATGATGACATGTGCTTAAATTTTTTGATGATGAGAGACATAATTGATGTTGTATAAATGTTGAAAATAAAAATGACAAAGACATGAAAGAGAATATAATGACATCATGCTTCTATTGATCACCTATATATTCATTGTATCTCATTTACAATCCTTTTCAATGTAGGTGTGAATGAATACAAGACAGCATCCAAATACAAGAGCAAAATAACAAGAAAAAGGACTTCAAGTGATCACCTGTCGATAGCCATGAAGGTCCCTGGCGACAGATAGGTCATCCAGGAACAAAGAAGCTACTGGAAGCTCAAATGGAGCAGTAGCTGTCGACAGATGCAAGGTACCTGTCGACAGATACATGCTGCCTATCGACAGACAGAAATCGCCTGTCGACAGATAAGGCCTTTCTAGCAAGATCATTGTTCTGGAAAACGAGAAGTCTGCAGTAGCTATCGACAGATATAAAGTGCCTGTCGACAGACGAAAAGAAAAGTCAGATATGAGATATGGATATGTTCTAAATAAGGGTATTTCCTTGTAGCACGACTCTCCATACTTGGACACCCATATATATAGAACATATGGAGGTACTTTCGCAGCAAGAAGCCACTATACCAAACCCTAAGAAAAACCCAAGAGAAAGCTTCTCCATGCTGCTCTGCTTCAATCCTCCGTCCTGTTCGTGGAAGATTCATCTCACGAGCGGAGTTGAAGCCATTCATCCACAATTCAAGCTTCTCCATCTACTGGGCATCATCTACATGAAGCTTGGAATTCTTCTGGATGATCACCAAGAAGAGTTCTTCATCTGGATTTGTTTCTAAAACTCAGAACTCTTCTCTTCTTCTATTTTTCACATCTTTGTGTGTATGGTAGTAGTTCAAGCGATCCTTGTGCTTGATCCACATGTGGTTTGTTGTTCTCATTGCGTGTTTGCATCAGACAACGTGGTGTTGTGTGTGTTGCAGAGTTGAACTCTCTCATAAGCAGTTGTTCTACATATGTGTGTGGACGGTGGACATAGGATACACAAGTTGTGTACTTCGAACCACCTTAAATCTTCGTGTCCTATGGTTTGAACGTTTCACGATAGATGTTTGGTAGGCACGTTGATTACTCACATGCTAGATAGGTTGTTGTTCGTTCTACTCACAATAAGCACACACATCAAAGTTCAAATTCTATATAAATCTGTTTAAGTTTTTGATAAGTCAGTGTTGGATCAAAAGAAGGCCATATGTTTCTAATTCGTAGTAATCTATTCAACCCCTCTCTAGATTACTGTTTAAGATAGTTCTGCATATCCTTTCAATTGGTATCAGAGCGAGGTTTCTCCGATTTACTGCTTTAATAGCTTGATCTCAAGATCTGGAGAATTCGATCTCATGGAAACTAACAAGGGGTTTATGGCTGAAGGACACTCAATGTCCAGGCCACCCTTCTGTGATACTACTGACTATCCGTATTGGAAAAATCGTATGTAGGTTTTTCTGAGAGCTCAAGACTACGAGCTGTGGAAAATCGTCAGCAAGGGAGCATATGAGTTGCCCGCTACGAAGATACCTAGACTGGAGAACATATTCGGAAAGGTACCTTGAATTGGAGCGCATTGAACATGATGCAGTACGCTGTGCATCCTAAAACTTTTCAAGAGTCTCCACATGTAACTCATCAAAAGAAATGTGGGACAAACTTGAGCTCATTTACGAAGGTACGTCTGAGGTACGGGAAACCAAAGCAAGCAGGCTAGTATCTGAATATGAGATGTTTAAAATGAAAAATGAAGAAACCATTTCGGATATGTTTGCTAGATTCATGCTTATAATAAATGGGTTGAAAGGACTTAAAAATGAGTACTCAGAAAGTGACTTAGTTAGGAAGATACTTCGGTCTCTTCCATCCTCTTGGCATACTAAGGCCACTGTCATTGAGGATTCTAAAGACATTTCCACAATGAAATTGCATGAACTAATTGG
>CM024762.1:33886015-33947539 GCA_014218235.1 Colocasia esculenta
GACCTTGGAAACACGCACCAACATGAGAAGACACAACATATACTTCAACAATTATTTTCCAAGGGTTATGATAAAAAGGGAAGACTGCGAATGAGAGAAGCAGAAGACAGAGAAGGAGATTTTCTCTCCAATTTTTTAGCAGATGAGCTGAGTGTTCTAGCAAGTCTTCAAGCATCTAGTCTTCCACATCCCTCTCCACGTTCTAGCTAAATCATCTTCTTGAGAGAGAGATAGTAGTGAGTCTGAGTATTCTTCATTGCAATCCCTGTCCTTATTAGACATGGTCTCGGATCAAGCAAGCCATTGTCATATGTATGCTCGGACCAAAGACTACTTGTTGTAATCCTTGTCCTTTAGGGTTTTGCCTCTTCTTGTGCTTAGAGAACACTTGTAGGGTCTGCAAGTGTGATTCCCCTTGGTAGAAGGGAAGACCAATGCAAACTGGGTGTTGTAGTTCCTCTTCGGGTTGTGAAGAGAAGACCAATTGAGCTAGATGTTTAATCGTTTTTGAGGGGGACTGTACCCTTGGGCTAGTGAAATCTCAAGTTGTTTCTTAGAGATTGAACAATAGACAGGGAAGAGACTTAGTGCCAAACCAGGATAAATCCTTGTCTATTTTGGATAAATTTTTTTGTTATTATTCCCACTATTGACTAACACTTACAATCATGCCAAACCAGGATGACCCTCCTCTTACCAAAACTAAATCATTGGTCTCTTGAGTTATAGTAAGACTTTCCCTTGCAGTGCCAGATGGATGATCATGCCCGTGTTGACGGTATGGCCCTACTACCCCAAAGTATGGCCTTATAGACCTTTGGGTACATCTCGGCCATACTGGGAGATAGCTTGCCATGTGCCCAATATGTTTTCTTTCCCTTTGAGATTAGTAGTAGTAGGAAGGCTTCTCTGATGCCCTCATAGATAGGACAAGATGGTGCTCCATCCCTCACAAAAAGCCATACCGATTTTGTACATGTCCCATACTACTCCAAATGGCCAGACAACATGGACCAAAAAGAGATATTACGTGCATAGAATATTTGATACATGCTTAAAAGAGGACGAGCAATGAATAAGGGAGGTAAGTTGCAAACGGTAAGAAAAAAACCTTTGATCTCTCTCACTAGCACAGAGCAGCATAAAGGGTCTCACTCTCTCCACCAAAGTATCCCCATTCTATCTAGGTTCATGAATTGAGAGTTAGAGAACTATCCCTTATCATCACTTCTGAGGTCCTCATAACTTTTATTTATTACCTATAGGTGTTGTAACGACCTTGCCTCTGAGTCCCGCCATGGACTCCAAAGTCTAGGCCGCCACCCATAGATTTGAAAAGCGAAAAGGGTTAGAAGAATAGTTTAGTGAGATAAGTAATGAATTCAAATAACTATAACAAGTGGTTAGTATATTAAACAAAGAAATATGTACAATGCATCCCAAATAAAAGTACAAGTACAAAAGGAAAGATGTAGTCCTTAAGAGGCATACCCCGAGGACTTGCAAAATACAACTCTCAACTCACACAAACACTAGAGTTTACACACACACACCTAACCACGTCCTCAACTGTTTGACACCGAGCTCCCATGACAGTAAGCCCCTACTTGATGGGAGTAGGAGAGTGAGCCTCGTGAAGAAGGCCTAGTAGGGATTATTAGTCCCTTACCAGCTATAGTAGCAAGAACTCTAATGGGAAAACAAGAACTATCTACAACTAGAAAGCAGTAGTAATAAAGTAATTGTACTAACTACTACTACATGGAAGAGATAGAACCATACCTTGACTAACAACCTATCGTAAGGAAACATGAGGGAGCATCTAATGTGCATAGGAATGAAGCTTAAAACAAACATAATCATTTTTCCACAAGAACATATCGGACCGAGATGATGTTTGGGTGCATGACTCTAATGTAAACTAACCAAGGTGAGACATTCTCACCCAGGGGAGCTCATAGATCTCCTGAGGTGCAGAACCTAGCCCTCTGGATGAAGGAGCTCACACGACCTCCTTCTAGCAGTGTCCACACGACAGCAATGGGCAACGACACCTCCTCCACATCATCTCTCTCCTCCTCTTGGTCCTCCAAAAGGGTCCAACCAGCAGCAAGAGAGGTAGTAGCAGCAAGACCTCTTGCACTCTCCTCTTGCTCTCACTCAAGAGAGTAGTGGATTGTCATGTCCCAAAGATGGCAGTGGAAGGGATAATTGAGACGTCAACAGTCGACAAATAAGTCTCTAGCGAGCAAGCAAGTCAAACCACATAACACATGTATGGCTCAAAGTAATAAATAAAACTAACTTATTCCATTAACTTGAATATGGTCTGATACATAAATTGACTCAAGAAAAATAAAAGTACATATTTCTCTTCACTAGCTACTACATGGTTCTAATGCTCTCTATAACAATCACTACTAAAATATTTGACTCATAACTAAATCTTCTAAAGCGAAAGCTCGCTCATCACTCCAAATCTTCCCCAGTGTATGCAGGTTCTTCCACATCTATTTTTGGTTCTCCTGAAATGTTGGAAAGTAGGTAATGAGTGCACTCGCCTAGTAGGATTTACATCTTCTAGCAATGATAAAGTATTTAACATTTTAAAAACTAGAAGCTATGAACATGATATGAACTATGCAATTTAAACCACGATAATAAAATGTGACGAGCATGATGTACAATATATCAAGATATAATCAAGAGATTGTAGTAGTCAGTCTGACAAGATAATTAGATTCAAATAAGAATGCCAAGACAGTATAAGTGATGATCTAGCAAGATTGTCAAGTTCAGGAGCAAGAACAAGATAGCATGTAACAAGATTGACCATATAACAAGCAAGCAAGCAAGCATGTAAGAAGATTGTATTTCCACGAGCAAGATAGTCAGTTCACGAGTCATTGACATGCACTAAGGATCTATGCCACCTTGGAATGCATATCATGAACACATGTAATGTGGTGTAAGTATCTAGCATTTATATGCAAGTAATCCTAGCGTAGATGCAACACCAGTAATCATTATACCCCATGGTTAACAGTACATGTTTGGCTCTCTATCGAAGGGACTAGAATGGAGCCCTTGGACACTTGTCATGCCCGAGCCAGCATCTCAGTAATTTAAATGTAGATACCCCCAATCAAGTATGGCTGTTTAACAAGAATTTTATGAGTTCAATTGTATCAAGATAATTAAGGCAATAGTTTAAGAGTTCAGTCTGGCAGCATAACGACTTGTTGTCAATTTAGATCGTTCACTTAGTAGTAACTTAGTCTTATGTTCAATAGAGGTGTACTCCAAGAATGAAGATGAGAAGAGAAAGATCTTGCCAAGAATATCAAGAGAAGAAAAATACGTGCACACTAACTTTTGGGTACTTCAGTGGTACAACATGCTTGTCAGCCATGTGGGAATCCAAGGTCAGAGGAGACTTATGGAGGCCTTGTTCAAAGGATCATAGTATGGCAGGAGGAATATCCAATGGAGAGTTCACCACAAGCCAAGAATGGGGTTTCCTATCATGCAAGAGTGTATGCGCAAGTCGCGCATGAGAAACACTCGTGTACATGTTTGAGTATCTTGTAAATCCAATTATGGAAACTCCATTTATGGAATGTATAATAAGGAAATAAAATTGTGCATGACCAATTTTTAGCAAGTTGTCATGTGCATATTTTAGCAAGTACGATAACAAGGCAAGAACGAAAGAGTAATCGATAAGTAGAGAGCATGGTCAAGAAGTTAAGATCCGTTAGATTCTTGTCCAAGTGGATGAGACTTTTATGTGGGTGGTTAACATGTATGTTTTCTTATTTCACGATGAATAGGAACAAATCGGACCTTGGAACGATGCAAAATGGGTTCAAATAGGGTGGTTTGCCTTCTAGATCCGAAGGTGACCCAGACATTGTCGCCACCTTGAAGGCAACATTGTGGCTGTCGCCTTCTCACTAGGAAGGCGACAAGCATCCTGTCACCTTCTGGGTGAGAAGGCGATAGTAACCTTGTCGCTTTCTAAATGCGATGGGTCGACTTGTCATTTTCTAAACATGGGTTCTGGGTTTCCTTTCATGACTTAATCCGACTCTGTTTTGGGTTGGGTTAGACATGGGGACCTTTGAAAACTTAGAAAAATTGGTATGATGAGTCAAATCACATGGACCCATCTTTTTTTAATTAGAAGACTCCCTAACCAAAGTATAGGAACAAGTAATCGAGAAACAATGATCATTTAATAGCGTAATAAGAAGTATTGTGATTGTCTACATGGATCTGACACAATATTCATGTTTGGGGTAATACTCTCTGTAAGGAAAATAAAAATTGGGAAAAAAAGGTGTCAAATTAAACTATATTCATAAGGGAACAAGTTTATGTTGAGTGCTTGACATGGAAATGACTAAATAAAAGATATAGAATTTGTAAGACAGATTAAGCTTCTAACAGGAGAACACAATGCTCTAAACATATGTATGCAAGAATGTACAAGTTTAATTAGAGTTTGGCTTGGAGACAACCTACATTTGGGTAAAAAGAAATAGTCATCATCCCAGAACCCCTAGTTCGACAGGTCGGAGAAGAACACTTCATACTCAGACTATTGCGTATAAATTAGGCAAAATAGTCACATAAAAAAACTAGACTCAAAGAGCTTTTTAGGGGTATATGGTTTGCATAGTTTGGTGGAGGTTTTACTAACCTTTGATGATGAACAAGAGGGGTCTCATGTGCATGTCATTGCAGATCCAAGTTGATGGTATACACAAGTTCTCCTTGCTCTCGCCTTCCTCCCGTGAATCCCAAGCTTCTTCAGCCTCCAATGTTGTCCACAACAAGGAGGGTTTATTTATAGGGAGAGGGGTCTTTAGTTTCCTAACTTGATTAGGAATGCTTAGGCACAAATTTGGTTGTATCCTTCATCAAATTGGAGATTTCTCTTCCCAATTCGTGTTGGGAACAATATGGAAACTTGCTTTAGGTTGCATCCACGAATTAGGCTTGGTTCACTACAAGAAAAAGTGAAATTAGAGACAGAATCTGAGATCAAAATATTCGGTCACTTTTCAATCTATAATTTTTGACCGAATTGTGACCGAAATAATTTGATCACTAATATTCATATTTAGTGACCGAAATATTTTCGGTCTCAGATTCAGTCTCGAATTAGAGACTGAATAGTGACTGAATATTTCAATCTCAAATATAAAGATCGAATTGTGACTGAAAATAATTCAATCACTAATGCCATGTGTTCTACAACTGAAAATCTTCAGTCATAATTTGGTCACAACAACAAAGATCGAATTGGGACTGAATAGAAGTCAATTTCTAATTATTGCGACTGACTTCTATTGATTCACAATTCAGTCTCTATTTTTGAGATTGAATTATGACTAAAGATTTTCGATCGCAAGATTTCATGGCAAACGCCCCAAACACGTGGCATTAGTGACCAAATTTTGTTCAGTGATAGTTCAGTCTATGTATTTGAGAATGAATTGTGACGGAAATAAATGTCGGTCGCTGGGTGATGTGGTTTTCGGGACTGAGTAGTGACTGATTTATTCGGTTGCTATTCCTGCCTTCCATTTTTCCGCTACTTCTCTCTCTCTCTCTCTCTCTCTCTCTCTCTCTCTCTCTCTCTCTCTCTCTCTCTCGCTCTATATCTTCTCTCTCGCTCGCGTCAAGATGCCCGCCGGGATCACCCCAACGAGATGCCCCATCGTCGTCGTGTGTCTGCATTGCCACTGGTGATCCACATCACCACAGTATAGTCTAGTCTCCATCGTCGCTCCCCACCGCCGCAGCCCAGTACCCGCTGCCACCTGTGGTCCCCATTGTCGTCATCGGTCCCCATCATTGCCACTGCTGTCGGTATGTTCTCTTTATCTCTTTATGTGTTGTGGCCTCTCTCTGTGTGTGTGTTTACTATGTGTGTGCATGCATTGGCAGAGGGGGTGCTCCCCCTTTCTTTCTGCATTTGCGTCTGTATGTGTGTATGTGTGTCTGTGTCCGATGCTCCCCCTTTCTCTCTCTGTGTTGGTGCGGATGAGGGGGGCCAGCTGTAGGAGGGGGGGAGGGTGGTCGGTTATGGGTGGGAAGGGGGGGGGGGGGGGGCTGTGTGTGACGGAATGCCTAGTTCAAGTCCATTAGACGAATAACGAACTTAATCCGAGTCCGCCTCCCATGAACGGGCCGTGGCCTCGTAAGGGATACCATACTTGAGTCCGTGTAAACAGAAAGGAACACACATGATCACATATAGAATTCACCATTTTATATATATTACATCAGATTTACATTGCCAAATTTCAACAAAAGTACAAGAAAGTACACAAGCCAGGGGCATATCCGAGGTAAGCTGGTACAACTGAGAAAGAAACTACACTGCTACGGAAGCTACACTGCTCGAGACGCTAGTCCAACACCGCTACGACGTGGCCCTGAACTAGAAGACGGTAACGAAACCTCCTCCTCGCCCTCGCCTGTGGGGAGTAGGGGTGAGCCTCACTAGTCACTGGCCCAGTAGGGAACTCCCCGAACTCGAGCAAACCATACACAAGTACGAAAGCAGTAAACTATTCTAGCAATTTATATCACAACCACGCAAGATATCAAAGCAGTAAATATACTTACCATTTTCCGACTTTATTAAACAAAGTAAATAAATAAACGGCAAAACTCAATCACGTGTACGAGCTAAAGTTGGGACCGCCACACTCGAGCCACGTAGATTGGTTCGCGACACCAGTAATAGACTCGGACAAAGAAACACAGGTCTACCTCTCAGTCTCGTAGCCACGGACGAAAGGTCCAGCTGCCGCTCCATGTGGAAAAGTCAAACAACTGTGGAGACCACCTAAACACCACTCCTGCGAACACACACAGTCGCAGGCCCATGCCTGGCACCTCTAGGGTCTCTGGCTGGAGCACCTAGAGTGAGGCACAGGAAATGACTAGCTGGGGACCAGTGTCGACTACTGGTGTTCGTACCCCCAACTAAGAGCACACTACAAGTGACTAAAAACAAACACAAGAGTCACTGTCCCATTGTCGTCTTTCCCTCAGCCGGATGAACAACTCAAACAAAGGAGTGAGGGTGTCCAAGACAGACGACACAGACCTCGACGGTACATCACAAGTACCGGGACAAGCTCCGAACTAACAGTCTGACTCACAGAGAACCTGGGGCACCCAACTGGAGAGATAACCACGGTAGGCATCGTACTACCTGCCACACACACAAAACCACGTGCGCACCGCACAAGCCACGTGAATTCTCACGACATTCACGAATACCGACTGGTCACAACACATGAACACAATGAGACTTGCGTGCATAACATGCCAAGATGCAAACCACTAGCTAGCTACATAATTAACATGCTAGCTTCGTAAACATGCGCTCCCAGAGTGCCACAGGTGCCAATGCACCACACGGTATTACCAAATATATCGAATAATAACAATCGGATAATCCCGTCACATAAATCATGTATATTCAGACCACTCGGCTGTGGTCACGACATGGGCCTGTGTCGCCTTCAGAATGCGATGACCCTATATGGCGCGTTCATCACATGGACGCGACGCACCACCATGTCACGTTCCCCACCTGAACACGACGGGTCGACCTGTCGCGTTAAAATCGTGACAGGGGGTTCCGTCTCCTTCATAAGCAGGAACCCTAATCCGGAATCCTCTCCACGGATTACCACTCTATGCTATGCAAACCACCCTTATTCATGTTTTTCATGCTTTTGTGAATCCCTAAACCTTATATCTACTATTAGGAAAGTGAATAATGGATCAAACCACTCTCCTAGGCAATCCACAGCCCAGAAAACAGGAGGAGTCACCCTACCTTTGCGAAGAACGCGTAGTACGGCGATCCCTCGGCGTTTCATCCGCTTCACATGAGCTTCCCGCGGCGAGAACACGCCAACCCGTGAGCTTTTATGCCGAAATTCTCCAAGAAACCCGCACGACCTCTCCCCCTGGCCGAGCAGAACTCGTTGCAGTTCTGCCTGGCTAGGGTTATTTAAAAACCCTCGACGGTTGAAATCACGATGCATGGTTGTGACGCGACCTAATCGTGACGGAGCTAAGCGTCGCCTTCTCAAGGCTGACGTCCGCAGGTCGCCCAGCTCTCGACACATGGCGAACATGCAGATGATCAGCACCATAAAGCGGCAACAAGAACGCGACGGGCAAGAGTGTCGTGTTCAGAATGCGACATCCCATGCTGTCACGATCACAGACAGAGAACCCTGGGGTACTATAGGCCCAAACTATCGGCCCAATAAACCCCAGAAACATGAGCGCGCACCAAACACAAGCCACATTGGCCACACATTGGCTTCACAAGCGCTGAACACAAGATCCACAAGGATCCGAAAAATGCACGACGTTAAATTACTATCATCTAAAAAGAAATTTTGACCTCGAAATCCAGAATACATTCCAAATACATTCAACTTTAAAACATAACTACAAATACTATCATCTAAAAAGATTTAAAACTTTATTTAAACAAGTAAGGATACCCCTTAGCCATCTCCTTGGCTAATTCCCAGGTATCCTCACCTCCCAGCCTATTTTCACCTGACCTTAACTAATTCAATTTCTTTGTTCCTAGCTTCCTTGTCTTATGGCCTGTAATTTGCACTGGGTAGTCAGGCATGGACTTATCTGGTCTCAAATCTCCACCTTGATAACTGATTATTTGAGCTTGGTCTTCAATGCACTTTTCTAACTTGGAAACATGGAAAATATCATGAACATCTGCAAAATCAGTTGGCAAATCAAGTCTATAGGCTGTCTCTCCAATTTTCTCTAACACTTGAAAGGGTCCCACATACCTTGGACTCAACTTTCCTTTCTTACCAAACCTCACAATACCTTTAGTAGGAGAAAGTCTAAAAAAGACAAAGTCTCCAACTTCAAATTGAAGTGGTCTCCTTCGATTATCAACATAACTTTTCTGTCTGCTCTGAGCTTTCTGTAACTTTTCTTTAATAAACTTTATTATTTCAGTGGTTTGCTGTATCAACTCAGGACCTACCATTTTCCTTTTTCCCACTTCATGCGAATTTAATGGTGTTCTGCATGGCCTTCCATATAAAGCTTCATACGGTGCCATCCCGAGACTGGTATGATAACTATTATTATAAGCAAATTCAACCATACTCAGATGCTGCTCCCAGCTACCACCCCAAGCTAAACAACATGCTCGCAACATGTCTTCAATTGTCTGAATAATCCTCTCTGTCTGACCATCTGTCTGGGGGTGGTAAGCTGAGCTATATCTCAGTTCGGTGCCCACTATACTCTCTGCAAGCTCCTCCAAAAACAAGAACTAAACCTGGGATCCCAATCAGAAACAATAGACTTCGGGATACCATGTAGTGGAGTGATTTTATCAACATAAACCTTTGCTAATCGGTCCACTGACCAGGACATACATACTGCTACTAACCTGCATACCTTGGTTACCCTATCAACGAATACCCATATTCCATTATGTCCCGTTGCTGACCTCGGCAAACCTGCTACAAAGTCCATAGCAATGTCATCCCATTTCCATTGCGGAATGGGTAATGGTTGCAATTAACCTCCAGGCTTTTGATGCTCTGCCTTGATTTGTTGACAAACTGAACATCTTGAGACAAATTCTACTATTTCCTTTTTCATATGAGGCCACCAGAAATGCTTCTTCAGATCCTGGTACATTTTAGTACTACTTGGGTGAATAGTGTACCTGGATTTATGGGCCTCTTCTAATACTCACTGCTTTACTTCTCTTTTGATGGCACAAATAACCTGCCTCTGAGCCTGACCACACAACTGTCATCAATGGTAACCTCTTCCATTTTCAATTTCAGCTAAATTCACATCTGCTTTTTGGGCCTTAACAATTTGCCAATATAGTGATGGCTCCACAGCACTACTGGCTAATATTGCCCGTTGCTGACTACTTGGCATATACAAGGAGTTTTCTACTATCTCCTCATTCAATTTCCATTCCTTGATCATCATTTGACTTAAATATGCTTTTCTACTTAGAGCATCAGCCACCACATTGGCCTTACCGGATGGTAGGCCAAACTAAAATCATAATCTTTTAATACTCTACCTATCTACACTGATGGAGATTCAAGTCTTTCTGGGAAAAGATATACTTTAAACTTTTATGATCTGTAAAAATTTCAAATCTCTCACCATAGATAATGCCTCCACATTTTTAAGGCAAACACAACTGCTGCCAGCTCCAAATCATGAATGGGGTAATTCTCTTCTACTGGTTTCAATTGCCTGGACGCATAAGCTATTACCTTGCTATGCTGCATTAGCACTGTGCCAAGCCCTCTTCTAGATGCATCTGTATATACAACAAAACCACCATTACCTATCGATAATGTCAACACTGGTGCTGCTGTAAGCCTCTTCTTTAATTCCATAAAATTCTTTGACATTCACCAGACCATACAAATGGCACACCCTTTCTAGTTAGTCTAGTCATGGGTGCTGCAATCTTAGAGAAATCCTGAATGAAACGCCTATAATGGCCTGCTAACCCCAAAAAGCTTCTAATTTCAGTAATTGTCTTAGGCACCTCCCATTTCATCACTGCTTCCACTTTACATGGGTCAACTGCTACTCCCTCAGCTGATATGACATGACCCAAGAACTGAATTTCTTTTAGCCAAAATTCACACTTACTGAATTTGGAAAACAACTGATTATCTCTTAATAGCTGTAAGGCTAGCCTCAAATGTTGTACATTCTCCTCTTCAGATACTGAGTAAATCAAAATATCATCTATAAAGACAACAATAAATTGGTCCAAATATAGATGAAAAATCCTATACATCAGATCTATAAAAGCTGCAGGAGCATGGTTAGCCCAAATGGCATAACCACAAACTCATAGTGACCATATCAAGTTCTAAATGTTGTTTTAGCAATATTACCCTCTCTAATTCTCAACTGGTGGTACCCTGACCTTAAATCGATTTTTGAAAATACATTAGCTGATTGCAACTGATCAAACAGATCATCCATTCTAGGTAACAGGTACTTATTCTTTATGGTCACTTCATTCAATTATCTATAGTCAATACACATTCTAAAGCTTCCATCTTTCTTTCTTACAAACAACACCGGCGCCTCCCATGGGGAGCGACTCGGTCTAATGAACCCTTTTTCCAACAATTCTTCTAATTGATTTTTCAATTCCTTAAGTTCTGCTGGCACCATCCGATATGGAGCTTTAGAAATCGGCATGGTGCCTGGCAACAACTCAATGGTAATGTCCACCTCCCTGTGTGGAGCTAAACCCGGCAAATCATCTGGAAAAACATCTGCAGATTCCCTAACCACGGGAACTGCTTCTACTGACTTACCAGCCTCATCCAAACTCACAGAAGCTAAATAAGCTACACATCCTTCATTAACTAATTTTCTAGCTTTAATTGCAGAAATTATAAACTTAGAAGAACGAGAGGGCATACCTTGATATTCAAACACTGTACCATTAGGGTGACAAAACTTGATTCTTTTTTTTCTGCAATCTAGTATAGCTCCATAAGCTTCTAACCAATCCATACCCAAGATAATATCATAATCAGACATTTGAAGAGCATACAACCGACCCGGCATCTGGTTCCCTTGAACCACAACAGGAGCTTCATCTATACAACACGAGGTGAGCATAAACTCGCCCGAGGGAACCTCCACTACTAATTCACATGACTTCTCTTCTAGAGGATGAGCCATACAATCCAAAAATTCTTCAGAAATGAAAGAATGAGAAGCACCTGAATCAAATAGAACTCTGGCTGAATAATCATAAAAGACAATTATACCTTCTATCATGTTCGATGCCTCTGCCTGGGCACAGGTGATAGCCATAACCTGGCCTCTATCTCACTGCTGCGGTGCACCTCCACCACGACCTGCTAATGACTGTTGGGGCTGCTGTTGCTGCTGAACACCTCTACCATATCCATATTCTCTTAGATAAGGACAATTGCAAATCAAATGCCCCGGCTGATTGCAATTATAACATCTATAACCTGGTGGGATAGTGGGCTGCCTAGCAGTGCTCTGCTGCGATTCCTCTACCTCTGGCTTATAACCACGCCCCTGCTGAAACTGCTGACGACCTCCTCTTCCTCTTCCTTGCCTTAAATACTTGCTTCAATTTCTGACCCCACTTACCAAGACCTGAAGAAGAAGGTCCCACTGGTATTTTTCCCTTACTAACTCCTGCTGCCTGCTGGGGTAGCCGGAAACTACCTGAACTTGACCGCTTGCCTGCCGAGCCCGAATAGACGTCTCAAGTGTAGCTGCTCTCTGGGCTGCCTCCTCAACTGTTCTACACATCAACGGTATCACCGCATTCTCTAACTCTTCTCTCAAACCCTCAATAAAATACTCAACCATCATAGCATTATGATACTACATAATGTGCATATCGGCTAAGTGCCATAAATCGCATAGATATCTAAAACTGAGGTATTACCTTGCTGAAGTGTCCGAAATTGCTCTCTTTTCGCTTGTTGCACTTGAAGTGGAAAGAATGTGTCATTAAATGCCTCGAGAAATTCCGGCCAGGTAATAACCTCCTCTGTCCTACCTGCAAAGGTGGTCTGCATCTTCAGACGCCACCACTGCTGCGCAAAGCCTCTCAGCTGATATGTGGCTAGCACAACTTTGTCTGCTGGTGGACACCTCATGGTCGTAAAGGCCCTTTCAACCTCATGAATCCAGTGCTCTGCAGTATCTAGATTCGTCCCTCCTGTATAAGTGGACGGCTGCAATCTCAGAAACTTTTCAACTTGCATCACTAGCTCTTCTGCTGCCATTACTGGTGGTGGTACAGGTGCCACATAGGGTACCTCCACCCTTGGCGATGGTGGAACTGGGGCCACAGGTACTTCAGCAACTGGTGGTACTGCTGCTGAAGGTGACGGTGCCTGCTGATCCATCCTCATCCTAATATCGGTGAGACTTTCCCAAATCCTCTCAATCATACGTTGAGTGGACTCTTCAGGGTCCTCTCCTCCACCACCCCAATCCCTTCTATCATCCATCTTAACTCCCTGCACAAATAAAATATCCATTACAACAAAACCAGTCATTACAAAACCAAGATTAGCTTCCAGCGGTGTACAAATCTAGAAATAAGGCTATGTAATTTCGCGATTCTTTATATTACACAGACCTCGCTCTGATACCAACTGTGATGGAACACCTCATTCAAGTCCGTTAAACCAATAACGAACTTAATCCGAGTCCGCCTCCCACGAATGGGTCGTGGCCTCGTAAGGGATACCATACTTGAGTCCTTGTAAACAGAAAGGAACACACATGATCACATATAGAATTCACCATTTTATATATATTACATCAGATTTACATAGCCAAATTTCAACAAAAGTACAAGAAAGTACACAAGCCTGGGGCATACCCCGAGGTAAGCTGGTACAACTGAGAAAGAAACTACACTGCTACGAAAGCTACACTGCTGGAGGTGCTGGTCCATCGCCGTTGTGGTGTGGCCCTGAACTGGAAGACGGTAACGAAACCTCCTCCTCGCCCTCACCTGTGGAGTAGGGGTGAGCCTCACTAGTCACTCGCTAAGTAGGGAACTCCCCTAACTCGAGGAAACCATACACAAGTACGAAAGCAGTAAACTATTCTAGAAATTTATAGCACAACCATGCAAGATATCAAAGCAGTAAATATACTTACCATTTGCCGACTTTATTAAACAAAGTAAATAAATAAACGGCAAAACTCAATCACGTGTACGAGCTAAAGTAGGGACCGCCACACTCGATCCATGTAGACTGGTTCGCGACACCAGTAACAGATTCAGAAAAACAAACACAGGTCTACCTCTCAGTCTCGCAGCCACGGACGAAAGGTTCAGCTGCCGCTCCACGTGGAAAAGTCAAACAACTGTGGAGACCAACTAAACACCACTCCTGTGAACACACACAGCTGCAGGCCCATGCCTAGCACCTCTAGGGTCTCTGGCCGGAGCACCCTAGAGTGAGGCACTAGAAAGGACTAGCTGGGGACCAGTGTCGACTACTGGAGTCTATACCCCCAACTAAGAGAGCACTACAAGTGACTAAAAACAAACACAAGAGTCACTGTCCCATTGTCTTCTTTCCCTCAGCCAGATAAACAACTCAAACAAAGGAGTGAAGGTGTCTAGGACAGAGGACACAGACCTCGATGGTACAACACAAGTACCGGGACGAGCCCCGAACTAACAGTCTGGCTCACAGAGAACCTGGGGCACCCAACTGAAGAGATTAGCACGGTAGGCGTCGTACTACCTGCCACGCACACAAAACCACGTGCACACTGCACAAGCCACGTGAAATTTCACGACATTCACTGTCACGTCCCGACGCGAAATATCGGAACGTGAGGCAGTTGCAAGTAAAGGGTATAGAGCGAATACTAGACATCAAACCATTTCGAAATGGATAATACTAAAGCAAATCTTTCTCATTAATAACTTTTCAAATGTCTAATTACAACCACTAATATCAGAGCCAATCTGTAGGGCCCAATTACATTGAAATAAAGCAAAAGACTAAACTTCAAATTTAACTACTACATGCTAATCACAGTGCTAGGACGCTAGGGTACTCATGACATCACTCCAAGTCGTTCTCGTCCTCTTGAGTGTATGGTTTATCCTCGGTCTCACCTGAGAATACAACGACAAATAACGCAGGATGAGCGATAACGCCCAGTAGGACTTAAATCTCAGGATCAAGCATGCTTTAAGTGATTAATGTCTTATAAGCAGGATAACTAGAGAGAGTAACGAGAAACGTATAGAAAGTACTGGTACATGATAACGAGGGACAATAGCACAATGCACGAGAGTATAGCACGACAAGTTTTGATATCGGATTGACCGTATAACAAGATAACAAGTAAAGTTGCACAATAGTGCACAAGTCATGATAGCAAGTGTTGGTCGATATTCTTTCAACCACGAGTTTCAAGTAAACCAATAATTGACTGTTTGATTAATTGATTGCCATAGATCAAATCTTGCGTGTTCATGCGTTAGGTGTATGCCATCACCCAGATCATTAGACCCTTGCGAGTTATAGCCTTTCAGGTGCTCCTCCCAAGGACCAGACCGGGCCCTTATAATGTTGCCTAGCATAGTCATGTTTTTATCGTAGACAATCAATTTAATGGCCAAATAGAGTACCAAGGAATAGATGAGAGTACTAGATGAATAGACGAGATAGTAGAGTGAACGTGAATAGATGAGCGAGTAGAGTATAGATGAGAGCTAAGGGACAATGCATGTAACCTTCTGAGTAACAGGTCATAGTAACAGTTGCACAACACGTGTACATGGTGTTGGCAGTCAGGTGGAACTCACGACCCTACCACTTGCCTTGTTATGCACAGGTCTAGAGGTTCGGCGTGATTTAAAACAAGAGTAAATTTCTAATAGCCGTTTGGATCATATAGATCCCTAAAGGGTATCATAGGTGTTAGGGTACAACCGGCTCGTCGACCATGTGGGAATCCATGGACAGAGGAGACTTACGGAGGCCTTGTGCAAGGGTTCACTAGTCCGGCGAAAGGAATATCCGACGGAGAGTTCACCACAAGCCAAGTAAAGTGTGTATATAAAAATAGGTACTCGACGTTCTAGAGGAATTCTAGAACAGTGGAGCGTCGATATCGGTATATAAACAACGCAAGAAATGAATACAAGTCCTTTAAAATAGGGCAATTAATATACTTTATTGCAATAAATTACCAGATACATTATGAGGTATTGTATGCCATATTTCAGCCATATATGGATGGTTCATGTGTGTGCATGTGAGAGAGAATCATAGATAGAAAAGAAGTCGTGAATATGTATTTTAAAGCATTCAATATAGCTCCATTTTAAAACGATATTTTTACTGCGTGATGCGGTGCATGGTACACTGCTTTCTTCTTGTCCTACCATGGAACGTAGCTGCAGGCCTCTTCTGCGAAGCCTTCATCCTCGAGATACTGCTCCATTTCACCCTCCTGCTTACAAGCAGTGCTAAGGGCCTCGTCCAAGGTACGATGGTCAAACGCCACTAGCCTCGTCCTCGTGATGGCTTCAGGCCATCACGAACTTCTTTGCTTTCCTACGCTCGTCTGTCACGATTGAGGTGCATATTTAGATAATTCTGCAAACCTGGCCTCATACTCGAGCACGGTCATGGAGCCCTGGGTCAAGGAAAGGAACTCCTGCTCCATCCTGTCCTGGATATGCTCGGGGATGAATTTGGCCCAAAAGAGCCTCACGAACTCGTCCCAAGCCACGTCAATAGCTCCGTCCTCGAATCGGGTACGCAGTAAGGAAGCCCACCACACATCATCTCTCTCCTGTAACACAATCTTCATAAGCACCACACTAAACATTCTAACTTAACAGGATATACAACATAAAAACTAACACATACCTGTAGCATATAGGTGGCTAAAGTAACCTTATCCTCGTCTGCACACCTAACAGCCCAGATGATCTTCTCGATCTCCCTCATCCAATTTTCAGCTAGCAATGGGTCGCTCTCCCCCTTAAAAGAGGGTGGCAACATCCTCTTGAATCTTTCCATGATGGAAGGTCCACCGTGGTCCTGGGCTGGAATTTCAGCCTTCTACAACAAACAATAAGCAACACATATTCAACACAACATCATGCCATTAAATAAAGCATACTACTCTTTGTTTCATTATTCTAACCTGAGCCTCTAACTGGGCCTGGAGTGCAGCCTCGGTGTGGGCCTGCGTCTGCATGGCCTGCACTAGACCCTGTATGAACACTCCATAATCCACTAGCGGCGGTGGGGGAAGTACAGGACCCTGAGGTGCCGGGACCTACTGCTCAGGCTCCTCACGCCTCTACTCGCCCTCACGAGCAGGAGCACCTCCACGTCTACCACGCGAAGCCATGGCTGCAATAAATTTCAGCCACTATTAGAGCTATGTTAATTTACTCCTAACCATTTTCTTATCTATTTTCCATTCATTATTATCAATTCTACACATGTGGACAATTCTATAAAGATTTAGCATGTAATGAGGATGATGACTTATGTATATTTATGTACTATCTCAATCGGTCACTCTGATACCAATCTCTGCGACGACCCTCCTTATACCGGTACGATTATACCAATCCACGTCGGTATAGTGAGTCTCGCCACAGTGGGACATTTACCCAACACTAACATACGATCGAGATGTACAAATATAAATACAGAGTAGCGGAAGAAAAGAACTACTATCTTTCATTTCATCATCCACATTTAACAATACATGATCAACATAGCGAATTAAAGAGCTAATGTCCACATAATAAAAATTAATTCCAAAATACAAAGCTTGTCCACAATTTCATAATATTTCAATTACATTGCCTCAATTTCATACTATGAAAGCAAGTACAATTATGGTGACTCCATAAAGCTACTCTCCTCACTCGGAGTCGCTCTCCGCGGTCTCCTCCAAAGGAGTGGGGTCACCTGCTAAACCTGTACGCCGAAGCAAGGAATGAGTCTAAAAGACTCAGCAAGTAAACTCCATACACGTCACACATGCATATATCACAAGTAAGTTCTACTCTCAAATTCATTAAATCAAACATATAACATGGTTGAGACAGTGAAATAAACAACCTATCATGGTATTTCTACAACTTCACAACACATGATTCATGCCATCCCAAAACCAAATACCTATCACATGCTTTCTACTCATCCCTTCACATGAGAGCTAACATTTTACCTTTAAGTTAACCGGGTAGCCTTCTAAGCATGGAATCTCACACACATCTAAAAGAAGAACTCTAACATGGTTTCTACACATTCTTGTACATGTAAGGCATCATTATAAACATATGAAGGTTGCTGTTTTGACATGAACTTAATAATTTCATAACTTGAATTACAAACTTTCACTCTAGCACACTTATATCACATGGTCACACATTTACACATTCACATGGTCCACTTTTAACATTACACACATATACATGTTCACACTACACAATTACACATATTCACATTTACATTTCACATTAGATGTCGTGACACATAGTCCAAACCACCATTAGAAGGACCATCACATACACATAACACATAGACGCCACCTACGCAACACAGTGACGACTCTTGGACTGCGCAGACCGGGAGAAGAACTCTCCACCCTAACCAGTGGTACTTGTCCACCTCCAGGATTTCATCCTAATGCCCACAGGATTTACACATTGAACCTTCCCGTGGGGACTTTTCCACGGTACGGTTCCACAGCCCTCTATGGAAGCAGTGTCACACACGGCCCATTTTACACATTTCGGTTTTTAACACACCCATATTACACAATATGACACATTACTTATAGTTTTATCATTAACACTTGGTTCGGTTTTCGTAAATCATGGTACTACTGTTGACAGGGTTCAAACACTTCAAAATTTACACTAATCAAGTTGGGAACACCTAATCAAATCATAATTACGTTAAGCTTGCTTAAACCATTCAATTTCGCATGGAAGTTTCACCACATAACCTACTATTACCCAAATTTCATGAAAATTTAACCACACACTATTTGCAGGTTTCTGACCACACCTGCAAATTTTCACATTTTCTGAATTACATATACTTTCAGAAAATAAAATACTCATTCTCATGCCACAATTCATTCAATTATCATGGAAGCACAACATAATTATCGGATTTGATAGTTTTCAGACCTGTATCTAACATGAATGTTATCACAAAAATTTATCCGAACTTATTGCACATTACACAATTTACTAGAAATTTTTGACTAACCTACACATGCCCTCTATTTTCAATGCAGAATTTCAACAATTAGCATGGTCATGGAAAAATTCTCGGATTTTCGGAACAGGGACTGACATACATATACATCACCTGAAAATTTCGGGGCAATCGAAATTTCACATGGACTACGTAAACAAAGGTCTACATGTTCAGGACCTTATCTAACATGCATTTCAAATAAATGTAATAATTCAGACCATTTACCAAAATTCATCAACCATTCACAACACATTCTATTAACTACATTATGTATCATGTAAAATTTACACTATATCCTCATGCACAAAACTTCAGAAATTAGATATATAAGGCAGAACAGTTTCCTGTTCTGTCTTGAAGAACTTAACGGCAATGTCTGGCCATTTAGAGGTGTTAACGGCAGCATCGTCTACCGCCAACTGAGGATCTTGACGGCAAGGGATCTTTCCGTCAAGCTCCTGTCTGTGCAAAAACACAGACCGAGCTCTGAAGAAGGGGTGAATGTGAGGATCCAGGACACGAGGAAAATCTCATAAAATCCCTAAAGCCTACTGGACACATACATGGGCTACGGGGATGGGTTACTTGCCTTTTACAAAATCTCCAAAGGGATCAAATCTGTTGTTGAAGCTCTCCTGGGCAGTGCCAAGAAGTCTCCTCCACAGCCTTCCCTCAGGTTGTAGGTCGAAGTAGCTGCCAAGCCGAGGTTGGGGAAGCCTTCTCCTTCGTCCAAACTCCCTTCCAAATGCAGTAGATCACCTGGAGGAAGCTTTGAATCGTCGGATCTGAGCTCCCAAAGTTCAGTTCTCCTCCAGTTTAGCTAGGGTTTTCTTCTCCCTTTGCAAAGAGCTAAGAGAGAGTCTTTCAGGTTGCAAGGAGAGGAAGGTTTATAGGAAAAAGGCTTGGGATATCCCGTAGGGTCTGATGGGAGGGCTGAGAGCCGTTGGGGACATCTCCCCAATCGGTGAGCTTGCTTGGCCCCGGAATTCGGGGTCTGCTGTGCATAGAGAATCAGAGAAGTAGACGTCCACATAGATGTCTGTCTACTTTAGTGTTGGCGTCCATCGACATGGACGTTGACTCATCATGGACGTCCATCCATGTTGATGCAATTTGCTCTTCGGCCAGATCTTAAAAGCATGCAGAAAACATGCTTACACTATATACTTACATGCCATATATGTAACATGATGTACACACTACTACAACATTAATCAAGCAATATTACAACTAATATACGCATGCATACTTAAGTATACCAATATAACATCATACATAAGTATCCACATACGTATACGTGATATATACATACAACATGACTCAACACACAATAAGATAAAATGACAACTAATTCGAGGGCCTTACACCCTCTCCCCCTTAAGGAAACTTCGTCCTCGAAGTTTAAACAAAACTACTCAAACAAACAGGGATACTTCTTCTTCACGCATCCTCAAGCTCCCAAGTAGCCTCCTCTCGCGAGAAGTTCTGCCATAGAACTTTCACCGACGCAATACTCTTGTTCCGGAGATGCTGAACCTTCCGGCCAAGAATAGCTACTGGTTGCTCCACATATGACAGATCTGGCTGAATCTCCACTGGCTCATGACTAATCACATGAGATGGATCTCAGACATACTTCCTGAGCATAGAAACGTGGAAAATAGGATGAACACTAGCTAAAGATGGGGGTAAAGCTAGCTCATATGCCACGCTGCCCAATCGTCTGAGAATCTCATATGGGCCATGAATCTAGGGCTTAACTTGCTATGCCTGCCAAACCTGACAACACCTCGAGTAGGTGAAATCTTCAAAAAGACATGCTCACCCACCTCGAACTTCAAATCCTTCCTCCTGTTGTCGGCATAGCTCTTCTGCCTATCCTGCACCGCAACAAGCCTCTTCCTAATCAACTGAATCTTATCCGAAGTCTCCTGAACTATCTCCGGACCGATCAACTGCCTATCGCCGGTCTCCTCCCAGCATAATGGAGATCTGCAAGGCCTTCCATACAACGCCTCAAATGGAGCCATACCAATGCTCGCATGGAAGCTGTTGTTGTATGCGAACTCCACTAGAGGTAGATGATGCTCCCAATCATCCTTCCAATCCAGCACACACGCCCTCAACATATCCTCGAGCGTCTGGATAGTCCTCTCAGACTGTCCATCTGTCTGGGGATGAAACGCCGAACTGAGCTTCAGCTCTGAACCTAAGGCATCCTGAAGACCCTTCCACAACCTCGAAGTAAATCTCAGATCTCGATCCGAAATGATCGACTTCGGCACACCATGCAATCGAATGATGCTACTGACATACAGTCTAGCCAGCTCTCTACTGACTGCTTCTTCTTCATAGGCAAGAAATGTGCAGTCTTCGAGAATCTATCTATGACCACCCAAATCGAGTCATTGCCCCGTCTAGACCGAGGCAAACCCGAAACAAAATCCATCGTGATAGCTTCCCACTTCCACACTGGGATTTCCATCTTCTGCATAAGGCCAGATGGTCGCTGTCGCTCGGCCTTCACTTGCTGGCATACTAAACCACCGGATACATAATCTGCCACATCCCTCTTCATGCCAGACCACCAAAAGGACCTCTTGAAATCCTGGTACATCTTAGGTTACCCGGATGAATAGAGAATCGCTATCTGTGAGCCTCTGCTAACACATGCTCACGGACATCTACCAAATCAGGGACACAGACACGGTGATGAAACCTAATCACACCGTCCTCATCATGAGCAATGCCGCCTTGCCCACTAGCTCCTGGAGTCTAGGGTCGGCTTTCTGTTGCTCGATCACCTCATCCAAAATCGAGGACCTAAGAGATAACCTAGCTACAAAAACCTGGCATAACGATGGCTCTAACTCAGTCAACGCGCAAGCCGCATCCTCCAACATCTTCCAGTCCTGCTGGAGAGATGGTCTCTTCCTACTCAGGGCATCAGCTATGACATTCTCCTTCCCAGGGTGATACTGAAGGTCGAAGTCATAGTCCCTCAAGAACTCAATCCAACTGCTCTGCCTCAGGTTTAATTCCTTTTGGGAGAAAAGATACTTCAAGCTCTTGTGGTCGGTGAACACCTCAAATCTGACACCATAAAGATAGTGCCTCCAGATCTTTAGTGCTTGAACCACTGGTGCAAGCTCCAAATCATGAGTCGGATAGTTCTTCTCATGCTCCTTCAACTGACGAGAAGCATATGCCACTATCTGTCCTTGCTGCATCAAAACGCAACCAAGGCCAATCCGAGACACATCCGTGTAGATAGCAAAACCCTCTCCACCGCTCGGCAAGACTAACACCGGAAGCCGACGTGTCTTAGTCTTCAACAATTGAAAACTACTCTCACACTTCTCGGACCAGACAAACTTCACTCCCTTTCTGGTGAGCTGAGTCAATGGGGCGGCGATGGATGAAAATCCCTCAATGAATCACCGATAGTAACCAGCCAGACCAAGAAAACTACGAATCTCCGAAGGGGTCTTGGGGGTCTCCCAATCCATAACTGCCTGGACCTTTGCTGGATCAACTGCTACACCAGCATCAGAGATAACATGCCCGAGGAATTGAACCTCGCGCAACCAGAAATCGCACTTGCTAAACTTGCGTACAACTTGTGCTCACGGAGAACCTCTAATACTACCCTGAAATGCTGACAGTGTGTGGCCTCATCTGGAGAGTAGACCAGCACATCATTAATAAACACTACGACAAAGCTATCTAGATACGGCCTAAAAACCCTGTTCATGAGATCCATGAACGCTGCAGGGGCGTTGGTCAATCCGAAAGGAAGAACCAAAAACTCATAATGTACATAACGGGATCTGAATGCCATCTTGGACACGTCCTCACTCCGAATCCTCAACTGATGATAACCAGATCGCAAATCAATCTTAGAAAAGACTGATGCATCTTGCAACTGGTCAAACAAACATCAATACGAGGTAAGGGATACCTGTTCTTCACTGTCACTTGGTTTAGCTTCCTGTAATCGATGCATAACCTAAGTGATCCATCCTTCTTCTTTACAAATAAGACAGGTGCGTCCCAAGGGGAAATACTAGGGCGAATAAATCCCTTATCTAGCAACTCTTGCAACTGCTTCCTTAACTCGGCTAACTCTGTAGGTGCCATCTGATATGGAGCCTTCGAGATAGGAGAGGTGCCGGAAGCAACTCTATGGTGAACTCTATCTCTCTATCCGATGGCAATCCAGATAAATCATCGAGAAAGACGTCTGGAAAATCCTGCACTACCTCGATCTCTGCAAGAGTAGGTGACTCATCAGCCTCAGGTACTAACACCACGCTCGCAAGAAAAGCGTCACAACCCTTGTTTACTATGCGCATCGCCTTCATGGTAGAGATGATTAACTTTCTTGCCATGTTCCTTGGCAAGGGAAGAGAGAACTCGTCCTCACCAGGAATGCGGAAAATAATCCTTTTCCCACGACAATCTACTAACGCATAGTGCTCCTCTAGCCAATCCAGACCAAGAATAGCATCATACTCCTTCATCTTTAGCAAGAAGAAACACCCTTCTAGGACTCTATCCTCAATGCACACAGGTAACGACGGAATACACTTCCCAGTCGATACCGTACCCGCAGGTGTGTGTACAGACAATGGGATTTCTAAATCCTTAGACTCTACGCCTGACTCTAGAGCTAACTGCCTAGCGAAATGCTCGGAAATGAACGAGTGAGTGGCACCTGTATCAAACAAAACCCGAGCGTGCACACCTAGAAGTAAAACCGTACCTTCGGTGACATGCTCCGCTTGCTCGGCATCCTCTCGTGCTAGAGCAAACACTCGAGCTGGGGCTCGAGGCCTTCCTGGTCTTCCTGTAGCTCGCGCTGCTGCTGCTACCGCTACTGGGGCTGGCGCTCCGCGCTGGACTCCCTGCTGAAGTCTCAGACAATCCTTGATCTTGTGGTCACTACTTCCGCACTTCAAGCACTTCTCCGCAATCATCCAACACTCCGTATCACCATGTGTCTTCCCGCAATGGGGACACTCCTTCTTCACACCAGGGGAATGTTGAGAAGATACCTGTGCACTGCTGGGTGTTACTGGATGCTGTGGTGCATGGTACACTGCTTTCTTCTTGTCCTACCACTGGAACGTAGCTGTAGGCCTCTTCTGCGAAGAATTCTTCTCCTCGAGACACTGCTCCATTTCACCCTCATGCCTACAAGCAGTGTTACGGGCCTCATCCAAGGTACGATGGTCAAAGGCCACTAGCCTCGTCCTTAGTGATGGCTTTAGGCCCATCACGAACTTCTTTGCTTTCATGCGCTCGTCTGTCACGATATGAGGTGCATATTTAGATAATTCTGCAAACCTGGCCTCATACTCGAGCACGGTCATGGAGCCCTGGTCAAGGAAAGGAACTCCTGCTCCATCCTGTCCTAGATATGCTCGGGGATGAATTTGGCCCGAAAGAGCCTCACGAACTCGTCCCAAGCCATGTCAATAGCTCCGTCCTCAATCGCGTACGCAGTAAGGAAGCCCACGACACATCAGCTCTCTCATGTAACACAATCTTCATAAGCACCACACTAAACAATTCTAACTTAACAGATATATAGCATATGAAACTAACACATACTTGTAGCATATAGGTGGCTAAAGTAACCTTATCCTCGTCTGCACACCTAACAGCCCGAAGATCTTCTCGATCTCCCTCATCCAATTTTCAGCTAGCAATGGGTCGCTCTCCCCCTTAAAAGAGGGTGGCAACATCCACTTGAATCTTTCCATGATGGAAGGTCCACCATGGTCCTGGCTGGAATTTCAGCCTGCTACAACAAACAATAAGCAACACATATTCAACACAACATCATGCCATTAAATAAAGCAGACTACTCTTTGTTTCATTATTCTAACCTGAGCCTCCAACTGGGCCTGGAGTGCAGCCTGGGTGTGGGCCTGTGTCTGCATGGCCTGCACTAGTCCCTGCATGAACACTCCATAATCCACTGGCGGCGGTGGGGGAAGTACAGGACCCTGAGGTGCCGGGACCTGCTGCTCAGCCTGCTCCTCACGCCTCTACTCGCCCTCACGAGCAGGAGCACCGCCACGTCTACCACGCAAAGCCATGGCTGCAATAAATTTCAGCCACTATTAGAGCTATGTTAATTTACTCCTAACCATTTTCTTATCTATTTTCCATTCATTATTAATCAATTCTACACATGTGGACAATTCTATAAGATTTAGCATGTAATGAGGATGATGACTTATGTATATATATGTACTATCTCAATCGGTCGCTCTGATACCAATCTCTGCGACGACCCTCCTTATATCGGTACGATTATACCAGTCCACGTCGGTATAGTGAGTCTCGTCATAGTGGGACATTTACCCAACACTAACATACGATCGAGATGTACACAAATATAAATACAAAGTAGCGGAAGAAAAGAACTACTATCTTTCATTTCATCATCCACATTTAACCATACATGATCAATATAGCGAATTAAAGAGCTAATGTCCACATAAAAAAAATTAATTCCAAAATACAAAGCTTGTCCACAATTTCATAATATTTCAATTATAATGCCTCAATTTCATACTATGAAAGCAAGTACAATTATGGTGACTCCACAAAGCTACTCTCCTCGCTCGGAGTCGCTCTCCGCGGTCTCCTCCAAAGGAGTGGGGTCACCTGCTAAACCTGTACGCTGAAGCAAGGAATGAGTCTAAAAGACTCAGCAAGTAAACTCCATACACGTCACACATGCATATATCACAAGTAAGTTCTACTCTCAAGTTCATTAAATCAAACATATAACTTGGTTGAGACAATGAAATAAACAACCTATCATGGTATTTCTACAGCTTCACAATACATGATACATGATTCATGCCATCTCAAAACCAAATACCTATCACATGCTTTCTACTCATCCCTTCACATGAGAGCTAACATTTTACCTTTAAGCTAACCGGGTAGCCTTCTAAGCATGGAATCTCACACACATCTAAAAGAAGAACTCCTAACATGGTTTCTACACATTCTTGTACATGTAAGGCATCATTATAAACATATGAAGGTTGCTGTTTTGACATGAACTTAATAATTTCATAACATGAATTACAAACTTTCACTCTAACACACTTATATCACATGGTCACACATTTATAGATTCACATGGTCCACTTTTACACATTACACACATATCCATGTTCACACTACACAATTTACACATATTCACATTTACATTTCACATTAGATGCCCTGACACATAGTCCAAACCACCATTAGAAGGACACATCACATACACATAACACATAGACGCCACCTACGCAACACAGTGACGACTCTTGGACTGCGCAGACCGGGAGAAGAACTCTCCACCCTAACCAGTGGTACTTGTCCACCTCCAGGATTTCATCCTAATGCCCATAGGATTTACACATTGAACCTTCCCGTGGGGACTTTTCCACGGTACAGTTCTACAGCCCTCTATGGAAGCAGTGTCACACATGGCCCATTTTACACATTTCGGTTTTTAACACACACATATTACACAATATGACACATTACTTATAGTTTTATCATTAACACTTGGTTCAGTTTTCCTAAATCATGGTACTACTGTTGACAGGGTTCAAACACTTCAAAATTTACACTAATCAGGTTGGGAACACCTAATCAAATCCTATTACGTTAAGCATGCATAAACCATTCAATTTTGCATGGAAGTTTCACCACATAACCTACTGTTATTCAAATTTCAAGAAAATTTAACCACACTGTTTGCAGGTTTCTGACCACGCCTGCAAATTTTCACATTTTTCTGAATTACATATAACTTTCAGAAAATAAAATACTCATTCTCATGCCACAATTCATTCAATTATCGTGGAAGCAAAACATAATTATCGGATTTGATAGTTTTCAGACCTGTATCTAACATGAATGTTATCACATAAATTTTATCTGAACTTATTGCACATTACACAATTTACTGGAAATTTTTGACTAACCTACACATGCCCTCTATTTTCAATGCGGAATTTCAACAATTAGCATGGTCATGGAAAAATTCTCAGATTTTCGGAACAGGGACTGACATACATATACATCACCTGAAAATTTCGGGGCAATCGAATTTCACATAGACTACGTAAACAAAGGTCTACATGTTCAGGACCTTATCTAACATGCATTTCAAATAAATGTAATAATTCACATCATTTACCATAATTCATCAACCATTCACAACACATTCTATTACTACATTATGTATCATGTAAAATTTACACTATATCCTCATGAGCAAAACTTCGAAAATTAGATATATAAGGCAGAACAGTTTCCTGTTCTGTCCTGAAGAACTTAACGGCAATGTCTGGCCGTTTAGAGGTGTTAACGGCAGCATCGTCTGCCACCAACTGAGGATCTTGACGGCAAGGGATCTTGCCGTCAAGCTCCTGTCTATGCAAAAACACAGACTGAGCTCTGAAGAAGGGGTGAATGTGAGGATCCAGGACACGAGGAAAATATCATAAAATCCCTAAAACCTTCTGGACACATACATGGGCTACGGGGATGGGTAACTTGCCTTTTACAAAATCTCCAAAGGGATCAAATTTGTTGTTGAAGCTCTCCTTGGGCAGTGCCAATAAGTCTCCTCCACAACCTTGCCTCGGGTTCTAGGTTGAAGTAGCTGCCAAGCCGAGGTTGGGGAAGCCTTCTCCTTCATACAAACTCCCTTCCAAATGCAGTAGATCGCCTGGAGGAAGCTTTGAATCGTCGGATCTGAGCTCCCAAAGTTCAGTTCTCCTCCAGTTCAGCTAGGGTTTTCTTCTCCCTTTGCAAAGAGCTAAGAGAGAGTCTTTCAGGTTACAAGGAGATGAAAGTTTATAGGAAAAAGGCTTGGGATATCCCATAGGGTCTGATGGGAGGGCTGAGAGCCATTGGGGACGACTCCCCAATCGGTGAGCTTGCTTGCCCCCGAAATTTCGGGGTCTGCTGTGCACAGAGAATCATAGAAGTAGACGTCCACATAGATGGCCGTCTACTTTAGTGTTGGCATCCATCGACATGGACGTTGACTCATCATGGACGTCCATCCATGTTGACGCCAATTTGCTCTTCGGCCAGAGCTTAAAAACATGCAGAAAACCATGCTTACACTATATACTTACATGCCATATATGTAATATGATGTACACACTACTACAACATATAATCAAGCAATATTTACAACTAATATACGCATGCATACTTAGGTATACCAATATAACATCGTACATAAGTATCCACATACGTATACGTGATATATACATACAACATGACTCAACACACAATAAGATAAAATGACAACTAATTCGAGGGCCTTACAGGTTATCACCCTATAAGTGGGATTGGTTAAGCCTTCTTTGTAGTGGAATTTGAATAGGCTCTTTTATAGAAATGAGAGGGGGTTTTACTTGGCTTTCTTTAATGAGGCCATGTGGGACTGATAAGAGTTTGTAGTGACATTGGAATGGCATTGGTTTGGAGTTTTGTATAGAGGTTTAACAGGGGCTGCACAGGGGAGACATTGGAGGGTTTAATAGGGGATTGCAGAAGGGATTAAGAGCTCTATAGGAGGGCAACTTATATGGGGCTGCAATGTTGGGGAAATTGGGGTATGGCCCCCTATTTTTAGGGGAAGGAAGTGCCATGGGGGACCAGAGGATTTGGTATTTTATGGGTTTTTTTTCAGGGATATATTTCAAAGGGAAAATTTTCTATGGGGTGTTTGTTCAAAGGTAATTTCTCATGGGCCATCAAAGGATTGGGTAAAACATGATAATTTCTAGTTTAAAGGGGTATTTGGCTTGGAATGAGAACATTAGTGAATTTTTGGGGATTTGGTCTTAGGCATTTCAGATTTAAAGAATCTAGGGTATTTGGAGATTTTGGGTATTTCAGATTTAATGGACTTAGGGTATTTCATGGGGTTTGGTTTGGTATTTCATAGGGTTTGGTTTGGTATTTTTTGGGATTTAATGGGTTTATCTGGGGGGTTTTCCTAGATTTTCTTGGGTTTTATTTGATCTTGGGGATTTTTTTGAAATTTTGGGGTTTTGTCGAAATTTTTTTTTGGGTTTTGTCGAAGTCTACTTTTTTTTTCACAAGTGCTTAATTACTTATGCAGATTTTGGGTGGGCTATATCTCAATTTAACAGTCGGATATATGCCTTCCATGACATAGATCCTTGATTAGTATTGATTCGAACTCTTCCTTCTAGACATTCGATCCTTGATTCGAGCTTAATTCAATAAAACACTATTAGTGTAGTTTGCTTTTAATTGTTTACTATCATTTAGTGATTACTATTGCATTTCTTACTTTAATGAAATTCATTTACATGTATGTGTGAATTTGGTTTAGTATTGCACTTATTCACATGTAAGACTTTGTTCGCATTTTTCTTTCAGATTTATGAGACATTTAAATTCGATCCATGCAAGCATAGCAATTTAACACGACACACATCTCACGAGTGTGTTAAGCCCATGTCAATGAACCTTCCCGTTCAAGACTTTGGAATTGATGTGCACAAGTCTCATTTTCAATGATGAGAACATGTAGATCTAACTCAAAGTCTTAAATTGTCCCATTTTGGACAGTTTGTGAATATTTGATCGCATTTAAGTGGTCATTTAATATATGTGTTTGTACAGCTTGATGAAAATTTTGGTTGCGATTTCTCACTTCTCTCTGGTATACATTTATTGATTTTGAAAATTTTCTCAACCACGTAGAAATAAATGTTTACGAAAATTTCTTAATGAATAAATATTGTGGTATATCGAAGAGGTGTGGGGAGATGTTGTCGAAAATTTCAACAAATTGTACAGACACATAGTAAATGGTCATTTGAGTGTGATCAAATATTCATGGATGGGTAAAAAATGATAATTTAAATAATATAACCTTCCTATTCACTTCGGTTGCATCGAAGGATGTGTAAGAATGGTCAGGCACTTGTTGTTCTGAGTTTGAGTTTTACAGTTATCAGTGTGTTAATATCTGTTCAGCACAGAAAAAAATGCCTACAGACCACTCATGGATGTATCGTAGACTAGTTTATAATTTGGTGTCTGTGGAGTTTACATCTGGAGTTGAGATTTTCATTCATTTTGCAATAGAGAATACAAAAGCAGCAGTAAACAGTAACAGTTGCATCCAATGTCCTTGCAAGAATTTGAAGTGGATTTCACCCTGGGAGGTTCAACGTCACTTATACAAAAAAGGGTTTGTTGAACATTATTTGAATTGGACATGTCATGGTATATGTCTATGGTCGCATGAGCCTACTATTGTGGAAGACACAAGTTTGTTTGTGGATATGGTTATAAATGCCGCTGGTCCCAAAGTCAATGTACACGAAGATCATGTATATGCTGAAGAATTGCTGAACAAAGGGGCAAAGATTTTATCAGTTACTTAAGGATGTTGATGAGCCATTGTGGGATGGTTATGAAAAACACACTTAGTTGTCTACGGTGTCACAGTTACTGAACTTGAAATTTGAATTTCACATTAGTGAAACTTGTTTGATTGTCTCTTGCTCATAATCAAAAGTATGTTGCCTTGAGATGAGAAGTTGTCCTCAAATTTTTATCGTGCCATGAAGATGGCCAATGAGTTAGGACTTGGATACGTGAAAATAGATTCATGTCTTAATCATTGTATGTTGTATTAGAAAGAGGAAGTAGATAAGGTATCATGTTCTATTTGCCATCATGATATGTTTGAACTTAAAAGTGGGACTAATTCTAAGGGAAAGGATATATCTTATGCATCATTGCAGTATTTTCCTCTCACACCTAGACTGCGGTGGATGTATATGTCCTCAAGGACAACTCGACATATGAGATGGCATGCAGAAAGAGTACGTCATGATGAAGATATTATGAGTCATCCTATAGATGGCAAAGCTTGGATTCATTTCAACCATGCTCATCATATCTTCTCATTGGAGTCACGTAATGTGAGGCTTGATTTATGCACTGACGAATTCAATTCATTTGTCAGTGGCTTCCTACTTCAGTTGGCCAATGTTCGTGACACCATACAACCTTCCTCTGAGCATGTGCATGAAGTGAGGGAATTTATTCCTATCTATTGATTCTTGGTCTGAGAAATCCTACAAAGAATATAGACACCTATCTCAGACATTGATTGATGAGTTGAAATTATTATGGACTAAGGTTGTCAACACTTATGATGCATCTAGAAAGCAAAATTTTACTATGAGGGCATCATTGGTGTGGAGGATAAGTGATTTTGTGATGACCTGAAATGTTATTCTTAGATTTTAATTTTATTGTTGTCTATTTTATTGTGTATTTAAAAATATTTGTGAATATATGTGTGTAGTTTAGTATCCTGTAGAGTGGAATGGTCTGTTCTCGGGATGGATGTAGGTTGTGTCGACTTGTGTTGCTGATGGCAACATCGACTGCCATGAACAGCAGATTAACGACAACATCCCTTGCTGTCAACTTCAGGTAAATGTCCATATTGATTGACGTCAACTCTGTGAAAATAGTAATAACCCTTAACGTCAACTTCTTCCAGAGCAGACAGTGAAATTTTTGTAGTCCAGCTCTGGTAGAGTTATGGTAAGGGCTAAATTTTTGGAAACGCTTGGGGGTTACGTCTCCTACCCTCGTGGACTGAGTGTGGGAGGCCAATCCTTTTATAAAAGGGTGGGTTAGTCCTCTTAGATGCATTTTTGGGGAGTTTCTCCAAGTCTCAAGGAAGGTTGAAGAGATCCGACAATTTGATCGTCGTGGAGGAATAGACCTAGCATCTACGAGTTGGAAGGGTGTGCTTTTGAAGGCTAAAGACGTCTACAACGTACTCGTACCATTGGAGATCTGCTGATCGAGGATTCTACCCTGGAGAGAGGATTGTCTTGGTTAGCCAAGGCGGGCTTCATCAGCTAAATCCATAGATTATTTGGTGTTTCAAAGGCAAGTAACCTAGGGATCGGGTTCCCAACCATAGATTCTACCTTTTTCAAATTTTCCATGATTTTGAAAACTAAACAACAGTCGGATTTGGGGTTTATATGAGTCAAGAAGGGTTCTAGCCTTCTTTCAGGTTAACGTCAACCTTGACTACGGTCAAGGATGAACTTAACGCCAACCCTCTTGCCGCCAATTAAAGTTAACGGCAAGAGTGTTGCCATCAAGTTCTTCAGTTCATTATTTTCACCTATTTTACATTTGAATTTATACTTTTGTGTTCAAACTTTGATAGGACTTTCTGTGAAACATGTAGGGTTAAGTAGATCCAATTTTGGCCATACTATAAATTAGGTTAATTTTTGTAGTCACCATGAATTTAGGATAATTTCCAAAATTATGTAATTAAGCATATATTTAAGAGGAAAATTTATACTTGAAGCATGTGATTTCGATGTAGAAATACATGTTAGGGTTATATTCAGAGTATGATAGACCTAAAATTAGAGTTTGATTATTTTTTATAATTTCCATGACTGAAATACAAAAATCAATAGTACTATTTTAATTTTATAAATAGTTTTTGGATTCAAAAAATCATGAGAGTTTGAATAGTGGATTTTGTGATTATGATATACACTCAGTAAAAATATTGAACCTGGTTGACAGACAGTTTCAGTGTGATGAATATTTCTCTATTTATATCACTGATTTGATTACTGCAGAAATTAGAATATATGCCAAAAAATTGTGAAAAATGATTGGTTTGATTCATAACAATAGGAACATGTTCTGACCAAATTTTTTGAATTTGTGATTTCAGTAACTATTTTTAGTTTGTTATCATCATGAGAAATGTGTTCTATTGAAATGATTGTGAAAAAAAATTCTCAGAAAATACACTATGTGATAAATCAGATATATGTCTCTATCAGCATCTGAATATATGTATAAGATTTAGCAGCATGTTATGTTGCATTTGAATTTGGAGAAATTTGTATATGATTTTGTATCCAGCCAATAAGACACTGCCACCGTAGAAGTAATCTGGAACAAGACCATAGCAATGCCCCTATGGAAATGTTCAATATGTTATATGTTCCCGAGGGCGAGGGAAGAAATCCTAGTGGTGGACAAGTACCACTGGTTAAGGTGGGGAGGGCTTCCCCCCAGTATTGCACAATAACCAAGACTCTATCACTATCTGCCTAGGTGATGAGTATATATTCATACGTGTATCTAACTTCTAATGGGTGGTTTGAGTTGTGTCTGGCAAATTTGTATATAGGTATATGTTATCCTATATGTTTATTTTCAGCCTTAGAATGATTTCATATAATACTTGTCTGTGAGACCCCGAAATTTTCCGTCATTTTATATTGAGCATGCGATATTTACATGTCATAAATATAGTGTACGTATTAAAATTTTTGCATATTATAACTATCAAAATTTTCACGTACATATGCGTATATGTATATTATTTTCGTGAAATAAGTAGTTAGCCAATTTTGTATATAAGGTATTTATTAAATATTATGCATGATATATTAAAGTAATGTTACACATATAATGTGAAGTACTATCATGCATCTTGTAAGCATATATGATCATACTTTTGTACATGTATTATAATTAAATGTGTATATATTATCTAATGGTTGAGATGCATATTGTGTTTAATTATTCCATACATATTATATGTAACTATGATGTATATATATGTGCACACATATATTAATCTTGTTCGAATTATATATCTCTAAGCATGATAAATTGTTATGATATGTGAATAATAATGTGAATCGTGTATGTATCTAAACGATGTAGGCATGTATATACATATATGTTTAACCTTATGTATGTTATAAGTATAATTACTCATGAGTATACGCATGTATACATATATCTATACGTCCATCCTGTGCAAATGATATTTGTTTATTATTGGCATGCTAAATTGTTTATAGTGTATATGGTACTTAAATAATACAGTGCATGTAAAATATATCAAAATATTATAAGCAAGCTATATTTATGTAAATTCATGCATGTTGTACTAAATTATACTTTGTATGCGTATAGGTATATAAATCTAATGTTGTACATATGATATTTACTTATTGCAATAAGCATTGACTTGATTATGACATGTATGATATCTAAATAATAGAGTGTGTATTACATATATTATATATATATATATATTCATGCATAATACATGCAACTATGGTGCATATGTATACATATGTATGTCACTTCGTGCATATTATCTTTAATTGAGATTAGTGCAAATTATACTTATAAATAATGTGTAATGTATATGATGTCACGTCCCGACATTTAATATATCTATAAATGCCAGAATGTGAACACAAGAGGAATCAAGAGTAAAATTTAAACTAATTGAGCAGCAATTGCACAGGAGCTCTATTAAAAAAAATTGACAATTGTCATTCTATGAATATTACAAGATTTCCAAATTATAATCCCAAAAGTAAAATGTCGTCAAGGATGGTCTCTCCACACACAATCCCGAAGTTCCCGCCTTCTAGATACCTGAAAAATAGGATTTAGTGAGCTAACTAGCCCAGTAGGATTCAAATTCTCAAATCAAAGGATTAAACGGTATGATGATCAAGGAAAAGACTTGAGTGAAATCATAGATGGACCAACAAGCATCTAAATATGACAGTGAATGTGAAACAGTAGAATGGATACAGGATATGCACAAGAATTCACATTGAAACTCAAGTTCTAGTTCATGTAAACACAAGAAAAGACTTAACTAATACCAAAGATGAACAAACAAATATCTTATCATCATAATGAAAATTGGAACAGTGGTACTGAATTACAAAACATGCTCAGGAATTCACAGTGAATCTCATAATTTGGTTCCTATATATATATATTCACACAGAACAGGTAATAGGATGATTGTAATCAACAGTATCAGGTAACAGGATGACTATAATCAACAGTATTTGATGCTATGCCAAACATCCAGTTTCCCTTTATCATTCCGTACGGTCAGAAAATGAATTTGGGTGCTCCTCCCAGGACTGGACCAGCCCTATTTGCACAGTAGTTGTCCTTTATCTTTCCGTACGGTCAGAAAATGAATTCGGGTGCTCCTCCCAGGACTGGACCAGCCCTATTTGCACAGGCATATCAGTCAAGTGGGGTCCAAGGACCCAATAAATGTCATCATCATCAATTAATCATATCTCACATGGTGTTCAATCATTTGAGCTCTCAAGACATCAAGTTACATGAACTCAATTACCGAATATAGGAGAATGGACTCAACGGAGTGCCATTCGTAGTTAACAACTTCAAGAATAATTCAAGGGAGGTTAAGGTACACAATGTGGCCAAACTTTGCTGTAGTATGACAGTAGATACCAAGGTAAATAAGTGGGTAACTTTCTTGGCTTTTAGGATGAAGTTTTAGCATGGATTCGAACATGAAAGAGTGCAGAAATCCGAATCAGCATTGTACCTGTCGACAGCCAAGAAGGGGCTGTCGACAGATGGCAGCAGATAGAGCTCAGGTTTTATGGCTCTGTAGGTATCTGTCAACAGCTGAAGGGCATCTGTCGACAGCTAGCTACAGTCCAGAACTCTGGAAGTCTGGAACACATGCGCCTGTCGACAGGTTTGGGCTGGCTGTCGACAGGTAGCTGCAGAACTTCCAAAAATGACTTCAAATCTATCCTAAACACCCTAACTATAGAACTTATGAACCAAGACATGTTTGATATCAAATAGAAGCGTCTAATTGGAGTTCTCACAGTGGTTTATAAACTGAACAAACGAGATGAAACGAGAGGTTTATAATTCAAGCTTGTCTAGCTAGAACTAGACATAATAGTATTGGAAGCCTGATCTTGTTAACAATGGTTTATTGGGAAGATTCCTACAAGATAAACACTAAAACTCCAAGTGTTTCATGGATCTAAATCAAGGCTTGAAGTACCTAACAATTAAGTAAAAGTTCTCACATAGTTCTTTAGATATTTAAACTTCCACATGACTTCAAATCATGAACAAAGATCAAAGGTAGAAGAAGAGGAAAGGAATTGATTTCTAAAATAGAACCAAGTTGTTCCTTTCCCAACAAGAGTAATTCTACCATGATTGGAAGGAAAACAGAGAATCACAAGTATAACAACTTATCCGTTCCTCATGAATTCCTTGTTACATATGGAGAACCGAATTGAACCAGAGGGATATGAATCCTACACATGGATAGCTAGGAACCTAATACCACATGACACTGGAAGAATATCATTTTCAAATAAAGATTATGTGAACTCCAAAAATAGCTTCTACAGTAACACAAGACACACATGAAGTGCTAAAGGGGTTCATGACACTAGAACATGAACTGGAACATCCAAACAGTGAACATGAATTAGAAGAGAAGGAAAGAGGATCGAATCCTACCTTTCTTAAACGATGAATTCGCTAATATCCTTGATGAGAAAACCCACACTCAGCTAGAGAAGTATTTTCCCTCCTTAAGGTTATTGGCATGCTTGCAATGTTTACCCTAAATGAAGCAACTGCAGTGACCGAAAGAGCAGAAGAAAGAGTAGTTGCAGTGGCTATAAAGCTAGGAATGCCAGTAGCTCCTCCAGCAGCAACTCTATCAACAGATTCGTTGTTCCTCCACCACTCTCTTCTAGCAGCAAGAAGAGGAAGACAAGAGCAGAGACAGGAACAATGGCAGGAGAAGAGTGTGTGCGATGGAAGGGCAGTGGCTTTTATAGCCCTCAACACCTTCTTATGCAGAGACACGTTGGTTGCCCATGTGTCATGGTAAGAATCCTTTGATTCTTACCTTAACACGTATCACATGCAGCTTACCCTTTGGTTACACATAAGTAACCGCAATTATGGCCTATCCTTGATGTAATGGCTCTTTAGGAGCCTTACACATACCCCACTGGAATTTCCCAAAAATTCTATCCGTAATTAAGCCATAATTCAACTGGCCCAATAATCTTTGTGTAAATGTATTCAAATGACGTTCGTTTGTCCTAAAATTTTAACCATAGGCTAATGTGATAGTTTTACAAATTATAGTGATTTTAGTTTAATTTTTAGAATTTATTTTACAGTAGGTGAAAAATCACCCAAAAATAGTCGCGTCGACTCCGCATGCCGAAAAATTCGGATATTTACATTTCTGATATCTCCACATTTTTCTAAAAATTATGGTGTTCTCAGATTTTGTTTTCGTTATAGTTTTTCAGTGTCGCCTTGTGGCAGCGCGCACGTCCGAGCACGACATGGGGAAACGTTTATTAATGCTAAACATTCCAAATATCAATTAATTCAACCTAAGAATAATGGTGAAGTCTAAGAACCTTATTTTTCAAGTTTCTCAACTAAATAAAAAAAAATCGTGGTGTTACAACTCTCCCCCACTAAACAGAGTTTGGTCCTCAAAACTTCTTAACTAGTTTGGATGGATCACAAAGTTGTAAGTTTTCAGTCTTTGAAACTTTATCTAATCCAGATTAGTTTCACCAATCCCGCCATGGTTATTATGTCATAGGATGTTTACACTCTCTATATAATCATATCATCGTTACTTGATGGGGATCTAAATATTAGCATCTTTAGATATTAAAGAGCCATGTTGTGATTATGGGTTCAATTAGATACAACCTTCACTATGTTCCTTATCACTGGCAGTGGTATATCATACTCAAAGTCTCCCCACTAAGGAATAACTTTATTCCTTAGAGAGTTATGTAAATACATATTCTCTGGGAAGGATAATAAAGTATGACAAGAATGATGAATGTGAAGAATATGGAAATAGACAACAAGAATTTTATTTATCCCATAAGATTTCTATTACAGAATTCTATAGTCAGCCTTATAAAGTTACATTGATTGGCAAAACTTACCAAGTTTTGATATATATTGTAACAACTAAACTCAAGTATTTTTCACTATACTCAAGTCCTATTGACTTATACATGAAATTACTTCTAATAGCTTCAGTCACTTTTTCCCTATGGCTTCATGTTTTCCTAACTCTTGTCTTTGCTCTAAGAGAGTACAGGACATTCTGAGATCCGATGCTCTAGACTTCCGCACTTTAAACATGCTCCTAGTTTCCGCCAACAGTTCTCTTTGACATGACCTGATTTGTGACAACATGCACAAGATCCTTAAGTTGTGCCTTAATGTTCGCTTGCTTGTTGGCCTTCTTACTCTTTTTGTTCTCTTTGCTCCGCTTCATCTTCTGTTTGCCAGCTATTTCTCTATTACTGGGAGAACTGCCTTCTTCCGTATGGACACTATAATACTTATTGTTTCTTGAGAGTTTGGACTATTAATATTCTTATACAGCTTCATTTTTCCTTGATCAACAATGGGAACTACCCGTTCTAAGGACTGAGCAAGGTTGTCCATTGCATGATGAACCTCTTTCCAATGTGCTTCTTCTCCCATTACGCGGGTTGAGTAAACAAATTTAAATTAAGTTAATCAAAACTGCGTTCACCTGCTTGAGGTCAAGTCTAGAAAACATGGAGTTGATTTTTTTTCTAAAACTTCCTACTGTCCCAAATCAATTTGTTTGTGTGCGTTGACACGCCAAGCTACTGATTAGTTGAAGCAAAATTGTGAGATTTAATCTCAACTTACAGACAATTGATCCTTATGTTATCGTTAGAAGAAGAATGCAATAAACTCTAGCCTGAAGAAAATGCTATTAGGAGTTTAAGGAATCATCTGACCAAATCCAAACTTTAGTACAAAATGTTTACATATTCTTGCATTTCTTCAGAAATTACTCCAGTAGTTTTTTTTTATTTCTTTTCTTCACCAATCTATTTGGTTATCCACTCCAGTAGAGATAAATAGATTTAATCCTACCATGCGTATAAGATTCGTGAGATTTAAAACAATCTTGAAATTTTGATTCATCAATTATGTGAGTGTTAAACACATTTAAGTTATTAAAGAGTCTTACTTGGTTAGTAAGGAATGGATGTAGATAATGATTAAATAATCTATCTCAGTGTTATAATAATTTAGCATCCAAGAAAATTGGAAAGTCAACAGAAGAATATATCACGAGGATAGTCATGAAATCTATATGATCGATTGAATCATTCATTTACTAATTCTTGTTTAGAGTTGGATATAATAACATATCAATGCAAAAGTCATTTTGACGTAAATTAAGGGATGAACACGTTTGACTTTTCCTTCAGTAGGAGAGGGCTCCTTTGGAGAAGTCATATGTGTGTTTATCATTTTTCACCGGACCTTGAATTTTTATCATCCTACTAGGTTTACTTGAATTATGAAATTTTTAGGTAGGCCAAATTGTGAGAAATTAGAAATACGCTATTTTGATGGAATCGCAAAAATTGTGTTTTTCTTCTTCGGTGGGAGAGTTGACTTTTTATTGGTAAGAGTTATGATTTTTCTGATATTTTTATTGGATTCAAATGGGGGGTACTTCCTTATTTACATGCAATATCTTAAGTAAATGAAAGTTTCATTTACTTAAATGATATGGAATGTAAATAAGGTATGAGTTTCAGTTCTACAGAGTGCCTGCTGACTCTTCTAACTGACTGAAGAAGGACCAGTTCATCACAGACTGGTGTCTGTCGACAGCTAGGAAGTGGCTGTCGACAGATAGCAACAGATAGAGCAAGGTTTTTCTGGTTCTGAGGGTATATGTCAACAGCTAGGGAGTGGTTGTCGACAGTTACTGTCAATTCTGCATTTCTGGGTTTGGAAGCATGTTACTTGTCGACAGGTAAATGCTGGCTGTCGACATGCGTGATCTAAACTTCCAGGAATCTTGAAAAACTACCATAGGAAATTCTACCAAGTGCTCCTATGAATCTTTACATGATTGACAACATCAAAAGAGTTTTCTTTGCAGTTCTAAAAACCACTTTCCATGAGGGAAACAAGTAGAACAATAGGGATATATTATGGCATGGAAATCTAAGAAAAGATGACAACTAGGAGTGCAACACTTGCTGACAACATTTTCTTGCTTCTAATAGGATGAGTTTCATAATATGCTTGTGTCATAACATAAACTTTAGCTAAAGCATGGTTACAAGAAATAGAACAACACATCTATGGTTGTTTTAAGTGTGTATACATGGTAAACAGTTTGATTATGAAGTTCTTGTGTAGGAATAAGAAGCAAGAATGAAAGAAAGAAGGAATCCTCAAAATTTTTATTTCATACTCAATACAATCTATATCCAACTATACTTATCTAGCTTAACCTCAGGCTTTCTACCCATCCTCACAGGTTATCCCTTGGTTTATCGAACTAATGCTCTGATACCATTCTGTCACGTCCCGACATTTAATATATCTATAAATGCCAGAATGTGAACGCAAGAGGAATCAAGAGTAAAATTTAAACTAATTAAGCGGCAAATTGCTCAGGAGCTCTATTAAATAAAAATTTGACAATTGTCATTCTATGAATATTACAAGATTTCCAATTTATAATCTCAAAAGTAAAATATCGTCAAGGATGGTATCTCCACACACAAATCCCGAAGTTCCCGCCTTCTAGATACCTGAAAAATAAGATTTAGTGAGCTAACTAGCCCAGTAGGATTCAAATTCTCAAATCAAAGGATTAAACGGTATGATGATCAAGGAAAAGGCTTGAGTGAAATCATAGATGGACCAACAGCATCTAAATATGACAGTGAATGTGAAACAGTAGAATGGATACATGGGATATGCTCAAGAATTCACATTGAAACTCAAGTTCTAGTTCATGTAAACACAAGAAAAGACTTAACTGATACCAAAGATGAACAAAAACCTATACCTGTTGAGAGTATAACTCTTTCTTGAGGAGGTATTGTGATAGTTTCGTTGTTACTAAAGATGGTAAAACCTATTTCTGATTCTTCGGGCCATAAAGCATTTGAATCATATTTTATTATATATAGAGATTGATTTTTATGTAAATATATTCTTTTGGGACAAGCTGTCTCCATTCTAATCCCTTGTTTGGCGTTTACCCTTAACTAAATGGAACCATTGGGAAACAGAATACTTTAATAAATTACCTCCTCCATGGGATAATAACTGTAAAAGTCAATATCATATTACTTTAAAACAAGTACAATCAGATAGAGCTGGTGCCGATAATCTGGCCACCAGAATGAAATGCGCAATAGAAATATTTCATAATTGCTGCAAACAAGCAGCAATACAAAAATCTTATTATAATTCTCAATATGCTTTAAAGGCCTCAAAAACTCCTAAGCAAGCCTGCCAAGACATAGCACCAACATATGTCTTTGGTTGTCAACCTGATAGTAAACCTCGTCATCTATCTCTAAAAAATAAACCGCAATTCCAACAGCAGTTAGTACCATATGTCCCATATAAATACAAATTAAAATCATTTGGTCCACAGTATCATACTAGAAGGCGACCTAGATATAAAAGATTTTATCAGTTTAAAAGACCAAGGTATGTTAGAAATGGAATTCAGTTATGATAATGAATATACATATTTTATTAATATGGTATCTGAAGAAGAATTGTCTAAAAAGGAATTAGAAAATTTATCTATACATGAAGAAGATACTGAAGATTCTAATAAACAGTTAGTAATCTTTGATGAATCATTATATTCATCCCTTGTTTGGCGTTTACCCTTAACTAAATGGAACCATTGGGAAACAAAATACTTTAATAAATTACCTCCTCCATGGGATAATAACTGTAAAAGTCAATATCATATTACTTTAAAACAAGTACAATCAGATAGAGCTGGTGCCGATAATCTGGCCACTAGAATGAAATGTGCAATAGAAATATTTCATAATTGCTGCAAACAAGCAGCAATACAAAAATCTTCTTATAATTCTCAATATGCTTTAAAGGCCTCAAAAACTCCTAAGCAAGCCTGCCAAGACATAGCACCAACATATGTCTTTGGTTGTCAACCACTAAATATATTGTGTAATCTGTCAATGGTAATTGGAGAGTATGAATTGATGAAGTTATTTCCAAGGATCATTTTTCCTATAGACTGATCAATAAGGTATAATTCTGGAATTATAAATTCTTCCTCTATATCTTCGAGAGTTAAGATAGTTTCTATAGACTTCTGTTTAAGGTCTGGTTTAGGTGAATTTATAAACTTATGATAATCAAATATAGTTTCTGGCATGAACCAATTTGATTTTAGTTTAGTTGGTATTTTTACTGTTGGTTTTATCTTCATTTCATCTAGTTGTAATGTTATTTTAGTTAAAGATTTTTGAGTTTCTATTTGATAATCGACTATAGTATTTTGTTGATCATATATATTTTGAAATTTTATTTTCATTTGATCACTTGCCGTCTTATTATGTGTCTATGTTATCAACCATATCAAATGTCAGAGCTATTCGTTTCATGTGCCAAATGCTTATAATATTTTTTGCATATTCTTGATATAAGTCCGGAATTGGATCATACCAAACATATTTATCAACAATATTCAAAACATCTATTGGCATATGAGACTATTACGACATTCATTTGCATAATGACCTATTTCACCACACTAAAAACATTTACATTTCTTCTTGAATTCAGGTTTGGGCTTTAAATAGTGTTTTTTTTTCTAACATACCTTGGTCTTTTAAACTGATAAAATCTTTTATATCTAGGTCGCCTTCTAGTATGATACTGTGGACCAAATGATTTTGATTTGTATTTATATGGGACATATGTCTTTGGTTGTCAACCTGATAGTAAACCTCGTCATCTATCTCTAAAAAATAACAAGATGACTATATATTCACACAGAACAGGTAACAGGATGACTGTAATCCACAGTATCAGGTAACAAGATGACTATAATCAACAGTATTTGATGTTATGCCAAACATCCAGTTGCCCTTTATCATTCCGTACGGTCAGAAAATTAATTTGGGTGCTCCTCCCAGGACTGGACCAGCCCTATTTGCACAGTAGTTGTCCTTTATCATTCCGTACAGTCAGAAAATGAATTCAGGTGCTCCTCCCAGGACTGGACCAACCCTATTTGCACAGGCATATCAGTCCAGTGGGGTCCAAGGACCCAATAAATGTCATCATCGTCAATTAATCATATCTCACATGGTGTTCAAGCATTTGAACTCTCAAGACATCAAGTTACATGAACTCAATTACCGACTACAGGAGAATGGACTCAACGGAGTGCCATTCGTAGTTAACAACTTCAAGAATAATTCAAGGGAGGTTAAGGTACATGATAGTAGATACAAAGGTAAATAAGTGGGTAACTTTCTTGGCTTTTAGGATGAAGTTTTAGCATGGATTCGAACATGAAAGAGTGCAGAAATCCGAATCAGCATTGTACCTGTCGACAACCTAGAAGGGGCTGTCCACAGATGGCAGCAGACAGGGCTCAGGTTTTTGGCTCTGTAGGTATCTGTCGACAGCTGAAGGGCATCTGTCGACAGCTAGCTACAGTCCAGAACTCTGGAAGTCTGGAACACATGCGCCTGTTGACAGCTTTGGGCTGGCTCTCGACAGGTAGCTGCAGAACTTCCAAAAATGACTTCAAATCTATCCTAAACACCCTAACTATAGAACTTATGAACGAAGACATGTTTGATACCAAATAGTAGAGTCCAATTGGAGTTCTCACAGTGGTTTATAAACTGAACAAACGAGATGAAACGAGAGGTTTATAATTCAAGCTTGTCTAGCTAGAACTAGACATAATATAGTACTGGAAGCTGATCTTGTTAATAATGGTTTATTGGGAAGATTCCTTCAAGATAAACACTAAAACTCCAAGTCTTTCATGGATCTAAATCAAGGCTTGAAGTACCTAACAATAAGTAAAAGTTCTCACATAGTTCTATAGATATTTAAACTTCCACATGACTCCAAATCATGAATAAAGATCAAAGGTAGAAGAAGAGGATAGGAATTGATTTCTAAAATAGAACCAAGTTGTTCCTTTCCCAACAAGAGTAATTCTACCATGATTGGAAGGAAAACAGAGAATCACAAGTATAACAACTTATCCGTTCCTCATGAATTCCTTGTTACATATGGAGAACTGAATTGAACCAGAGGGATATGAATCCTACACATGGATAGCTAGGAACCTAATACCACATGACACTGGAAGAATATCATTTTCAAATAAAGATTATGTGAACTCAAAAAATAGCTTCTACAGTAACAGAAGACACACAAGAAGTGCTAAAGGGGTTCATGACACTAGAACATGAACTGGAACATCCAAACAGTGAACATGAATTAGAAGAGAAGGAAAGAGGATCGAATCCTACCTTTCTTAAACGATGAATTCGCTAATATCCTTGATGAGAAAACCCACACTCAGCTAGAGAAGTATTTTCCCTCGTTAAGGTTATTGGCGTGCTTGCAATGTTTACACCAAATGAAGCAACTGCAGTGACCGAAAGAGCAGAAGAAAGAGTAGTTGCAGTGGCTATAAAGCTAGGAACGCCAGTAGCTCCTCCAGCAGCACCACTATCAACAGATCCGTAGCTCCTCCACCACTCTCTTCTAGCAGCAAGAAGAGGAAGACAGGAACAATGGCTGGAGAAGAGTGTGTGCGATGGAAGGGCAGTGGCTTTTATAGCCCTCAACTCCTTCTTATGCAGAGACACGTTGGTTGCCCATGTGTCATGGTAAGAATCCTTTGATTCTTACCTTAACACGTTTCAGATGCAGCTTACCCTTTGGTTACACATAAGTAACCGCAATGATGGCCTATCCCTGATGTAATGGCTCTTTAGGAGCCTTACACATACCCCACTGGAATTTCCCAAAAATTCCATCCCGTAATTAAGCCATAATTCATCTGGCCCAATAATCTTTGTGTAAATGTATTCAAATGACGTCCGTTTGACCTAAAATTTTAACCATATGCTAATGTGATAGTTTTACAAATTATAGTGATTTTAGTTTAATTTTTAGAATTTATTTTACAGTAGGTGAAAAATCACGCAAAAAATAGTCTCGTCGACTTATCCTCGAAGTCCGCATGCCGAAAAATTTGGATATTTACATTTCTGATATCTCCACATATTTCTAAAAATTATGGTGTTCTCAGATTTTGTTTTCGTTACAGTTTTTCAGTGTCGCTCTGTGGGAGCGCGCACGTCCGAGCACGACACTGAGGAAACGTTTATTAATGCTAAACATTTCCAAATATCAATTAATTCAACCTAAGAATAATGGTTAAGTCTAAGAACCTTATTTTTCAAGTTTCTCAACTAAATAAAAAAAAATTCTAGGTGTTACATATAATTTATGTGATATGTGTAAAAATATTTAATTATGCTCATACTATACTGTTGGAGCCTCAATGTATGTTTAAATTCGATGAAAATAGGTGTTTGGGCTGTTTGGCACAGTTGGCGGCCAACACTGTGCCGCCAACTTGTAGGCCTAATTGCGTCCACATCCCTTGATGCCAACACTGTTGGCGGCCAGCCCCTTGACGTCAACTGTGCAGTTGACTACAACCGATGTTAACGTCTATATCCTCCTGCGTAACGGTTCCAGATTTGTTAATGCTCGCATTATGGCCGGTTCCAATTTAGGAAACCCATCCTAAGCCATAGGAAACCTACCCAGAAGCGTACCCAACCCATCTAACCTTATAAAGACCCATCTTTCGGCCGCACCAAGCCTTTTGGTGTTTTGAGAAACCCTAGTATTTCCTGTGAGAAAAGTTGAAGTTCCAAGGCTTTGATCCGACGACTAAAGGAGTTTCTGGGAGATCTACAATGACTGGAGTGTAGTCCAACTGTCAAGGAAGCAATCCCAACTCCGAGGGACCGTCTGCATCCACAGAAGAACCAGATCTAAGGCGTTTCTGAACACCTTCTTGGCAAGGCCGAGGAGGGCTTCATCGACCATATTTGATCTTCTAGGATTTATTTAGAGGTAAGTAATCTATGTATATCAATCTTAGACTTGTCGCCTAGGTCCTAGAATTTTTCTGGATTTTTCCTCGAGTCCTGGACCCTCCATTTTCCCCATGCATGTGAGTGTTGTCTATGCTGATTGCTGTGTGGAAGTTGACGACAACATCCCCTGCCGTCAAGTTCTTGACTTGATGGCAAGGGATGCCGCAGTTAACTCAGTTGCTGGCCAGGACTATGCAGTCAAGTTCCTCCGTGTCCTGAAAACTGCTATTTAATCTTCTTAAATGTATTTAATTGATTTCCTGACATGTGTGCATGCTGTAAAATTTTTGTAAGGTCAAAGTTGATTAGTAGGTCTTGTCATGAGGTTTTCATGAATTTTCATGATTTGTCTTAATTATTAAATTCTGGAAATTGAATTATGAGCATATAATAACCATGTTTAATTTGTGTAAATAGGACAGATGTGAGTTAGGGTTTGGTAAGTCTTCTGTGATGATGTCTTGATTGTATATACACATTAACACTGTTATATTAGACTATTTTACTAGAATTTCTACTTTAGAGAAATTAGTGAAAAATGGACCTGTGATTTGATTTAACTGTTATAAATATATTATCTATTCAGAAAAATCTATAAAATTTCTTATATGTTATGAATAATGTTTTTAGCCTTTGATAAAAATTTCATGGTATTTTGATGATAGTAGGCATTATTATGGTTTTTAAAGTGAAAATTTCCATGTTGTGCATGTTAGGACTAAATTTGTATAAATTAAAAGTTAGCAGCATGTTAAAAAACTTATTTTAAGTTATTTATCACTTTTTAATAGTAAGGTGAATTTCTGAAAATGGAATTGTGAATATTATGAAAAGTGTATGTGAATTGGGATGAAAATATATGTATGAGCATGAGTAAAGGTGATAAGGATGATAAAGTGATAAATGTAATATTTAGCCATGTGTGACACTGCTACCATAGGGGTCTGAGAGCTGTACCATAGAAAAGTCCATATGGAAGGCTCAACGTTATGAGATAAATCCTAAGGGCATTAGGATAAATCCTGGAGGTAGACAAGTACCGCTGGTTAGGGTGGAGAGGATTCTCCCGTTCTGCGCAGTTACCTAGGTTTGTCACTGCATTTCCTAGTGACAAATATGTGAAAGTGAGTGCTAAGTGTTAAGTGATAAGCACTTAGTGGTAAAGTGATTGTTTTCCTCTACTTGGTAGTTAGGACTATGTGGCACGGCAATTTAAGAGATTAAATGTGAATAGAAGTGCAAAGTGATAAGTGAATGTGGCACGTGATAAGTGCAATTGTTGTGATAAGTGATAAACGTGAACGCATGAGTAAATGAAATGAAAGAAGTGTAAATTTATAGGTAAGGAAGAGTAAAAGATAATGAGAGTGTAATCACATGTGAAAACCAATGTATTAATACGTGCATATTTATTTTGTTGTTCATGCATTAACATCATAATTGTAGAATTATGTTAATATCATGTCTAATATCATGTGATATAGTTTAATAATACCTATATGGTAGTGTGTATGAATATGTGCATGTAAATATGTAAAGAAACGCAATGTAGAAAATTGAGTATGTAGAATTGACGAATGAATGAAATGGCAAGAGAATAAGTGTAAATTCATGTAATTAAGTTTGATTCATGTCAAAACAGCAAGCTAAATGAGATTATGATTTTGATAAACACAAAAATAATGCCTAAGTCCATGATAGAATTGTTATTCATTTAGTATGTAGTTCCATATTCAATTTGTAGATGATAGCCATCCGATTTGAATGTATTTTAAATCTTCAATTTATGTTTAATAAAGGTGAATTATTCATATTAAAACAGCATGTGAAACGTGTAAATCAATAAGGAAAAGTGCATGTGAAATATAAATAGAGATCATGTTAGATTGCTATCTACTTTATGTATATTGCATGATCTAATTGGTAGAGTTGTTCCACAATAAGAAAAATGTTTAGAGTAATAAATCATGTTATATGTTATGTGTTTAAGAGTGCATATGTTCATAACATGTATGTATCAACATGATTATGCTACGTTTGTTAGAATGCTTAGTATCGTATTACGTAGATTACTAGAAAGCATGCGCAAGTGTTAAGATATAGGATAATTATACATTAAAATAGCAAGTTAAATGTGTGATAAAAAGATATAAATGCATGAGAGATTGACTAGATACCATACTAGGAATGTCTATATCTTGTACATAGCCTCATGTTTTAAAATGGTAAAATTGTATAATGATATGATGAAGATTTGAACCATGCATCCTAGGATATATCATGTGTAGAAAACATGTGTAGGTATATGTTATATTTCATGATTTAACATGAGCATGTGTTAGATAGGAAGGTATTTGGATGACTTATGTATAGTTAACCATAAGAACCATATGTCATGTGTAATGTTGTGATTAGAGTGATAGCATGTGTTTTTCCTCATTGTTAGTGGCTTATTATGTATGTGATATGTGTAAGTTTGATATTTAAGATTACTTGCTGAGTCTTGTAAGACTCATACATGCTTCGGCGTACAGGGGACAGGTGATTTTGTGCCTAAGGGAAGCGTAGTGAAGGTTGACGCTGCATACGAGAAGGAATAATCAGTAGAGTTCACGTTATAATTATATTTTTCTTTCATAGTTGAATAAAGTTTATTCATATGGACAATGTAGTTCTTTTCAAGTTGTAATAATGTGGACTCTAGTACTTTCTTGTACTATATAGACTGTGGAATGTGTGGTGATGATGGAATGAAGTATAACATTTCTTTTAATTCTGCTGTACTCTTTTATTATTCATGGACATATCAACCTTATCGTTTAGTGTTGGGCTACTATCCCACTGTAACGACGCTCTTTGTACCGATGGGGATTGGTATAATCGTATCGGTATGAGGAGGGTCGTTGCATGTCTTAATTCCATTCGGACGAATGTTTAATAGTCATGCTTACTTATGCAAACTCTTGAAACCATTTACGCCAAATACACCATTTTGATACTTAAATTTATGCCCTTATGATTAGATCTGAAATCACTTTGCAAAACTAAACATTATGATGTTAGCACAATGTCTTAAGTTCATGGCTTATACAAGTAGCATTTTTACGCACTTTTGAGTTAGATGTATTTAGTAAATGATTTTTTTTAAAGTAGTATGATTGCTGAATTCTATATGCAATAACATGATTTGAAACCATTATATATATGTTAGATTGGTAATCCATTTTTGGGTTTCTTGTTGAGTCTTCTTTGTAGACTCATACTTGCTTAACGTTTCAGGTGAGACAGTGGATCCCGAGGCTTTAGTAGCGGGATTGGATTCGGAGCAGAGGACTGATTTGTGTGATTGACTAACAATTGCATGTGAGGAATTATTTATGTTATGAACATTGTATTTGATCTACTTAGCTATTGTGGACTTCTTTATGGACTATGGACCTGGGTATTAAAGTTGATGAGATGTTTTTCATTTCCACTGCATTAGTATTTATTTGAGAATGAATCAACCTTTTGTACACACTTTTGACTTAAGATGTATTTAGTAAATGATTATTTTGAAAGTAGTATGATTCCTAAATTCTATATGCAACAACATGATTTGAAACCATTATATATATGTTAGATTGGTAATCCATTTTTGGGTTGCTTGCTGAGTCTTCTTTGTAGACTCATACTTGCTTAACGTTTTAGGTGAGACGGCAGATCCCGAGGCTTTAGTAGCGGATCGGATTCGGAGTGTGAGGACTGATTTGTGTGATTGACTAACAATTGCATGTGAGGAATTATTTATGTTATGAACATTGTATTTGATCTACTTAGCTATTGTGAACTTCTTTATGGACTATGGACCTGGATATTAAAGTTGATGAGATGTTTTTCATTTACGTTGCATTAGTATCTATTGAGAAAGAATCAACCTTTTGTACACACTTTTGACTTAAGATGTATTTAGTAAATGATTATTTTGAAAGTAGTATGATTCCTGAATTCTATATGCAATAACATGATTTGAAACCATTATATATAAGTTAGATTGGTAATCCATTTTTGGGTTGCTTGCTGAGTCTTCGTTGTAGACTCATACTTGCTTAACATTTTAGGTGAGACGTCGGATCCCGAGGCTTTAGTAGCGGATCGGATTCGGAGCGTGAGGACTGATTTGTGTGATTGACTGACAATTGTATGTGAGGAATTATTTATGTTATGAACATTGTATTTGATCTACTTAGCTATTGTGAACTTCTTTATGGACTATGGACCTGGATATTAAAGTTGATGAGATGTTTTTCATTTACGTTGCATTAGTATCTATTTGAGAAAGAATCAACCTACATTTGATATATGTTGGGGTGTGTTCACCATGTAGCACGTCTCTTAGACTCGTTGAGAGTTGGTATAACTAAACCGGGCCCAAGTGGGGCGTTAAAGTGACGGTATCAGAGCCATTCATAAGTTGAGGATATTCATGAGTAAACATCAACTTAAGTGATCCATGTTCCCAAGTCTAATATAAAGTAGTAGATAATTAGAGTTATAGAAATTAACTAGCTTGTTGTTTTGTTAGGCCATGGCTAGTCATAGATGTCGTGCTAATGTCCCTGCTCATGGGAGGAGCAGCGGGAGAATGTTAATGTGGAGCAGCTCCTCCACCTTTGATAGATTATGGAACAATTATGCAAGGGTTGGTTCAGGCTATGCCGACTCAGGCCCAAACGCAGGCAGCATTGCTGGCCCAAGTGCAAGCTCAAGTTAGGTGTAGCTTAAATGGTTGGCTTTGGTTCTCTTTAGTAAACCTATCCTACGTTGATTCATGTTATTTCAGGCTCAGGCTCCACCCGTAGTGCATTTGGAGTAAAGAGGCCCCTCTGTGATGGAGAGATTTAACAGGATGTCTCCACCCTCTTTTAAGGGGGAGAGTTAACCATTGTTGTCTGAGAGTTGGCTTAGGGAGATTGAGAAGATTTTTGGAGCCATTCACTGTGCTGAGGAGGATAAAGTTAGTTTGGGAACTTACATGTTACAGGTAATTATAAGGCAGTATTTACTTATGAAGCATTATAGTGTGGTTGGTTACACCTAATGTCGATGTGCTCTTTGCAGGAGAGGGCTGATGTATGGTGGACATCCACACTGCATACCAGATTTGAGGATGGAGTCTACGAGGTGACTTGAGATGAATTTACTCGCCTATTCAAGGCTAAGTTCATTCCTAAGCATGTGCATGAGAAGATGGAGCAGGAATTTCTATCCTTGACCCAGGGATCTAAGAGTGTGCTGGAATATGAAGCTAGATTTGCAGAGCTATCAAAGTATGCACCTCATATTGTGGCTGATTAAAGAAGAAAGGTGAAGAAGTTTGTGATGGGACTTAGACCATCATTGTGTACCGGACTTGTGGCTTTTGATCATCGTACCATGGAGGAAGCATTAGCGTGGCATGTAGGCACGAAAGTGAGATGGAGTAATACTTTCAAGAGAAGAAGGCTACTTCCTAGAGGCCAGCATCATCATTTATGAGGCTGGACAAGAAGAAGAAGGCAGTCCATGTACATCAGCAGGTACTTGATTATGGGAAAAGGGCACTGTTGACCCACTTGGTACGATTGGCAGCACACTATCTAGAGGGGGGGTGAATAGATTTGCTGTAGAAAAAGAAACTTAAACACACAAATTACCACTTAAAACTTTGGTTAGGTAGTGTGATAGAGAGTAGTAGTGCGGAAGCAAATAAACAATCACACAAAAGAACATAAGGAATTTTATCCTGGTTCGGCCCTTCCAAATGGATGTCCTACGTCTAGTCCCCAAGCAAAATCTTGGGATTTCACTAACCAGGGTACAATCCCACCAAGGATATACAAACCCCCAGCTTCCCTCTGGTCCTCTTCCTTTTCGAGTAGGAAGGATACTCACTTCTATTACAGGTTAAGAAGCTAACCTCTTGGAACAAACCTCAGTGCAGCTCTGCTAGACTTAAACCCTCAGCTAGGTTCTGATGGTGCAAACCCCAAGAAGGTTCTGCTGACATTAACCCCAGCTAGGTTTTTTCCTAAACGAAATGCTAAGAATAGTCCCTTGGCTGGACCGAACTCTTTCTTAGAAAAGAAAGAACATGCTGAGAGTTCTATAGGATGTCCACCAACTTAAAGACTCTCAGCCGAAAGACTCTCCCCCAGATTTACAACGATGCACAAAGAGAGTGAAGAGAAAAGAGGAAAGCTTGAATGCTAGGAGCTTCGAAATTCTTCAGCTCTAAAGGCTTCTCTAGAAAGGGCTCGAGCTCTTCTCTCTTGCTTGAGTGTATATGGAGTTAAGGCTTCTCACAGGATGTACACTCCTTCAATGATTTTCTGGAAAAAACTCTAGGTCTTCTTCAGCCTTTCTTCATCTTTTATATTTGAGCAGTTTTCAAAAGATCTGTTGAAGAATGCAACGTTGGAGTCTTAGTTCCGTTGGAGTTGTAGCCATTGCTTATCTTTCTATTCTTATTCTTCTAACTGACAGCCACTTGTGGTCTTCGAGGTCTGCAAGCATAGAAGAGAGTGTTTAGACCAGAGAAGGTTTTTGTCAGAAGGCTCATACCTCTGTGTTTCTTGCTGACGCTTAGAAGTGGTAGGCAATCTCTTTTTGTCTGACAAGAAGGAAGAGATCCTGTGAGATAAGCAAAAGGATTTTCTATCAGAGAAATAGTAGGTTACACATGTGAAATGTATTTGAGTTTTCATTGGGCACCAAAGACAATTTGAAACATTTGAAATGTAGAGGAAATCAATGTTTAAGTATAATAGAGTCCATGTGAAAAACAGTTGATGTTCCAATGTAATTCATGTATGAAATCGATGTTTAAATAGAAATCGATGTTTGACTGGAGTCGATGTTTAAGTTGAAATCGTTGTTGAGCGAAATCGATGTTGAGGCAAGTCAATGTTCAACAGAATTTGATGTTTAAATTGAAATTGTTGTTTGAACAAAATTGATGTTCTAATGAAATCGGTGTTCACTAGAGTCGATGTTTAAGTGAAATTGATGTTGAACAAAATCGTTATTGAACAGAATAAAATCGATGTTTACATGGAGTCGATGATTGAGTGAAGTCAGTGTTCAACAGAAGTCGATGTTCTAATGAAATCGATGTTGAACAAAATCGATGATAAGGGAAGTCGATGTTCAACAGAAGTCGATGTTTAAACTGAAATCGTTGTTTGAACAAAATCGATGTTCTAATGAAATCGGTGTTCAACAGAGTCGATGTTTAAGTGAAATCGATGTTGAACAAAATCATTGTTTACATGAGATGAACCATAATCGATGTATTGTATGGAAGTCGTTGTGGCACTTAGTCAGTAATCGATGTGTATTGAACATCCATCGATTTGGCTTTTCAGTGCAAATCACGAAGCGATAGTGCCATAAATTTATATTTATTAGGAAAACATGATATTAACTATATTCAATAATATTTAATTAATGATGAGTTTTGTTATCACCTAAATAAAAGATAAAATATAAGAGAGGTTCAACAATCTCCCCCTTTTTGGTGATGACAAAACTTATGAGAATTTTCTGACAAAAATACTTAAAACATAGAAAATACAGAAAATTCACATATTAATCATACTCTCCCCCTTTTTGTCAATAACCAAAAGGAAGGATCTTACCATTTGCATTCTCTCCCCTTTTTTGTGAATACTTCTTATCAATATGTTCTGTGAGAGGGGTTCAACAATGTTTGTCATTAATGTGTACCTCCCCATTAGTCTGTGCTCCCCTTGAATGTCAGGCTCCCCCTTAGAGTACTGAGACTAGATGAATCTTCACTTGTTTGCGACATCTGATGGTGTGTGTCGACCTGTTGTTTGATCTGTTGGACCGAGATGGCACTAATGATGTCATAGAGGGGGGTGAATAGGATTCTTGTGCTTTTAAAAAAAATTATCTGAAATTAAATAGCACTAAACAAATGTATAGATTTTAGTGTAGTGTGTGATGAAGTGTCAGTCGTCTCATGATGGTTTTATGTCAGTCATCTCTAGTGCTTGGCGGGGGGTGGATAAGAAATTATATGCCTTGACACGCGCTATGCAGACTCGAGGGCAGTCAAATGGCCTTGCGTGCATGGAATAAGGAGGGTGTTTGGGAATATCCAGGAGTTATTTATGCTGCTGAATCTATTGTTGCTAATACTGAAAAGGAGTTTGATTTATTTCCTTCAGAAGCTAACAGAATTGCCATGTCCGCGGCCTCAGCTCATGTCGTCAAGCGTGCTTAATGATGAGAAAATGTGGTGTCAAAAAGCTAGGATGGAATGGTTGCAAATGGGGACAGGAATACTACTTTCTACCAAGCTGTAGTCAAGAATAACTGAAGAAAAAATTTTATTCATAGAATAAAAATTGATGGCTCTAATCAATGGTGTGAGGACCAAGATCACTGAAAGGAGCGGCTACTTCCTTCTTTGAAGCCTTGCTCACTAGTGGTCATGCGGTGGTGAATGAAGATCTTTTAAAGGTTCCCTTTCCTTTATTTCTGAAGATAAACTTCTCTCTTTGTGGTATCCATGGTAGTGATGAGGTGAAAGCAGTTTTATGGCTATGAACGGGAAGGGAGCTCTTGGACCTGATGGTTTCCCGGGGTCATTCTACTCAATATGTTGGGATATTGTTGGCGAAGACGTTGTGCATGCCGTCCAAGATTTTTTCAAAGTTACCCTTGCCTCGTGGCGATACCTCTTCCATTATTGCTTGATACCAAAGTTAAAGATCCCCAGAAGTTTTGGTGATTTCCGTCCTATCAGCTTGTGCAACTTCTGCTATAAGATCATCTAGGATCTTTAGTGATCGTTTGACTCCCATATTGCCTATCATTGTTTCAGAAGAGCAAGGTGCCTTTGTCAAAAGCCGATCTATTATGAGAATGTTTCTATATCTAGGCATATGATGAGAGACATTGGCAGGAAGGTCCGAGGGAATAATGTTATATTCAAACTGGATATGATGAAGGCTTATGACATGGTGGAGTGGAATTTCCTTTTTGCGGTTCTTAGGAGCTTTGGTTTCTCACCTCGCTTTGTTTCTTATGTGGGTATGATGGTTAGTAATTGTTGGTTCTCAGTTCTTTTTAATGGCCAATAGGTGGGTTATTTTAAATCATCTAGAGGTATCAGATAAGGAGACCCTTTGGCGCCAGCTTTATTTATTATAATGGAGGAGGCTCTAAGTCGGGATCTTCCCATGTTATTGTCCATTGGGGCTCTTTTTCCCTTCAGGTGTCCCCAGGCTGCCTCCAGATCTCCATCTCCTGTATGCTGATGACACGTTGTATTTCTTAATGGACAGACCAGCAATATCAGAAAATTTCTGGGCTTTCTTGAAGGCGTATGAAGAATTTCTGGGCAGAAGGTGAATGCTTCTAAAAGTAGTTTTATTAGCTCCTCTATGGCCCTAGCTGCTACAGGTAATCAAATCAAAGCATTAACTAGATTCTGCAAGCAGAGGGTGTTTTATTACCTGGGTGTCCCTCTTGTGGATGGCCTCACCTAGTTTCCCATTACAAGCATATTCTTGACAAGGTTAACAACTCTCTGGCATCTTGGAAGTCTAAATTGCTCTCTCAAGCAGGTCGGGTTACTCTCATTAATTCCGTTATGTGCTCCATTCCTCTCTATGTCGCCTTAGCTGCTTGTTTGCCTAAATCCATCCTCCACTATATTGAGTGCTCCTATGCTTCCTTCTTCTAGAACATGGTTGTTGGTCATAGGCGTCGCCACTGGATTGCTTGGGATCGGATATCCCGACTGAAGCAAGAAGGAGGCCTGGGAGTCAGAAGTATGTGGCATGTTCAAATTGTTCTCATGGCCAAGCTCATCTGGAATGCCATCCATGGCCAATCTTTATGGTCTAGATACGCTAGAAGCAGATTTATGAAGCCTCCTTCTTCTGATATAAATAGGATGTTTCCCGCTCGAATTTCCAAGAGGTTTTAATGCTGCCCATAACCTTATTATGCAGAATAGTAGATGGGTCTTGGGTCATGGCAAAGATATTGACATCCTTAGACATAAGTGGGGTGGAGATACTCCAATTATCTAAATTCTTCATTCTTTATCGCAATATCCTTTTATAGCTGTTATGATGTGGCGATCATATGGAGCACCCTCAGAAGTCATGCTCTTATCGGGCGGGTTATGAGAATGTTGATATTTGGATAACCCGGATACTTGTGTTTGGATGTGCAATGCTGATGGCAAATTTTCTACCAATTCTGCCTTCCAGGCTGTTAGGCCGCAAGAGATTTATCGTCCTTCCTTGCTTAAATCTGGCATCATGCTTTCAATCCGAGGGCTTCCTTGGTCAGCTGGAGGATCTTGCAATGTGTTGTGCCTACTGATCATAGATTTTCTAACTGTGGTGTTCATCTAGCCTCTTCATGTTCCTGTTGCACTTGTCCTTTGGTTGAAGATATCTCTTTCTCAAAGGGGAGCTGGCTACTGTGCTCTGGAGATGGGCTCGCACCCTATTAGATGCTCAGATTATTGGTCCTCACATCACATCTACATTATGGAATGTCATGTCTGCAGTTAACTGTCAGAGCGCCCCGGGTTTCATTGCTACTTATGTTGTTTATTATGCTGTGGAGATTTCGAAATTTAGATGTGCAAAGTGTTGTGATTCTATATCCAAGTCTGGGGGAGGATACTGTGATGTTAGATACGCTGCTAATGTTGCTATTCAAGGAGTGTTTTTTAAAAAGGAATGCTCCCTACATAGCCTTGGTATTCTCCAGGAGTTTGGTTTCAAGCCTAAAGTCAAATTGAAAGCACCAAAGATATTGAGGTGGATTCCACCTCAATTTGGATTTTGCTTGAATGTTGATGGTGCTTGTAAAGGAAATCCAGGCCCTTGCAGAGGTGGTGGTTGTTTTCGTAATCCGACTGGTGATGCTCATCTCAGCTTTGCACTTTTCTATGCGCATGGCAACAGTTTGATTACTGAGGTTCGTGCACTTTGTGATGGGTTGAGGTTGGCTGAGCTTTATGGTCTACATATTGCCTCTGTCTACTCAAATTCGCTTGTGTTAGTTCAATCCTTCTATAATGATAAATGCCCTTCGTGGAAGTGTTCATGGTGGTGTAGATTGGCTCGGTCATTATTGTACAAGATCAACATTCGTGCGGTTCATTCTTACCGGGAGGCTAATAGAGTGGCTGACACCTTGGCCTCTTATGCTTGTGAAAGAGGAGAGAGTTCTGTGTTTAGGTTATCTACCGTCCCCCGCATTTGTAAAGGACCAATTGTGCTTGATAAAACTAGTATACCTTCACTTAGATTAGTGTAATTTTTGTTTTTTCAAGGGTATGCCCCGTAGTTACATGTAAGTTACCCTTGATTGATATATAAAATTTGGCATCAGACATTTCTAGGGGAGTGAGAACATTTTCTCCTGCTAGGAGAGAGAGCGCACTTAGCTAGCCCCCTGTCTTGGTGCAGCTTTGCCAAAAAAAAAAGTGTAAATTGGTGGAAACAATCACACAAGTGCACAAAGAGTTTTATCTTGGTTCGGCCCTTCCCACATGGAAGTCCTATACCCAGTCTTCAAGCAAACCACTTGAGATTTCACTAACTGCCAAGAGAACATGGCCTTCTCTCACCCTTGAGAGGCATTACAAGCCCACTTGCTCCCAAGCAAGTCTTCCCTTACCAGGGGTACAAAGCTACATTCAACAAGGTCTTCCCTACACAAGAGGGGAACAACAGGAACAAACCTCCTGCAGAATTACACAGAATAAATGTAAAAAAGACACTTGTGTGTTTGCCTCAAACAATGATCAAACACACCTAATTCAGAAAGGAGGGAAAACAATAAGAGTTGCAACCAAAATCCTTTCTGAATAGGAGGGGTGATGACCGATGACCAGTTACAATTGCCACCCAAAGAACAGATTTGTGACTGAGGAGAGGTAAAAAATTCTGAAGGATGAAGCTCTCTAACTGCAGCGCAGGAGAGGCTTGTAGCAATCTTTTGCTAGCAGAAGACAAAAGTGAATTGAAGAAGAGGCTAGCACAGCTCAAGTGTTGTTGAAGTGAATGCTCTCTTGTAGTGTATATATTTTTTGTCTCTTCTTCAAACTTCGGCTTCTATATAGGCTTCAGAAAAAGTAACCGTTTGAAAGGTGTTCGTTAGAGTTCTAGCCATTTGAGGAGAGGCCTTGGGTCCTTTGGATGCTCTTTGAGTTTGTTATCCATAGGTCCTCCAGTTTTTGTATCTTTCCAACGGCTTCAGACAAGGCTTGTAGCTTCACACCTAAGGGGTCAACTTCCAATTAAATGGTCTGCGCAAGGTCCATGCTGAAAATGTGCTTCAATAAATGATCTGCAGCAAAGACAGGACAAAAAGAAGATAGTACCTCCATACTTTCTGTGGTAGGTGAGTCAAAGAAAATAAGAAAAGTATGGAAACCTCGGACAGAAAAATTTTTAGACCAATAAAAGAGAGAGAGACAGTTGCACCAAAAAGTAAGGTATGGGTCTGACAGTTGTAGGTGAGCCTCTGCTAAATACCCATGTGTCTGAAATCAATAAATGCATGATATCTGTTGAAGACAATGAAAATCTTCCCTTCTGTCATGAAGCAAGAGACAATTTGAATAAAGGATACATATTTAAGCATAACAAATTAGATGAATATTTAAGTATAATATGTCTCATCTTTTCAGAATATATTCAAATAATGATAATTTGATAGACAGAGAAAATATTTAGTCAATGTAAGTTCTGACAGAAATCATATTAAGAAGATAAGATGATATGCAATCAACATTTCGTAAGTTGATAAAATATTATCTGCAAAAAAAAAAAAAGTACAGGACTTGTTAGTGAAGTCGGATTCAGAAGAGAGTGTAATTCGAATCTAGGAGTCGGGGACAGAAACATGAGAAAAGACTGATTCGACTTCAACAAAAGTTGCATTGAGATTATATCATTCGACTTTGAAAGTCGGATAGAAGTGCAATAGTAAGTCATAATTCAACTTCCATGGAGTTAGACAGAGAATTCGACTTTAGAAGTCGGATACAGAAAGTCGGATTTGGAGGAGTTAGATTTCTGAAGTGTTCGATTGTATGAAGTCAGAGTTGATAGTCAGATACAGTGTAGTAGTCTGGACTTAGAAAATTTTTTGAGATAGACTTTGTGCAAACTATTTTTTATGGCATATATAATTGATACATTTAATTTGTATAAAGTCTTTTAAAGGTTTTGTCATAGAAAAAACACAAAGTTATAATAATCTAAAATCTTAAATTATTTTCTTAGGGGTAGTTGCTCAACAATTCTACCCCTTTTTGTTAATGACAAAAAACTTTAGATAGATAGTGAAAAAACAAATTATAACTTCAAACATATAATCTCCTAATGAATTTTAGTGATTTGTTTCTTACTTCTTTCTCCCCCTTTGTGGCATTAACATAAAAGGTAAGATAGCAAAAGAGAAAGAAAGAGATAAAACAATTGAGAAACCAACACATAGATTGCATTCAGAAATTTAAATATGCAGGTACAAAATAGTATCTAAGACCTGGATAAAGAGCTTGGTAAGTACAAGGAACGGGGGATCTGATCTAGGTAAGGCTGCAGCAGGTCCTACAGCTTCTTCTCATTGTCAGGGAAGAAGTTTTCAAAAAGACTGAGATCAATCTTATAGGTGGGCCCAATAGAGGGGAGTTTCCTATAAGATTTGATATGACGTTTGTGGTTCCAAGCAAGCTTGTTGAAATAGTGACTCCGGCGCAAAAGATTCTTGAGAGGAACAAATTTCTTAGAGGCTGCTAGATGGAGAAAGTCATGGACTGTAATGTTACAGTGCAAGCCATTAGAGAGAGCTGCTTCCTTATCTGGTAGTAAACCAGGACCCGCTTCCACATATGAGCAATAGACTTCCAAAGGTCTTGATATCCTTTGCAGAGATATTCATTGATAAAAATCTTTAGCTTCTCACAATATGCAAGATCCTCAGGATAAGCTGTTGACCATTGATCTTCTGCGAACCTCTCAAACTCAGCAAAACAAAGCTGGAAATCTAGCATATGCTAGGAATTCTTTGGAGCTTGCATAGCACAACCTATCGAAAGACAGTTTCAATTTGTACTTGATTCTAAATCTGGTGGCTATCGGAGTGCCTGTTGAAGATTGGCTGAGCAAAGTTTCCTGCAGGATGGCAACAACCAAAGATGGATACAAACCAAATGGTAATCCATGGTCATGGAGGGGGTAATTCTCTTTGACCTCTGATAAGATTTTCCCATTGGCCTTTATCGACATCAGGCAGCCCTAATTTGAATCTGGCAAATTGAATTCTTTCATCCTTGTGTACTTGGCTTGAGAGTCTCTAATGACGGTTCCAAACATGTCATAGAACCTAGATTCAAGTGGAGATTAACATCCATAAATTGGTTCCTCGTCTGGGCCTACTGGAACCTGGTGGCTTCTCCAGGATAGATGTCAAGAAACACCTTGGGAGTGAGACTGGGGAATTGTTGGAAATAGCTGGAGTCAGCCACACTACTTGGGTTGAATGGATGAGAGTAGGAGCCGTCTTCAAGGTGAACCTGCATCTCATGAACTTCAAGGAATGCCTGATAGACAGGAATTCCCTAAACAGTTCATATGGTGTTCTGAAGGTGGATGAAGGCATACCAGAAGGGAGGAAGTAGCTTGGCAGGATTGTCTTTCGACATCCGCCCACCACTAGATGAAAGTTGTTACTGGGAATTATTTCAGATATAGAGAGGGTGGATCTGCCTGCTACAGGTGTGGAGGCAGTAGGAAGTGTAGCAACCTGGATTTTTCAAAATAATAAATAATAATAATAGTAATAATATAAATGCAATTAGAAAATCAAAGAAAAGAGAATTAACTAAAACCCATCAAATGAAAATATAGTAATGGGCATTTTAAATGGACCCTTAGAAATTAGTGGCTAAAATAGAGATTTTAAAAAGGGGGATAATAGTGAATATCCAAATTCGTAACTAAAATATCACTAAAATAGAAAAGAGATATTTAATACATTAAATAACTAGTTTGAGTAGAATTGGATTCCTAGATACCCCAATTTTATTGGCCATGAAATCCCCTCTCTCCCCGCCAAATAGAAGATCTCTTGCTTAAAAAGGGGAGAGGAAATAGGAAATTTGGATTTAATAGGAGTTAGACTTAACTAGGAAAGGGATAGAAGAGAAGCTTAAATACTTCTCTTAAACTCATGGCCGGCCTAGCTCGTGCCAAGAGGTCCTAGACCAGGAGGATAGGCCAAGAGGAGGAGAATTCGTTGGAGAAGAGGGATCTCTCAAGTTTCTCCGAGTTCTTCAGTTTTTAACCCTAGAAGAGGAAAACAATCAAGGTAGGCATTCTCACGAGCATAAACATAAAACGTTTTTTTGTAGGGATGTCTCGATATCAGGAACAAAAGCCCTTTGGTTTCAATTTTCCATCGATCGAGCAAATCTTTAGTTCCCAATTTCCAAGTTCTGTGAACTATGAACTCGACCCTTCATCTTTAATCTTGTCTTCATGTGTACTTAATTAGGCCATGAAATATTTACTGGATGTTCTGATGCATGTTACCTTTCTTTGCCCTTGGAAGCCCTAATTTCATCTACTCTAATGGGCGACTTA
>CM024762.1:33947639-34014788 GCA_014218235.1 Colocasia esculenta
CTGGGTGCTCCTGTCGACAGGCGCAAGCAAGCAGAAGATTCAAACCCTCTGGAAGGCAGTTGTTGTCGACAGACGAATGGGTGCTGTCGACAGGCACAGGCAGACAGAAGGTTTGGGGGTTCTGGGAACCTCTTCCTGTCGACAGGTAGCTGGGGTGCTGTCGACAGGCACATCTGTATTGAAGACTGGCCTTCTTGCTTGAGTATAGCTGTCGACAGGGATCCTTCCTGCTGTCGACAGGTACTTGCTTTTCATGTATATCTTCATCATTTTGACCTTGTTCTTCGTACATGTCTTGCTCAACATCTCACCTAAAATAATGAACATAGTTAGTGAGACATACCAACACATTGGGACAAGTCATATGTATAGATCTTATGCAATTTTAAACTCAACTCACATTGTTCACTTGTTTACCTTGTTCATCATTGATCATCAACAAAAACATGTTGTATTTATGATTTAGAATGTGAACCCAACATGATGGAGAAAAAGTGCACGAGCTGTGGTTATGTTAGGGATCATATGTAGACAACAAAGCATGATCGTCTACATATGTAGAATTTATGTACACGACGTCGTCAAGCCGTCTACATCTGTATCACTTGTAGACGGCTAATGTGGCCATCTACATAAGTTACGTAGAGGGATGCTAGTAACCATACGTCTACGTATGATCAATGTGTAGACAGAGATATTAAAATAGCCATCTATATATGTACATACGTAGACGGTCACCCGTAGCTTTCTATAGATATTACTTTTATAGATGGCTATAAATTGCAGCCATCTATATATACTCTTTTTCTTATAGTGAATCCTTCCTATTGATGATATGATCACATCGATTGAAAATTTTTGAATCCTTTCGATTGGTGATATCTTCACACCGATTGCTAAATAAAAGTTCAGAATCCTTCCGATTGATGATATAATCACACCGATTGCTGAACAAAAGTTCAGAATATTTCTGATTGATGATATAATCACATCGATTGCTGAACAAAAGTTTACAATCCTTCCGATTAGTGATATAATCACACCAATTGTTGAATAAAAGTTTAGAATCCTTCCGATTGGTGATATAATCACACTGATTGCTGAACAAAAGTTCAGAATCCTTCTGATTAGCGTTGTAATCATATCAATTGCTGAACAAAAGTTCAAAATCTTTCTGAGTAGTGTTGTAATCATATTGATTATTGAATAAAGATTCATTAATCATCTGATTGGAGTTAAATTCACACCGATTAGTGGACAAAGGTTCAATAATCATCTGATTAGAGTCTTTTGATTGGTGTTATAATCATATTTCCAGCTCTTTATTTCTCACGAATTATTCATCTATGCTAATGGGCTATTTTATTTATTGATTTTTTTTTTAAAATCTGAATTATTACATTTGCTCTAAATCGAAGGGATCGATAAGCCCTTGGTTGTTGAGTTGCGGTGCTGATTGATTCATAAGAAAATGAGGGCCACTTTCTACTCGACTGGTAGGGTAAAATTTTCACCCACCCAACATGGGATTGGCTAGGGTCGTGGGCCCCATGTCTGCGGGTATCGTGCCTACAGCCCCAACAACTCCGAATGTTGCCTGGGTAAAACTTTACCCCTTCACCCCGTTAGTCGGGATTTAATACTTGCCCTAAAAAAGTATCTATCATCTTTTATACTTTAATGTGATTAATATATGAAAGATATGAGATTTTCAAAAGAGAAAATTCATATGGTGCAGGTCCCACCTCCAATTTTATTTTTAATAAGAGATTCTTGACCATTAAATTTTATTATTTTGTGTAGAGAAACTCTGCAAGATGTTTATTATACATCAAGATGTACAGCAAATATTATTCTTACAAAATCATACGTCCATACGTGTTGTGTTGGACGAATAAATCTTAGGTCACACTTGGGTCAAAGGCACCCTTCAGGTCAAAGGATGAACACCAGCCTCATAAACACACAATCTTGTCTCCTCCATATCTAACATAGGATTATTTGCATATTTCAATCTTTTCCCTCTATATATATAGCCCCAAGAAGATATCTGCTGTAGGTTAAGTCTTATTGTTCTGGTACTAGAGATGAGATTTTATTTTTTGAGATCATATTTGATATCAGAATAGATCAAGAATAAAATGAAGATATTTTTAATTTATCTTCAATTAATTTTAATATCAAACAGCTCCTAAAAATCCTTCTTATGTTAAAGGTTGAAGACAACCTTATATTCGTACGGTCTTTTTAAAAACACTGAATATCCCACACTTAACTACCAAGAAAATTAAAGACTCTATTTTTAATCTTTCATAGTTATGTTTAACGTTGGCGAGTGAGACCCAACACGAGATCTACGATGCCTTCCCTACAACATATGCATATACTAAGAGAAGATATGAGGAGGTTAGGAAATTCAGTGAGTAATACTTGTTACACAGAGCAAAGTTGACATAGTCATCTCTGTTTGATTGTTTGAGTTGTTGGTGATAAAAATTGAGATAGAAGGATTTTTATGGGAAGTCTAAGCCCTAGTCTTTTTAATACTTTTTTATTTCTAAATTTAATTATTTTATAGAACTAATCATATAGAAATGTACAAATCAATTGAGCACTTCTTCAAACATTCATCATATGCAACAAGAATTACTGAACCACTTTTGCACATTAGGGAGAACATAGTTGTTGCGTCTCTCTCATTACACAAGTATGTTTTTAAATATATTTTTATATGATTGAGTCAGAGTGAAAAGACATAAAATAGGAAAAAATTTACCTGTGAACAAAATTGTTACAACGACTCTTAACTGCACATTTAAGGGTGCAACGAATGTTGCATGGTGCCACACAATAATCCACTCCTTATTTTCCTGCATATATATTAGAAGAAAAATGCTTAGTATCCGATATATCCCTTCCCAAGAGTGCCGGCTACATGCACATTGTGCCGACCCGTGCGGCATATGGTTAATTTATAATTGTTGGACAATTCAATGGATTATAAATTCAACACTTAAATTTTATGAATTTTTACATGATATTAGAACAGGTTAATATCTATTATGATAATTTTGTCATCTCCATCTTAATTTTTACGGCCCATCTTAACGGCGAGGGGGAGTGTTGGAGGCCTTAGAACCTAAACATTTAAGTTTTGTGGGTTTCTACAATATTCGACACGTGTATTGTCTCAGCTCAATAAGACTAGATTACCACTGTTCACGTGTGTCAGTGGAAGACTGAGATGGAAAGTGGAAAAGGTGTGTGAATTTGACGTGGGAATTTTCCTTTTCCAGTAGTTTACGATCTGCGGTTTCTCTTTGGCAGCCGAGTTCAAATGGGCCAGGCCCACCATGTGGATGCATGGCACCTTCCTTTGCAGGGCCCAGTTCCGAGCCTCGTCAATCTTCACGAGGATCCGTTTTAACCTAACCCAGAACTCTGCTGCCAATGACCTCCAACAAAATTTTTTTTTTTTGAGTATCGACAAACCCGGGCTCCATGTGACTTTGTAAATTTAGAGATTAGTGTTCGCAGATCTCATAATTAAGACTTGATAATTTCTACTTTCTATATACTTAGATTGCTCTCATCCTATTTAACTAAAAAAATTTTGAGCCTACGCACCTTAAAAATTGCATGTAGATAAAGATCTGTTTTGACTGAGCCCATAACTCCACTGAGAACGACCTCCAACTTCTCCAAATTAAATTGAGAACATGTCGGTTTCTCATACCCCTCTCCCCCCCCCCCCCCCCCCATTTTTTTAAACATATTTTAGACCAAGTAAGTTGCACCAAGTCATAACACGTGTGTGTAAAAACTTTTAACAATAGATATTAAGTAAGGCTATATATGATCAGTGGAGGCAGTTTCTTAAGAAAACCAGAACAAGGTCAACCTAATAAAATCGTATGTTTCGAATTCTTTTTACAGATTTTGCCGGACTCTTTGCTATATCCTTTTCTTACCATTAATTATGATGTGAAACTGATCAGCAGAAGGAAAAAAAGTAGTTGGTCAAAAAAACAAAGAAGGAAAAAAAGTAATACAAAAAATTGTTGCTCGTCGAGAGGAATGAACTCAAGTTACTCATGCCAACTGTCCCATCTGATAATTAAAAAGCTAAGTTGCGAATTATTAATAAAAACTGTAGTAAACATTACACACTGAGATGCACCCACATACATGAGTTGAGGCAGGAATTATTGTATCTATTTTCTCTTTGCATGTGTGTGTCAGATAGAGATAGTTTTTACTCTCATGAATTAGTTGATCTCAAACTCGCAAGAGTAATGCTAGTTGCGCGTATACCTGGGTATAAATTTCACGTTGGAATAGCCGAGGAGCGCTCTATTGGGCCGCGTGGAAAGTGCTCACGCAGCAGCCCAGCACACGTTGCCACCTACACGCGCGTCTTCTCAAGGCCCGTCATCATAAATCGTCTGCCATCATTAAATTCACTGCAAGGCAAATATGATGATCGATTGGATCTATTTGTCACTGAAATCAACTTATTTGTCACAAGGAGTGACATATTTGTCATCAGAATCAACTTATTTGTCATCACTAGTCATTTATTTCTCACCGGAATCAACTTATTTGTCACTCTAAATCGTGACTCCATATGAATTACTTAAGATATTTGTCATCGGAATCAACTTATTTGTCACCAGGAGTAGGCCTGTCAATGGATCCAGAAGATCCGGAAATCTGATCCGAATCCGAAATTTTAATCGGATTCGGATCACGTTCTGATCTGAAATGCTTCGTTCGGGGCAAACACGTCTGATCCAAAACCCCTCATATTCTGGGGCAAAACACTGATCCGAAAAGCCCCTTCTCGGCTTCCCTTCACCCCACCCCCCCACCCCCTTCTGAGTCCCAGAGGAGACCTAGCTTTCTCCGCCACTGCCTCCTCGCCGCCAGTGCCGCCGCCGGCCTCGATTCTCCCACGGCAGAAAGGTTAAAGATTAATATTGCACAGAAGAAGAGAATGGAATCGACATCTCTCCATCGATTTCATCCCTCACCAACCATTTACACTTCGCGGCATCTAGAATCACACAAGCAGATCCGAGAGCTTAGTCTGAAAATTTTTCCTACAAACCCTGCCAATCACAGAGCTCTGAACTAAGCTAGCTCATGTAGTTAGAGAGAGAGAGAGAGAGAGAGAGAGCAGACGCGAGCTCTCTCCCTTTACTGGTTCCTGCCCAGGCTCTGGTGGGTCTCTTCCGCGGCTTGGAGTTGGTCCTGGTTCTGCCGGCGGGTCTCTCCCTCGCTTGGGTTCTCGTGGGTATCTTCCTCCCGGTGCTCGTGTGACCTGGCGTCGTTCCTTGGCTCTGCCTCCGCGTCCGCCTTCTCGCCTTCAGCCTTGCTCTCCCCCTCGAGGTCTCCCTTTCCAGCATTGTTGCCGAAGGAGGAGACCCAGCTGGACATGGGGGTGGCGAGGAAGGTGGCTTATCGTCCCCCACCATGATCAACACAATTCTTTGCTTGGGCGGCAGTGGGGGGAGCTTGCAGGCGTCGGCGTTCCCGAGCTTGCCCTCCCCGCTCTCCAGGTAGCCGGAGAGCTTCCAGTAGGAGCAGGCCAAGAGGAGGAGGGCGAAGGCTATGAGGCCCAGGATGGCGTCCAGCCCCCCGAACAAGTATGGCACCAGCGTGTGCCATGGCGAGCGTGCTTGGGGCACCGCCTAGGACTGGTGCGCCACCATCTCTGCTGGGGCACTAGCTCCTGTCGAAAACATGGCAGTCCTCATGTTGAGAGAGAGAGAGAGAGAGAGAGAGAGATGAGAGAGAGAGAGAGAGAGAGAGAGAGAGAGAGAGGTGAGGGAAGGTGCGATGGTGTGGGAACAGAAGGTAAGCAAGAGAGGGAGCTTTTCTTCATTCAAAGAGCCTTCAATGCTTCGTACCCCTTTCAGAAGCAGTAAATCTGCGGCAGCAGAGCTGGCAAACCAACTTTACCCCCACACTGCTGAACCTCCAAACCTCTAAAACCGGCCAGTCTGGATTCCCCGGTGGCGATCCTCCAAATCTGTCAGAGACCAAACGATCAGAACAAAAGAGAAATCAAGAAAAAGGCAGGTCCCCAGGCTGAGAACCCTAGGGAGAAATTCCACAGCGCCCTCCCTCCTCTCCTACAGCATCGTCCCCCTCGCGGTGCTCTCCACCATAGTATTATCCTTGCCGTCGGTGTCGGAGATGCCGAGCGCGGCGGCGCCCAACCGGGCGAGACAAGGACGCAGAGCCCTTCCCGGAGGTGGACCCCTCGAACCTTTATTTTGGCTCACGATTCGAACCTCGATTCAGAATATGCTCAAATTTCGGATCCTGGTCGGATCCGGATCATGTGGTTTCAAATCCGGATTTGGATCACCCAAGATCCGATCTGGATCTGATCCATTTACAGGGCTAACCAGGAGTGGCCTATTTGTTATTGGAATCAACTTAGTTGCCACTTAAGACACGAAGTTAGCTATTTGTCATCAGGAGTGACCTATTGTCACTGGAATCAACTTATTTGTCAGTGAATCACTTAAGACACGAAGTCAGCTATTTGTCATCGAAATCAACCTATTTGTCACCAGAAGAAACCTATTTATCACCAGAATCAACCTATTTGTCACTCCAATTCATGACTCCATGTGAATCACTTAAGGCACAAGATCAGTTATTTGTCACCGGAATCAACTTATTTGTCATCAGAAGAAACCTATTTGTCACCGGAATCAACTTATTTGTCACTTCAATTTGTGACTCCGTATGAATCACTTAAGGCACGAAGTCAGCTATTTGTCACTAAATTCAACCTATTTGTCATTAGAAGAAATCTATTTATCACCGGAATCAACCTATTTCTTACCAGAAGAAATCTATTTGTCACTGGAAGAAACCTACTTCGAGACTCCATGGAAAATTTTGATTTCCGATCTAAAAAGTATATTTCGAATTAATTAAAAATCTCTAAGTAATCGTTGTTTACGATGTGGGCGGTTTTCATGATGGCGGGCCTTGGGAAGATGCGCGCGCAGGCGGAGACGTATGCTGGGCTGCTGACGTGAGCGCTTTCCACGCGGCCCAATCAAGAGCGCCCCGGTGATTCTAGCGTGAAATTTATACCTTGGTGTACGTGCAATTAGCATTTCTCAACTCGTAAAGGTTGTTGCAAACCGACTCTAGATGTTTGAGATAACGAGATCTATTAATGGAGAGGGAAAATGAAGTCATCAATGCCAGTGTCGACATCAATCTAACTTCGTAAGAAGTCAACTCTGGGAATTGAAGGGATTTTCTGAGTCAAGTCAGATGTCAGTTTAAGGAGGGAAGAAAAAGTAACGGAAGCACATAGTGGAGAGGGAGTGGGAGAGAGTAGGTGAACATGTTTGGCCAAGATCACGTGCTAAGATCTAGAACCTGGACAACATTGCCCCTGCCTATAGGTCTGCTTTTATAGGTTGAGAGTTAGAGGTTAACTAGCTGGCCACATCAGTGCGATGCACATAGTGATTGTGTTAAAAAAAAAAAAATTGGGGTGATGACCACCTCATTTCCGCGCCCTCATAGAAAGCGACCCCACCTCTCGTAATCTGTGCCCCTCATTGCTCGTGCCTTTTCAAATGGATAAAGGGGCGTAGGACTGAGTTTAAGGGAAAAAATCAAAACATAGTCTTGAAGTAGCCTGAACCTGTCACGTGGTCATTTCAGGACTGTGTTTAAACGGGAAAATTAAAACACAGTCCTGAAGTAGTCTGAAGCTGCCACGTGGCTACTTCAGGAGTATGTTTTAATAAGATAGTGTAGATTGTAATTTCTTGCGGTGGACAGACTCCGAGAGGCCTTTGGCCAAACAACTTCTCAACCAAGACTTATGGGAAGAGTCGATGAGTGCCCTCATTTGATTTTCCCAGTCGGAGATAGAATCAGGACTTAGAAAACATGCCATACGAGAGTCTCAGATCAGTTGGAGATGGGCTCCTAATACTAGTGTGGATCCGAACCTTAGAGTCTATTTGGTTGTTTGTAAACTATTTTCATTGGAAAATAGTTTTCCATGAAATAGTTTTTACATGGAAATGAAAATCATAAATGACCATTTGGTTCTTAGGTAAATATTTTCACTGGTTATTTGTGTAAATAGAAGATTGAGAAAATGTAAAAATCAACAACATTAAATGTAAACTTTTACTAGAGAATTGTATGGAGATGAATGGGATATTATGGTCGACTCCAATGAGAGGGGGCCACATACCCCTAGCATACTATTCATCAAAAATTTTATTTTACTTTATTTTTTATTTTTGATATTTTTAAAAAATAAAAAATAAAGAACTAGTGAAAAATAAATAATTTTGACAAAGACAATTTAAATTAGGAGAAATAAAATAGAAACATAACTTGAATGAATAGTGTTCTATGAATATTTTAATAAAAAATAAAAAATTAAAACAACTAATGAAAAATAATTAGATTTGATAAAGATGACTTAAATGAAAGAGAAAAAATAAAAAAATAATCTACATGAATAGTGCAAGGAATATTTGCTCTGTACTTAGAGCAAGCAACGGAAGATGCAGAAGACGCACGCACGTGGAAAAAGATTTCTGAGCTTTCACCGTGGATTCCAAAATCCGAATTTTGTAGGATAAAGTTTTACAGATTTTAATTTTCAAAGATAACAAATGACTGAAAAATATATTTTTTCTTGAAAAGGTTTTACAGGGAGGGGTTTTAACCCTTAGTCAATATCAACTTGGGTCGCCCTTCCTTGGGCCGACGTTACCTTTGGACTATATAGAGCCGGAACAAGCTATCTCCCACCTTGGGCCGGTGCTGACCTGAGCTAGGCCGATGCCACTATTTGGTCAGCATATTTGGATCGATTACCAGAATTCATCAGACTCGTTCTTCATTATGTCACTTGATGTTTCGATGATTATTTTGTAGAGGGAGCGATCACCTCGCACACTTAGTGCCCGATAAAGGTTTTCCAGGATTGACGGTAATTATCTATTAGTTTTGCTATACATGTTTGAAATATATGTTATTCCAAATACCTGGTAACTTTCTGTATCCATGATGAAAGAACCAAGCATCCATTGTTATTAAATACGTATTTGTTTCTGCAATCCATGATTAAAATCTTCTATTCTTGTTTAACTCGTGTTCAGTTATGCCATCCAGCGTAATTTTTCTTCTAATGTGCAAGATAAAATGTTTAATTATCTGGCATATCTAAACCTTATGAGTGCTTATTGATGCATTTTGGTCATTGATAAGTTGCTCTGGTGCGTCTGTTTCAAGGTCATACTTGTCATTTTTTGAGATATATTTATATGTTTCCTCCATAGGGTTAATTCTATATGACAATTAGTACAACTAAAGCAACAGGGTGCTTATTAAAAGTGACGTTATATAAATGCGTTAATGATTCCCCTGGACACGGGAAGTTTTCAAACCAAATGGTCCGAATATAGATTCTAGGTAAAAATGGAAGACGCTGATGCACGAAGAATATGTGGGTAACATATATTCCTTTAAATAGAATGGTTATACATTCCAATATTCTCAAATGTTTCAGATCTTTTAAATAAAAGATAGATTATTGTATACACAAGTCATTCCCGCTAACAACGCAATTTTACATATATTTTAACTAGTTAAAAGCCCGACCGTAATCTTGTAATTTTCCTCATATTTTACTCTCATCTTCATGTCATATATGATTGGCTCCCATGAAGTCTTAATAGAAGCCTACCCTGTCCCCACCTTCTCCTTGCTCTTCCACAAACGAACAGATTGAGAGAGAGAGAGAGAGAGAGATGAGTCGTACATAATAGTCAAGTGATCAATGGAGTAAAGTCTTTGGATGGCCAACATTTTCCAAGTGCAGATTGGACTCTTTGCTTTGAACGGAAGCCCCCCCCCCTTTGAAGAATAATGTTCGGTAGGGGTCGAAAGAGACTGGGTATCTGCTTTGAGTTGAAAGCAGGTCAGGCACTTTTGCCCCGATGCGTAATCACTCATGCCTGCAAGAGTACTGTATGCCACGCTCCGGCCGGCGACTTCCTTGTCAGATTGAGGTAAAAATCTGCTTAATTCTCTTTGCAAGTTCATGGCCACTTCTGCAATGCAACGGATAGGATTTTATCCCGTCCTCCAATCCATCGAGTTTATATTCTATCGAGTCTTAGGCATTGTTTGAGATCAATTAAAAAAAGTCTGATTTCATGTGAATCGGGTTTTTATGCAACTCTGACATATCAGAGCTTCACATGATGGGTTAGCAGTACCGGTTGTGCGTTTGGAAGATTGGAGAAGAAAAAGTAAGTTATTTAAGTTTATTTACTTAATTGTCCTTTGTCCTATAGCCACCGTTTTGGGAGAGCAAAAACAAAAGGGATAAAGAAGAGAAAACATTTCAAAATCATTGGGGCAACTCCAAAGGCGACTTCAGTGCAGCTTTTAGCCGAAGGGAGAGAGAAAAATTATTGAGTCGCTCTCTCACTTCAACACAAAAATCGCTTCTCACACACTCCAATGTGGGTAGGTGATATTTGGTTCTGCGTTTAGATTTGTCAAGTTTTTTTCGCGGGAAATCGTGGGCCGACACAGTTCCAAACGACGCCTTAATTCGAAAGGACTGCATGGGAGTCGCAAGAGAATGATTAGGCTCTGTGGGTGAGCTTTTTCAGCACATGCAGAAGGATGTAGCCTTCCATCATCAGCCACTCTCTTTGATCCTTTCGGCCCATCCCACAAAAGCTGTTCCATCAGGCCGCACCCAATAATTCCCCATTCTGCTTACGTAAACACGTTCACTGAAATCTTCAAGTCCTTTTCCTCTTGGATATATATACCGAAGTACGGGGCTACATGATTGACACGATCCAGTGTTTTGCCGCCCGGGCTTTAAAGGACCTCCTGCAGCAGGCTGACAGCATCCGCATTTGGGGCTCCTTCATTATTACAAGTTCCTGAGCTATGATTATATGAGAAACTATCATACGCCATTTCCATCAGATCTTGTGCTGCCGTCCACCGTCGAGGACGATGGAAGAAGGCTAGAGGAGGAAAGGAAACGTGTTCGGTCTACTGCTTATCATGCCATTTGAAATGATCAGTACACATCTTTTCGTGCCCGATCTCATTTCCTTCCCTGTCAAACGTTGTCTGATCCCGTTTCGTGTAAGAAATCTGGGACCATTTCGCGTGTCATGCACCTGTACATCAATGCTCAGCACTTGCCTTTCCTAGTTGAACTGGAAGGAGTTGGATTTCATGAGTAGAAGAAAGCTGCCTCTCTGATCAATAATGCCGAACCCTTCTCTCAACCTTTCTGGACCTTTTTCATGCCCTTTTGAACTTTTGTGGTGGAGCCGGCACGTTGTCTTCGTCCTCGTTCGTGATCTTACTTTTCCGGTGGGGAACGAAGTGAAGCAACTAGACTGAATACAGAGGGGGTTTATGCGTAAAAGGAAACACATGCGGCTCATCCTTGTGTCCCTCTCTTGTCTGTGAGCAAGCAGACATAGAGTGAGCTTCACAGCACTGTGTTTCCGATCGTGAGCATGCAACAAATCCTGCTCATCTCCAAGAGAATGGGAGAGATTTCATTTGACAAGCGTGAACGCATGCAGCCCACAGCACCAGAAAAAGAAGTCGTCTTTAGCTCCCACGAGGATTTTAGTACTCATAAGATGAATACTCGTTCATAAAGACTGACCAGGATGTCCAATGGAAAATAGTCATGGGTTTGATCGTTTTCACCAATAGAAATATAGACAATTAAAATGAATATTAAGAAATATAATTTAGTCCCACATTGAAAGATAGTGTGAAGACCTTTTCCTTGTTGGGCCGGAGCGGATCAGGCCTAACACTTGTGTAAGGGAGATGACGATCGCCGGAGGCGGACGAAGGATCCTGCAATTATCAGAAAAGATTAGGGGGGCCCGGTGAAGACCGGGGAAAACCGTCTGATGCCTAAGTCAGTGAGAGGCTTGAAAGGTAGGGAGTTTTCGTGTGGCTACGTGAGAGAGAAAGCGTACCTCTGCATGGCACTATACCTGTGCCTTTTATAGGCATGGACGCTGAGGTGGACGGCCGTAACGCCCCTGGATCATGCCTGAAAGGGCGTGTCGGTTGGTGCGCACCATGGGAGGTTACACACCTGCACGCCCGTTGGAGTGCTTGGCAGTTAATGCACTTTTGGATCGTGGGGCGCGTGGCCCGCGACAGTTACAACCGCCGCGAGGAGGTGAAGGGCTGCGCGGAAGCCTTTGGCGGAGGTCACCGAGCAGGTAGCCCGTAAGGGAGGTTAAACCCGCTGTTCGGTAACCGTCGTGGCTGTTCGGCGCACTGGAACCAGCAGCCTGCTCGGTAGGCGAAGTCCTGCTCCGGACAGGTCGTGGACGCCTGGCCTCTTGCTCAGCGGGCGGAGGCCCATTTCGAATCAGCGGAGTTGTTCGGAGACATGCTGCTGGGGGGCTTGGTGAAGCCCGTTCACGGGGGTCACGCTTTGAAGGCCTCTAAGCGGTCCTTATAAGGATGTGGTGCCCAGAAGATGAGCCACGCCTGTTGACGGGACCTTAGAGTGCCGTAATGGGCCATGATGGACCTAGGTGGCCAAGTTTGGCCACCACACTTGCCCCCCACGCCCTCGAGTGGCTTGGAGACGTGGGCACTTCGAGGGCGTCATTTCTGCATTTAATGCCATGGCCCTTGCAGGGAGCCATGTGGTGCCGTCGCCTGGAGCCCTGTCGAACGGCTAACTCATCATGATGGGTGCGAGGTTGTGTCGAGCCAGGAGCGTCGTGCTTTGCGTCCGAACGGCCGCCAGCGGTGTTGATCGAGGGGGAATTTTCAAAAACTAGAAGCAGAGGCGTTTTAGGGCCCGCTTCGAATTTCATGCCCCTCCTTCTTTATAAGGAATGGAGGGGGCGAAGGCGGGAGTCACGCCTTCGAAAACCCTTCCAGTATCCAGCCATCGAGCTTTCTTGCCTCCCAAGCTTCCTTCCTCCTTCGCTTGAGAGCTTTCTTGCCCTTTTTAGTTTTCGATCGCCTTCTTCCTCGCGCTTCCTCCTGTTTGCTATTCTCCTACGCGTCTTACGACGATGACAGGAAAAGGAAGGCGGTTGAGGTTGCCGGAGCGAGCGGAGTCACCGTTGCGGCGTCTAGCGGGCCACGATGCCGCCATTACAGTGGGCTCCGTGAACGCTTTCGGATTGGCGACGAGTACGAGATTATTGACGTGAAGGAAGGGGAGTCATTCCTGGTAAACAAACCAGGTTGTCTCCCCCTCTTCGTGGATCACATGGAGGCAAGATTCCGGCTACCACTGCCGGAAGTGGCGAAGGCGCTACTGAACTGTTGGGGCGTCTCGCCGATACAGCTGACACCTAATACATGGAGGTACATCTGTATCTTCGGTGTCATCTATAAGATTAAGGAGATCTGGGGCTCGACAGATGTATTCCGAGCTCACTTCAACTTTCTTTCTGCTTCTCGGCCGTCAGGAGCAGATATCTCTACGCCAAGCACCGAACATAGGATGCACATATAACTGTCCAACAAGTATTCCAACAACAAAGGTTGGATGGACAGTTGTTCTTCGTGCGCCGCCGGGATGGTGCAGAGTGGGGATTCCCCACCGTCGTTCGCTCGGCACGGAAGGACAGCTTTCCAAAGCTGATCCAAGATGAGGCAAGGGACTCAGATAGTCTTCTCCGAGTAGGTGTTAGGAATGGGGAAGGCTATGTAACCGAATTCTCGCTTGTCAAGCATGGCCTGAGCAAACCATGGAGTAAGTATGCGGACTTTGGTCGTTTACCTGCCGGTTTGGTGACCCAGCTCTAATTTTTCCTCTTCTCCTTTTTTGTGTGCAGCTGCTGCGGAGCTGGAGGCTAGGAGGGATCTGGAGGCGAACGAAGATTTCGCCGAACAAATCCCTATTCTGGCTCACATGGTGTATGAGGATGACAATGTTGCAGCCGTTGTTCGGGTTCCCTCTGCTGTGAGGGTTGGTGCCGCAGTTACAACAACGCTTGTGGCTCCCTCGTCCGTCAAGGAGTGTCCAGAAAACGTGCGGGTCCCTGAGAAGGGGCCTGGAAGAATTCACCTGAAGAAGAAGGCCACCAAGGAGGTAGTTTCGGTGGGCGCTCGGACTCCGCTCGAGGAGGGCAACGGGACGGCTCGTCCCTCGGATTCTATGAAAAAGAGGCCGATGCTGCTTGATGAGGACGCGGAGGACGCAGACCAGCTCCGCCCTCGGAAAAAGAAAAGGATGGTCCGTGCTGCCTCTCGACTCAGCGAGGAGGGGACCGAAGAGGGGGTTGAAGAGGCGCAGTTGCTGCTGCACAGGAAGCGTAAGGCCGTGGAGTCGGCCAAATAGGAAGCACCGCGAGTGCCCCCCGTGGTACGTCCGGGGGTCGCGCAGAGGATGGCGACCGAACTGGGGCTCGTCGTGGTAAGTGATGGGTCAGAAAGCCCTGCCAGAGAAGGCAAGGGGCTCCACCTGTTCGGGGGAAAGGGCACCTTCTGACGCCTCAGGTATTGGCAGTGCCGCATCCGGTGCTGCCGACCAGGATGCTGAAGCTTCTTCCCGGAGGAGCAGTGGAGCTGCTGAGGCCTCTGCTCGGGGGGAGGAGAACCCTCCATTCGTCGAAGCGGCGGTCGCCCCGGAGGAATAGCAGCCACAGCAACCGCCGTTGCCGAGGAGGTTGAGGGGGCCCTCGCCGTGAAGAACGCCAGAACCGACGAGGACGCTGGTGCGACGGAGGCTTTCGCCATCGGTGGGATGCTGGCAAGCAACGAGGAGGTCCCGATGCCATCCGCTGCCTTGTCCAGAGGACGGATAGTGGTTCCTGCCGCAGGGGCCACTGAAGAAGCGGCCGAAACGATGGGGGCAGTTGAGGAGGTCGTTGCCACGATAGGAGCGGACACAGCGGGAGCAGGCCTGCCCCCTATGCCCCCCACCGAGGTGATTGCCAGTGTAACTGCAACCACATAGGTAATTGATGTGCCGGTGCGGGGGGTGGTGGGTGGTAGGAGTTGGTAGCGGTTTTCGGGCTGAAGAGTCCACGAGGACCGGAGGCCCCTCACGGAAGTACTACAAAGAAAATTTCCTAAGGTGCCCTCGGTAGCGGCACTAGAGGTGACACTTCGTCGTGTTGAAGCGTCGCCAAGGAAGCTACCCGCTAGCCCCACCGCCTCGCATCTCGATCAGCTAGCGAGGTGCCTGACCTTCCCCCCTACGAGACTCCGGAGATACCAACGGAAGGATACCATCCGGAGGGCCAGGAGGATGATGGCGTGAGCGATGTCGACCTGGAGGCTCTTGCGGACGGGATATCCAAGTCGTTGGATGTCCTCAAGGCCCTGGCTGCTCGGGCCCAGAATCAAAAGTACCTCTATGAGGCGCAGACGGCTTTCTGCGAGGACCTCACAGTGAAACATAAGGCTCGCGAGGCGGCGCTGGAGGAGGAGGTGAAGAACCTCAAAGCCACCCTCCAAGCTTCGGAGCTGAACGTTACCTTGGCCCGGGCCGAGAAGGACGCCCTTGCCAAGGTTGTAGCTAACACGGGGGCCCGTGCTGTTGCAGACTAAAAGGCCGGATCAGACTATAAGGAGGATCTGGAGCAGTACGGGGCTCGCTGCTACAGAGTAGGTGTGAGAGCCGAGAAGGAATTCGGGTAGCGGCTGTCTTGGGTCGAACGTGCCCGAGAGGCCTTTGAGGCCGCTGTTCGGGAGTGCCGGTGTTGCACCAATGACGACCGTCTGGAGGGTGTGCGCTTCGCACAATTCCAATCTGGGCGAATGCCTCCTTTGGATGAAGATGTTGGCCCTTCCGAATAGGCTCCTTAATCTCCCCACTTCTCGTCCTTTTTATATTTGCCTTTTGTAACCGGGGTCCAGGGGCCGCTTGTAGGAAAAACCTATGAATGAAAATTTCACCTTTTATCTATGGCTTCTCTTTTTCTACCTTCTCCCTTTTTCTATTGTTCTTGTTCGAACCAGAGCTCGTTGGTTTATTAGCGTTACAAGTACCACGCGGGTCCATAGGAACCGGGAGGAGAGAAGTAGGATGCCGATCAAAGGCTTTTATAGATAATAAGCCTTAAGGTTAGATACATGCCAAGTTCTGGGTATGGCTTCGCCACTAGGGATAGTTAGCTTATATGATCCTTTCCCAAGGACTTGGGTGACCTGATAAGGTCCCTCCCATTTAGGGGCGAGCTTGCCAGTTGCTTTTCGGGGATCCGAAGCCGAGCATCGGCGCACGACTAGGTCTCCTACATTGAAGCGCCTTTCCCGAACTCGCGCGTTGTAATATTGCGCGAACCTTTGCTGATAGGAGACGAGTCGAATGCTGGCGTCGTTCTGTCACTCGCCGAGCAAGTCGAGGTTTTCCCGAAGAGCACGGTTGTTGGCTGCCTCATCAAAGTGGGTTGTTCGGATGGTGGGGAGAGCTACTTCCAGAGGTACAACGACTTCTGAGCCGTAAGCCAAGTGGAAGGGTATTTCTCCCGTGGCTACTCGCGCAGTCGTCCGATGACACCAGAGAACGTTAGGGAGCTCGTCAGTCCATGATTTTCCTCCCTGCAGCCTCCACTCTTGTGCGGATCTCGTGTAGTAGCGTTTGGTTGGCATTTTCTACCAAACTGTTCGCCTCGGGGTGCGCCACGGAGGTGAAGTGGTTATAGATTCTGAGCTCGGCACATTTCTGTTTGAAGAAGGTGCTGTCAAACTGCTTCCCGTTGTCGGAAGTGATCACTCTTGGGACGCCAAATCGGTAGAGGAGGTTCTTCCAGACGAATTTCCACGCGGCTTGCTCGGTGATCGTGGCAACAAGTTCAGCTTCAATCCACTTAGTAAAGTAATCAATAGCCACAAATAGGAACTTCTTCCTACCTTGGGCCTCTGGGAGAGGGCCCAAAATGTCGATGCCCCATCTGGTGAAAGGGCGAGGTTCGAACAGGTTGTGAAGCTGTTCGGCAGGCTGTTTGATAAGCTGCCCAAACTTTTGACATTCCGGGCACCTCCTGACAAAGGACATGCAATCCTTTGTAGAGATGGCCACCAGAACCTGCTCGAACGATGCTTCGCTCCAGCGTTCTGCCCCCCAAGTGGCTACCACACAGCCCTTCGTGAACCTCCTCGTTGGCAGCAAGAGCTTCTTCAGGGTTGAGGCACCGTAGAAGAGGTCTTGAAAGGGACCGTCGGTACAACTTTCCTTCTATGAGGGCGAAGCGCTGAGCACGCATCCTGATCTTCCAAGCTTCACTCTGCTCGGGCGGAAGCTCTCCCCGATGTAAGTAAGCCAAAAGAGGGTCCATCTAGCTCAGAACCAGTGGATCTGCTCCGATGGCTGCGACATTCACTTCAGTGCTCGGCGAGGAGAGCTTTTCAATGAACACAGAGCGAGAAGAGGCAATGTCCCCTGAAGATGCCAATTGGTGAGTGCATCGGCCCGCGCATTCTGCACCTGTGGGACATGTATGACCTCGAAGTATAGGAGGCCCTCTGCTTGGCTCTTGACCTGCTAAAGGTATTGAGCCATGCGGGGCTCCCTTGCTCCGAACTGCCCTTTCACTTGGCTGGCGACCAATTGGGAGTCACTGAAGACCCTAAGCCGAAGGGCTCCAAGGTGCATAGCCATGCGGATACCGACAGCAAGGCTTCATACTCAGCCACGCTGTTGGAGGCCGGAAATCGAAACCGGAGGGCGTATTGGAACTCTAACCCCTCCGGGGAGGTGAGGACCAAGCCAGCTCCGCTCCCTGCGACGCAAGAGGATCCGTCGATGTAGAGTTCCCATGGGGGCTCATCTGCCAATGGGGGTCCTGCTCGGCAGGGAGAGTACATTTCGCAACGAAGTCTGCCAACGCTTGCACTTTGACTGCTGTCCTTGGGCGAAAGCTGATGTCGAACTCTCGAAGCTCTATTGCCCATTTGATGAGTCTGCCGGAAGCCTCCGGCCGCTGGAGGATGGACTTCAGCGGTTGATCGGTTAGAACCGTGACGGAGTGGGCCTGAAAATAGGGCCTATGCTTCCGGGCAGCCGTGACAAGAGCGAGGGCGAGTTTCTCTGCTCGGGGGTACCTCCTTTCAGCTTCTTGGAGGACCCTACTGATGTAATACACTGGATGCTGTGCCGCTCCTTCTTCTCTGATCAAAACTGCGCTGATGGAGTGTTCGGTAACCGAAAGGTATACAAACAAAGGTTCCCCGAGCACAGGCTTTGAGAGAATAGGGGGGGCTGCCAAATACGCCTTCAACTTGGTGAAGGCGACCTCGCACTCCTCAGTCCACCGTACTTGCCCCACTTGCTTCGAGGTGCTTTTAGGGCCTCAAAGCAACTTGAAGAAGTTAAAACTTCTTTCTGCTGCTCGGGACATGAACCGGCTCAGTGCCGCAAGACGCCCCGTCAAACGTTGGATGTCGCACACTGTCTTAGAACTGCTCATTCAGCACAGCTTGGATTTTTCCGGGTTTGCCTCTATCCCTCTATTTGAAATGAGGAAACCGAGGAACTTGCCCGAACGCACACCAAACGCGCACTTGGAAGGATTGAGCTTCATGTTGTACTTCTGCAGAGTTGCGAAAGTTTCTTAGAGGTCAGAGATGTGGTCAGTGCTCGAAGAGTCTTGACCAGCATGTCATCGACGTAGACCTCCATATTATGCCCAATCTCTTGTTCGAATATCTTGTTGACCAGCCATTGGTACATCGCGCCAGCGTTTTTCAGACCGAAGGGCATCCTGGTGAAACAATATAACCCCAGGTCTGTGACGAACGTCGTAGCGTCTTGATCCAGAGGATGCATACTGATCTGGTGGTAACCAGAGTAGGCGTCCAGAAAGCTGAGAAGCTCGTGCCCAGAAGTAGCGTCCACCAGCTGATCGATGCACGGCAGGGGGAAATTATCCTTGGGCTCGCTTTGTTGAGATCCTTGTAGTCGACGCACACACGCCATTTACCATTGGCCTTGCGTACGAGGACCACATTGGAGATCCATCTCGGGTATTGGGCTTCTCGGAAGAGCCCAACAGTTCGGCTTTTGACAATGTGGTCCTGAATCACGGTCTGCCGCTCTCGGTTCACAGGTCGCCTCCTCTATTGAACTGGTGGGATCTGGGGGTCCAGACGGCGGCGATGCACCATTACTTCTGGGGGAATACCGGGAAGTTCGTCGTCAGACCAAGCGAACACGTCCAAATTGGCCAGCAGAAAAGCTATGTAGCATTGCTGCTCGGCCTCTGCCAGCAAGGCGCCAATGTATAAGACGTGCTCAGGGTCATCGTCTACCTGGACGGGAATAAATCTTCAGCAGGCGTTCCTCGGCTGGTGGAGAGCTGATCGGACATTGGCAGGGCCAGATCTGCGAGTGGTTGCTTGTCTCTTAAAGAAAGGACATAGCACCGCGAGACTCGTGCTGACACCCGAGCACTTCGCCGACTCCACTCGGGGTCGGAAACTTCATCTTCTGATGGAGTGATGAAGGTACCGCATTGATGCGCCCGATCATGCCTCTGCCGAGGATGGCGTTGTAACCAGGCATATTGTTGATGACCAAGAAGTCGACCACCTTGGTCACGATCCTTGGAGCCGTCCCTAAAGTGATCGGGAGGCGAAATCTTCCCATGGGCTGCACCGAAACTCCCAAAATCCGAACAAAGGTGAGTCTATGGGGGCGAGTTGATCGGTTTTTAGGCCCATGAGGACAAAGCAATCATAAGCCAAGACATCGGGGGCACTCCCATTATCCACCAAAATCCGGTGCACATTACAATGATCGATGGTGGCCGAAATGACCAATGCATCAGCGTGTGGGGTTGTAACCCCTACAAGGTCTTCGTCCGAGAAGGTTATGGCCTCCTCGTACGGTGCGCGTGCAGGACTGGTGGGATATGGAGTCGACCGAGGTGCCGAAGGCCTATCCACAACGTGCACTCGCCTTGCGTAATCGCGCGGCTTTTCGAGTGCTTTCTCCTCCTGCCTGCACCGAAGCCTCCCGCGATCACATTGATCTCCTGCCCGTTGGGCTCGTTGTTGATCGCTGCTCTGGAGTCCGCTCTCGGCGTCTGGGGCGGTCTTCATTCCGACGCACGAACCGTCCAAGGTAGCCGCGCTTGATAAGGTCTTCAATCTCGTCCTTAAGCTGGCGGCACTCGGAGGTGTCGTGGCCATGGTCGTGATGAAAGCGACAGTACTTGTTTTGGTCGCGCCTTCCGGGGGTCGGAGCGCAACCTTTGTGGCCACCGAACGTATGCTTCGTTCCTAATTTCTGCCAGTATTGTTCGCGTGCCACGGTAAGAGGTGTGTAATTGGTGAAGGGGCGTGGACGGCGCGGAGAGTCGCCATTGCGCCGTCCCTTTTTTCGATCATGGTCGGAGCCGTTGTCGGAAGGTCCTCTTCTTGTCTGACTACTCCCCCTGCTCCACCTACCCACTGCTAGACTCTCCTCGCAAGCCGCATGGCGTTGCGCGATGGAGAGTAGCTCGGCGAGGGTGGTGGGCTGCTGGACGCCGAGGGTCCTCTGCAAGAAGCCGTCATGAGTGCCCTGAATGAGGGCACTGGTTGCGAGTGGGACATCCAAGCGGGAGATACGAAGCGCCTCTGTTCGGAACCTTTTGACAAAGTCCCAGAGTGCTTCGCCCTTCTTCTGGCGTACGGCCAGGAGGGAAGCCACCGTTCGCGGCTGTGACCTTCCACCAAAGAAGTTGTCCCGAAAGGACTTCTTCAGTTGGCAGAAGGAGGAGATAGAGCCCGCCGGAAGGGTCTCGAACCAGGCTTTGGCAGTCTCCTTGAGGGTTGCAGGGAAAGCCCTACACTTGGCCGCATCTGATGCTCCGTGGAACACCATGTGCGACTCAAAGACGTGGATGTGGTCGGCCGGATCGGTGGTGCCGTCATAGGGTGCGACGATGAGCAGAGAGAGCTTGGGAGAGACCCGAGCTTCCAGGATCTCCTGCTAAAAGGGGAGCGGAAGTCCAGGTCATCATCTGCCGGTGCTTTCCCCTTCGTGCACTGGATCATCATGTCCACGCGGTGCTCTAGGTCGACAATGCGTCGTAGGCGCATGGCGAGCTCTTGCTCAGAATTGGCGGAGCCCTCTCGGGTGGACCCATGGGTGTTCGCGGCCATAACCGAGCGCGACGGACGAGGGGCAGCTACAGAGAGATGGGGTGAATGCCCTCGGCGCTCCGGTGCCCTCTCCTCGGACGGGGCTCGGCGCGAACGGTGCGGTGAGTCTACCTGGTCATCCAGAGGCACCAGAAGGACGTGAGAGCGTCGGTGCGACGATTCCGCCTGCCGCTCTCGTGGCAGAGAAGCCGCCGGGGCTGGTGGTCCAGCTAACTAGACCTGCAGGGCTAGGCAGATGTCAATCAACGACTGCATCTGTCCCCGGAGTTTGGCCATTTCTAGGGCAGTTGTCGGTGCGGCAATCACTGGTGCAGGGACGTCGTTGTTGGCGCCAGCAGGGGCGATGTTGACGTCGATGGGAGGGGATCGCCGACGAGACTCCACTCGTGACTGGCGGGATCTAGTCGCCCTACTCCTAACGTTCTGGTAAGATGTTCGTCCGCGAGCCATGGCTATGTCGTCCCACAGACCGCGCCAAAGTACGAAGACCTTTTCCTTGTTGGGCTGGAGCGGATCAGGCCTAACACTTGTGTAAGGGAGATGACGATCGCTGGAGGCGGACGAAGGATCCTGCAATTACCAGAAAAGATCAGGGGGGCCCGGTGAAGATCGGGGAAAACCGTCCGATGCCTAAGTCAGTGAGAGGCTTGAAAGGCAGGGAGTTTTCGTGTGGCAGCGTGAGAGAGAACGCGTACCTCTGCATGGCACTATACCTGTGCCATTTATAGGCATGGATGCTGAGGTGGACGGCCGTAACGCCCCTAGATCATGCCTGAAAGGGCGCGTCGGTTGGTGCACACCACGGGAGGTTACACACCTGCACGCCCGTTGGAGTGCTTGGCAGTTAATGCACTTTTGGATCGTGGGGCGCGTGGCCTGCGGCAGTTACAACTGCCGCGAGGAGGTGAAGGGCTGCTCGGAAGCCTTTGGCGGAGGTCATCGAGCAGGTAGCCCATAAGGGAGGTTAAACCTGCTGTTCGGTAACCGCCGTGGCTGTTCGGTGCGCTGGAACCAGTAGCCTGCTCGGTAGGCGAAGTCCTGCACCGGACAGTCGTGGATGCCTGGCCTCTTGCTCAGCGGGCGGAGGCCCATTTCGAATCTGTAGAGTTGTTCGGAGACATGCCGTTGGGGGCTTGGTGAAGCCCGATCACGAGGTCACACTTTGAAGGCCCCTAAGCGGTCCTTATAAGGACGTGGCGCCCAGAAGAAGAGCCACGCCTATTGACGGGACCTTAGAGTGCCGTAATGGGCCATGATGGACCTAGGTGGCCAAGTTTGGCCACCACAGACAGTGAGAACAAATATGTGTTCATCAGTAAGAGTCTCATCTCTTCTCCCAAGAGAACTTTTTTAAAAGACAATACCTCAAACATGGGAAGATGCCTCTTAAGAGGCACACTTAAATCACGTCTCTTCATTGGCGGGAACGAAGGAGAGGCCATGCGCGTCCATCTTCATGAGACCCGCACACCCTTATCCTCGTTGGGGACTATGTAGAAATATACTTTAGTCCCACATTGAACAAGTATGCTCTTATCATAAGAGTCTCACTCTTTTTAAAAGACAAAACCCTAAGCATAGGGATAATACCCTTGAGAGACACACTTAAATCACATCTCTTCAAATACATGAGAATAATCGATGTATTTGGCCTTCATTACTTTTTGTTCATTTTCCACCTTTTAGCATTTTATGAAATATGATTGTACAAAAGCTAATGGTAATTAAATTTTAGTTGGTCAATAATGCCCCTACGTATATATCTAACTCTCTGTCTCCCTTGTTGGGCATCCGGGGGAATTGCACACATACAAATCGAAATCAAGGTTTGTCGTATGGCCGACAAGTAATGATGTCATATCCACCTAGCTAGAACAGCAGGAGACAGATGATATAATTTAATCTGGCTGATATTGGCTGGTATGCTCCGGGATGGTCCAATTTAGTCTTACATATCGTAAAACCTTTCATCGGTACCGATATAATCGGATTTCATACAAATTAACTAATTAGCAAACCATGATCCAGACATTGAGGGAAAGAATGCTCAAATGATCATTATCGAGCAATGTCAAAATGTCCAAGTGTTGATCTAACTCTAGCTTGGGGATGCGCCTCTACTCTTACCAGCTCCTGGCCGTGCCCTCCACGCTACAGTAAACACGTACCATATCATTGTCGGTGACGAAGGGTGTCCTTTTTGTCTTCTGTCCCTTGTTATCTCGATGGCAATAACATATGGGGAATGGCAGACGTGGGCAAGGCCATCATGATGTGGTGGAGCGAGGAACTCAGAGCTACAAGGATGATGCTGCAATCATGTAGCTAGCAATGCCTATGCGATGTCGAAAAAGTGTGTAACATGAGGGGTCCCCTGCATGGCCTGAGAGGTTCGAGCTCACACAAATACCAAACTATACATGTGGTGCAGCGGCGATGAGAGCAAACGGGATCTCCCTCTCTCTCTCTTTCTCAATGTCTTTAACCATGGGAGAAGTGTCATTGTTTGTTTTCTACCTTTTTCTTCTGTTTTTCTTATCAGTTACGGCGACACACACTTCGTATAAACTTGTCCTAGATGATCGATATTGGAAGTAATAATTATTACTAAGAAGGTGTTAAATTTTCAAAAATTAAATCCTAAGCATTTTAAATACAAGGGTTCGTTAGAGTTTCCTACACATACGAATGTCGAATCTACAAAGCATTCATTAAAGATGGAGTTGTAAATCTTATTAATTATTATCAACTTTCTCCAAACTAGCGTACGTTAGGAGTTGCTCAATTAATTAGGGCCCTCCGCTTGACATCAAGATCATGACCCATGCATGGAGACTATTTAGAAGGAAGGATTTGTAAGGAAAATCTAACCATACAAAAAAGCTTAACATTCAAAGTGGCTAATTGCAATTAACGCTTATGCTAAACATTCTCCGTGCCCTTATGATGGTTGATTAACAAGCCATTGCTTCAACATCAGATACGGCAGTTTAATCTTCCGTTGGTTTTATTTGGGTAAAATGGTTGCATGCCAATGATATCATCCTCCATATAAACGAACAGGTCAGTTGAAATTTGATCGATCGATGAGCACAATGAAATTTATCTACGTTCATCAGAAAAGAAAATGAGTGAGTACTATAAAGTTTCCGTCATGCTACTATATTTTTCATGCCATAATGTGTAATGGGTCTCCATTAAGTCGGAGTTTCAAAATCCACGATCCGGAGATCTGCCATGCACTCTGCATCACGAACTCATGCGTACGGAAGCAACATGACCTTACGCACTGAGATCTCAACACATGATACTTCTTTAATATTTTTGGGGGAGGGTTGATTTCGAATTGAATTTTTAAGAGAAGAGAAATTGCAAGCGTGCACTTCTCTCTCTAGATGTAGTTCTACGTTAGAGAATAAAATATCAGGAGTTTTGAGATAAAGTCTTGAGAAAAATTCTTCGATATCTTAGTCAACAGAGGTTAAGAGCATAAGACAAGGGAGTGAGAGGATTCATGATCGCTCTTCTCCTAGGTGATCAGAGATTCATACTTTGCTTGAAAGGATCCCCAAAAATTATATAGATGTTAACCTCCTCCAATAGTTCCATAAGATAATTTAGTAGGCGATAGAGTTAGTCCAAGGAACGTTAGAGTTGGTCCGAGGAACGTTACTCTTGGAGGAGCGACCATTTAAAACTCTGAGACTCGTTACAAGATTTATGAATCATGGTTAAAGATAATCATATATAAAGTCTCACATTTTATCATGATCCTCTCCTGTTCTCTATGATAACTATCTTCTTAATGGGATATGCCATCCATATCTTCAGGTAGGAGCTCTTACTAACTTGATCTCCTTCTGACCTCCCCATTAACCCATGGAATTATCCACCCTACCCATAGAGCTAAAAACCTCTAGATTAAGAGCAATTGAGTTAAGGACCGGCTCATGGTAAATAGGAGATTCGGGTTGAGCTTTGAGCGATCTAGAGATTTGTCGAGTTTGCTTCCCACCATAATTAGCACTCCCAAACGTACTATTTTGGGAGTTATTCTCTTAACTCGGATATCACCTCAAGGGCTCGTGTCGAGTTAGGGGGGTCCTTTCTCATGAGTAGCAGTATGGGACTCAATATGTGAGCTTCTAGACTTATTTACCATCTTGGTTCCCATTAACGGATCCACGATATGATTAATGAGCTATCTCCTATTGGCATTGGTTCAACAAATAGATATTATAGTTTAGGTAAGAGAATTGAGATTTTCTTTCTACAATTCCCAATGACATAAAGTATCAAGACCTTAATTTTGACCCTCGACTCCATTTAACTAGCCCATCTTCGATGACAAGAAGCTAGCATGGTTGGATCCATAACCGGTGCTTTCACCCATTCAAATCCTACAAGAAGATGGCCGGCCCAGTTACGCGACTCCAAGGGCGGAAGCAAATCAAGAGGTATAGCGCAGATGATTAGCCGCGGGACAGCGACCCAGGATCGCGAATCCTCGACCGCACATGCCCAGCCGTCCGGCGGAGCCAACATGAACAAGGGCCACGGTGTATGTATCGACAGCATATAATTCGAGCATGGAGTGGAAGAAACCGGGGTGCGCTGCAGGTCCCCTCTGCCGGGGCCTGCCCGTGCGCTGGAAGAAGACACCTGCAACGGACGGTACCATGCATAGTCTGTACAGGAGATGAGACGGAAACAAAATAATCTCAATTTCTCTCTCTCTATCTATCTATCTATCTATGTATATTTATATAAACCCCCTACCCCACGAGGCCACGTGGCAAAGAAAGGAGCGTGATGAGATGAGAGGCGGGATCCCTCCTCCTCCTGCTCCTACTACTACTCCTGCAGCTCCGCCCAGAACCACCACCACCACTCAATGATCAAGAGCTATAGAAGAGAACGTCGTCGAACTGCCGACCGGACATTGCTCGTGAAGCATGATCGGTCCACGGTGGATGCATGGTCCCAGCGGCAGGTCACCATGTACATCATGCAAATTTATCAGCTCTTGCTGTGACTCGTGAGGACAGGACGAAAGGGACTCGTGGGGATCCGGGGGATCGGCCGTCGTCGTTGGGGGGCGCGGAAGGGTGGTGGGGGTGTCTTGGGAGGTGGTGGTCCTCTACAACGGCTAGTTGCATGGTTGGTCGAGGAGAATTTTCGTGATGGATTGGTGTATTAATTCTGATAGGCACTCTCAAGGATCCGTAGGCATTTCCTAATTAATTGTGATGAATCTAGCTACTTGGTGGCCGTCTGATGATTTCCATTCTTCTGACATATATTTATATCTCCTCCACGATCGATATATGGTAGTTCATATTATTTTGAGGCCATATGACACCTCGGGAAACCTCTAAGACTTTATACACATCAATTTGTTTTAAACCTAAACCATCCTTATATATAATTGTCCAGTAACAAAGTTACACCCAACCACGAACATACCAAAATTCATGACTACACTGGTCGCAGACTATGAATCTAGCAACACCGGTCCAACAACAACTAAAAAATTGCCATCGCTGATAACAACATACAATTCTACCATGATAGAATCGCATGAAGCAAAGAGATAGCAAGAAAGAACTAGGATGTGAACCTAACACTTGGCAATCTTGTTTTGTCTAGCACCACTGCTCCTCTAGCAAAAAGTGGGAGATTAGCCATAGAGAAAATAACTTGGTTGCATGGTGATGAGCAAGCAAAATTAGTTAGAGAATCAACCACTACAAGAAAAAGCGGCATTTTCGACGGACACAATCCGTCAGAAATCCGACGGCAATCCGTCGGAAACACCGCCTTCCAATAGCTTTTCGTCGAGCAGTCGTCGAAAATGATCCGTCGAAAATATCTGGTCAGAAATTCCCGACGGTAAAAAATCTGTCGGCAATCCGTCGGAAATACTAACCGAATATTGCGTCGGAAATTGCGTCGATAATTTCTGACTGAAAACGTCGGAAAATTTTGTCAGAAATTTGGTCAGTATTTGCCGACCAACCACTGTCGGAAAATCCGTCGGAATTTCCGTTGGTAAATTCCGGCAGGAAAATCCGTCAGAAAATTATCCGTCGACACTTTAGGTAGAAATACCGACGGTTTTGTTCCGTCTGTAAACTGCATTTTCCGACGGCCATGTATCCGTCGAAAAATCCTATAATTTTTTTAATAAAAAAATAACAATAATTTTTCAAACCTACTACAATACAATATTCATACATTTCACAACAAGTACTCACAATCAACAGAAAATCATAAAACATAACAAATATAAAATCATACAAAAAAATAAATACTAAAAATCAAGACAGGTCTGTTGGATCGTATGTTGTCCCCGCCTCATGATCGTCAGGTGCCGGAGGTGGATCCTATATTAAAAAATAATAATATGAGAAACATGAATAAAAATTAATATACATACATTATTTTCAAAAATTAAATTTAGAATATGTGATTATTTCTCAAGTTTAATTAGAAACTATTTTTGATCATTTATACTTGGGTTTTTTGTAGATTAGTGATTTGAGCGTCGAACCCAATCCGGGAATCCAAATCGGATTCCGTCAGTTCGCACAAGTCAATTTAACCCACCTGGTCATGTCGGAGCGAATGTCACGCCGATCAGATCCCTATTTGGGATTTTGTACACCCAGGTTGTGTGTTTTGACCCTTTAGACTTGGATTTTTTTTAGATCCGTCATTTCAACGCCCAACCTAATCCGGGAATCCAAATTAGATTCCGTCAGTTCGCACACGTCAATTTAACCCACTCGGTCGTGTCGGAGTGAACGACACACCGATCAGATCCCTATTTGGATTTTGTACCCCCGGGTTGTGTGTTTTGACCCCTTAGACTTGAGTTTTTTTTAGATCCGTCATTTCAATGCCCAACCCAATTCGAGAATCCAAATCGGATTCCGTCAGTTCGCACACATCAATTTAACCCAACCGGTCGTGTCGGAGCGAACGACACGCCGATTAGATCCCTATTTGGGATTTTGTACCCCCGGGCTATGTGTTTTGACCCTTTAGACGGGTTTTTTTAGATTAGTGATTTGAGCGCCGAACCCAATCCAAGAATCCAAATCGGATTCTGTCAGTTCGCACACGTCAATTTAACCTACCCGGTCGTGTCGGAGCAAACGACACACCGATCAGATCCCTATTTGGGATTTTATACCCCCAGGTTGTGTGTTTTGACCCTTTAGACTTGGGTTTTTTTTTGATCCGTCATTTCAATGCCCAACCCAATCCGGGAATCCAAATCGGATTCCGTTAGTTCGCACACGTCAATTTAACCCACCCGGTCGTGTCAGAGCGAACGGCACGCCAATTAGATCCCTATTTGAGATTTTGTACCCCTGGGTTGTGTGTTTTGACCCTTTAGACTTGAGTTTTTTTTAGATCTGTCATTTCAACGCCCACCCAATCCGGGAATCCAAATCGGATTCCGTCAGTTCGCACACGTCAATTGAACCCACCCAGTCGTGTCGGACTGAACGACATGCCGATCAGATCCCTATTTGGGATTTTGTACCCCCAGGTTGTGTGTTTTGACCCTTTAGACTTGGGTTTTTTTTAGATCCGTCATTTCAACGCCCAACCCAATCCGGGAATCCAAATCGGATTCCGTCAGTTCGCACACGTCAATTTAACCCACCCGGTGGTGTCGGGGCAAACGATACGCCGATCAGATCCCTATTGGGATTTTGTACCCCCGGGTTGTGTGTTTTGACCCCTTAGACTTGAGTTTTTTTTAGATCCGTCATTTCAATGCCCAACCCAATTCGAGAATCCAAATCGGATTCCGTCAGTTCGCACACATCAATTTAACCCAACCGGTCGTGTCGGAGCGAACGACACGCCGATTAGATCCCTATTTGGGATTTTGTACCCCCGGGCTATGTGTTTTGACCCTTTAGACGGGTTTTTTTTTAGATTAGTGATTTGAGCGCCGAACCCAATCCAAGAATCCAAATCGGATTCTGTCAGTTCGCACACGTCAATTTAACCTACCCGGTCGTGTCGGAGCAAACGACACACCGATCAGATCCCTATTTGGGATTTTATACCCCCAGGTTGTGTGTTTTGACCCTTTAGACTTGGGTTTTTTTTAGATCCGTCATTTCAATGCCCAACCCAATCCGGGAATCCAAATCGGATTCCGTTAGTTCGCACACGTCAATTTAACCCACCCGGTCGTGTCAGAGCGAACGGCACGCCAATTAGATCCCTATTTGAGATTTTGTACCCCTGGGTTGTGTGTTTTGACCCTTTAGACTTGAGTTTTTTTTAGATCTGTCATTTCAACGCCCAGCCCAATCCGGGAATCCAAATCGGATTCCGTCAGTTCGCACACGTCAATTGAACCCACCCAGTCGTGTCGGACTGAACGACATGCCGATCAGATCCCTATTTGGGATTTTGTACCCCCAGGTTGTGTGTTTTGACCCTTTAGACTTGGGTTTTTTTTAGATCCGTCATTTCAACGCCCACCCAATCCGGGAATCCAAATCGGATTCCGTCAGTTCGCACACGTCAATTTAACCCACCCGGTGGTGTCGGGGCAAACGATACGCCGATCAGATCCCTATTTGGGATTTTGGACCCCCGGGTTGTGTGTTTTGACCCTTTAGACTTGAGTTTTTTTTAGATCCGTCATTTCAACGCCCAACCCAATCCGGGAATCCAAATCGGATTCCGTCAGTTCGCACACGTCAATTTAACCCACCCGGTCATGTCGGAGTGAATGGCATGCCGATCAGATCCCTATTTGGGATTTTGGACCCCCGGGTTGTGTGTTTTGATCCTTTAGACTTGAGTTTTTTTTAGATCTGTCATTTCAATGCCCAATCCAAATCAGATTCCGTCAGTTTGCACACGATAATTTAACCCACCCAGTCGTGTCGGAGTGAACGGCACGCCGATAATATCCCTATTTGGGATTTTGTACCCCCGGGTTGTGTGTTTTGACCCTTTAGACTTGAGTTTTTTTTAGATCCGTCATTTCAATGCCCAACCCAATCCGGGAATCCAAATCGGATTCTGTCAGTTCGCACAAGTCAATTTAACCCACCTGGTCGTGTCGGAGGGAACAACACACTGATCATATCCCTATTTGAGATTTTGGACCCCCAGGTTCTGTGTTTTGACCCTTTAGACTTGGGTTTTTTTTTTAGATCCGTCATTTGAACGCCCTTTACACTTCTGTTAGGTTAATTAATTTATATTTCTTTTTTTCCCTTTTGACATTCTTTAGTGGTTTCATTTCATTCAAAGTATATGAAATTAATAGTAATACTGACCTGAGGGGCTGGCTGTGAGGGGCGTACGCCTTGCATGGCTGAGATCAACTGCTGAACCATATCGCCGAAGTGCATCCGTAGCTCTTCCCGAATGAGGGTTCTAATCTCCTCTACACCGCTGACGGGCGGCGCAGCAGATGAACTCGCATATGCCGGAGGAGCGACCGAACTAGCATATGAGGACAACACTGGAGTAGTATCTAGGCTATCCCCAAAGCCGTACACTCGACCCTTCCTCGGCCCCCCCATTGCGTCGACCCAAGCCTCTGGATCCAAGTCTGGCTGGGGAGTGCCCTCTGCATAGCGATCCGCCATCGTCCTGCCATAGGTCTCCTGCAGAACAAATTAAAACTAAATTATTGAAAACAAATTATTTTAATATCTTAATTGAATTCAAAATTTATAGCTTGACTTATAGTAATCGTGCGAGCACACTTGCTGACATAGTCATCCGTCCCCTTCCGCTTATGAGTCCGATCAAATAACTCGCGAAAAGTAGGGACACGCTCGAGCTCGTGATGCTTACAATTCAACAAAATTAGTTAGTTTCACAATAATAATCAATGGATTAAGCAATTAAACAATAATATGCTTACCAATTTTTGGCTGTGGGTTGCATAAGATACGGACCCACTAGTTTGCACATTCTTCTCCGGATGAGTTGATCGGTTGCATTTTGTTGCCTGTGACCGATCCTGCCATGGTCCAGTAGCCCAACGCTCACAAAGGGACTCCCAATAGTCCCTCCTTAGCCAAACAGGGCCGTAATCTAGCCAAGCCATAGGATCCCGGTTGTCTGTGGTCTTCATTGCCTTGTCCCGGGCCTCCCACATCGACTTTCTTAAATTAGTCTGGGCAGTAGACTCCCAGACGGCTCGAGCTCGAGGGAGATCCTCAGGTCTCGTGAACGCGTACCTCCGCTGTAAAGAAATAAAATTACTCAACTGTCTGCACTAATAGAGATAGTAATTAAATAAATGACTTCAAATTAGTAAAAATTAATAATACCGTGAACATGTCAAATAATAAATCTCGGACGGGCACTGGGATCTCTCTGCATGCATCCACTGGTCCTGGAATATGTACGTGGACCAGCGTCGTAATATAGCGGGAAACAGAACTGGGATATATCTTCCCCCTGCAATTGCACATTAATTTTGTACATGAAATGTATAACATAAATAACGAATACAGTAAGTTTTAAGTGATCAAGTTTACCCTGAGATCCAACATGGCTACCGTCCCGGTAGCTGAGGGCCCTCCTCATCCGCTGCTGGATGCTAGCTCTCCACCTCTGTTGAAAACAATTAAGTACACTATTGTTGTATAAATTGGAAGAAAAGAAACATACTAATCTATGGAAACATACATGTACCTGGTGGTGAGGAAGAAGTGAAAGGTGGCGCTACTCACGTGGTCGACGGGGAGTCGGTCCCTGCAAAATTATATACACATTAGAAAATATGAATTTAAATTGAACAATAATATATAGAGTTTTGTGTTTACATATACGTATACCTGTCTCCGGGACGACCGACGTGGACGGGGAGGCAGTCCCTACATAATTGTATGTACGTTAGATCCCGTGAATTTAATATGAACAATAATATGTAGAGTTTTGTGTGTACATATGCATATACCTGTCGCCGGGATGACCGGCGTGGACGGGGAGGCAGTCCCTGTAAAATTATTTGTACGTTAGAAAATATGAATTTAATATGAACAATAATATAAAAACTCTTGTGTGTACATATGCATATACTTGTCGTGGACGGGGACGCGGACCCTTGGCCTACGGACGTGGAAACCGTCTGACTCCGTCCTCCACGTACCATATCTTTATTGAGATAAATAAAGATATAACATGTCATCAGCACTCAAATTTGAAGTAGCTATTGAATAAATATAATTAGCAACAACACGAAGTTCTTACAAAATGTAGGGTATATTATCTATATTCATCATCAATGCTGAAGATATGTTTAATTCAGCGTCATCTTCGTCATCCTCCTCGAATTCGTCCTCATCATGTCGGGACTCTTCCTCCACATCAGACTCCACCTCCCGCTCAAGGGCATTTGGGTGAACTTCTTCCTGTTCATTATCCTTATATAAGCAAATTGTTTCATTTATATCATCAACACTGAACTGCGTAGAAGCCGCCAACTCTCGTGCGTCACTCCGATCTCATTGGAAAAAAAAATGTCATTAACACCTTCGAGGTCATCATCAGCCTGGAGAAGCTCATACTCAGGGAATAGCCTTGATTTTACTCTACATGCAGCCCACCAATCTCTCAATTTGAGGGATGAATAATTTGAAAAATAAACTTGTTGGGCTTGTGCCGCCAGAATGAATGGCTCATACGTACTCAACTTGGACTTATGCTTGACATCGACAATCCCATATGTTGTGTCATTACGAATAGAGGTCGGATCAAACCAATGACACTTGAAGAGAATTACATTGTTGTCTTGTCCAAAAAATTGCAGTTCAATGACTTCTTCGAGAATGCCATAATAGTCAATTTCATTTTCATTGTAGGCACTTTCCTTCACACATACGCCGCTGTTCATCGTAGATTTATGCCATCCATAATCCCTCGTGTGAAATCCACTTTCGATATCCACTTTCTATTCTTACAAGTCGTACACGGACATCGGATGTTACCCATCGGATCAACTGCTACTGAGGAATTTCTCAATGCAAACTGAATAAAACTGTCAACTCTGTCTTTAAACTCTTCTGTCACAACTCCATTCACTATTCCATGGTACATCCATGACCGATTCTCATAAGACATTTTTCCTACACAGATTAAATGTCATGTCACGAGTTAAAATCCAACACACCCTCACATCATTCAAGTACCATACATATGATACATACGTTATATAGAGAGTCACAGAGCTAATGGGTGAAACAAAGCATTGACATAAAGATAAATGAAGAGTAAGCATACATGAATATCAAATAAATTTGAGCACATTATAAATACTTAATGGTATTGAACATTAAAAAGAACACAAACCGTGATGTCTTCATATTAGGCCACCACCACTTGATCGACTCTTTATTCACCAGCTTCTCATTACATTTCCTAGGTTTTGAACTAACCACTGATATCTCTAAATATAGTTTGCCAAATACATCTCTTCGTACATAATGGGAAGACATAACTATCATAATGTCATGTTCTTTGACACAATTATTTTTCACAAATTTTGACCAGTCTTTTCCACTAAACATGTACATACTACCACACCAACTGCGTCGTAAGATTACAGAATATCGCAATCTTTTTTCATCTTGAACAATAACAGATAATCCACTTTTGTTTTCTAAACTTTGTCTTTCTTCTTTCCGAATAATCTTTATGATTTTCTTCATCTTCTCTTTCACCAAAAGTAAACCATCATGTAATCTTCGAATATCCATCAGTAATATTTTACGTTCAAACAAACATGTACTTTGATACGTTGGACATTTGTTCTTCTTTGAGTATAGTTTCCAATCGCGAACTCTCATCACTAATTAGAAAAAATTGATAACAATTTATTCATGAGTAATTTAAAATATGAAATTAAATCATAATATGGTAAATATGAAAGAATCAATCAAATGGCTATGAATAAACATACGAATGTTGAAGGATTAACTTGCAGTGTGAAATATGTGAAAGTAAACAATATGTTTAACAAAGAAAGTCATTGCATTGTTTATTTTCATGTAAAGCGTAAAAAAATAACAGCGAGCAAGATAAAAAAATAACTTCATTTACCAAAAGCTTTGAATATAAGCAATTAGGAGAAGGAACTTGTAGATCCGGTGAATCGAGTGTTAATAATTTTTTAAGATCTTTTAAGTGAATCACGAGATTGCAAATACAAAGAAGACAGGTAGAAGAGAGGGAACAAATCATACAAAGAGATTATATAATTTTTAAAGAGATTCAACTCAGTTGAGTGTTGTCTTATATAAGCTTTGATTATATAATTTTTAAAGAGATTCAATCATACAATAGCAAAATCATAACACTATGAACAAGAAGATCGTATTCGCGGACCACAAAAAATATTTTTTTGCAGACAACCTAAAAGGCCAACGGGGAATTGTTCTCCTCATTCAACCTTTTTTCATGGGGAAAGAAGGGGCGAAAAGTAGTTTAGTGGCGCATTTTTGTAACACAATTTTTTTAACACAAGACAAACACCCCCGGATCCACACACACACACTACTTTACAAAGTATTTATTATGGAGCGCGATTTATTGTCCATCTAAATGTGTCTGACTAATACGAAGAATGGGGACAGCGATAGTTTTAGAAAATTATAATTCAGTTTTAGGCCCAGAATCATAGCAGATACAAGAATAAACTTATTTATACAAATGAACCTAGAGAAACACATCTAAGCAAACCCACAGCATGAAATATGTCAACACATTGCACCACCAATAGAGAACGTTTATTAAGAGGGATAACATCGCAAACCAACCAGTAAATAGTATATAACTCCATGGTATAGGAATGCCAGAAAGAGAAAACTTACTTGAAAGTGATAAGCAAATTAATCAAAACATACACATTTTATCATGTCAGATGCACAGAAGAGATGGGAGTTAGGTGACCCTTAGAATTATGTAAAGGAAGCTGCCTTCCATGGAGACAAATGAAGTTAGTAGACAACAACATATGCTGGTATTCACTGCTAAAGGCAAAGGCAAAAAGTATTTCTGGCATTTGCAGAACAAAATTGACATAAAGGTGATTTTTTGCACTAAGCATTGAAATTAGAACATGGGCATGAAATATTATTCAGTTTGAAACATGAAAAGTTAAACTAAAGCCAATTAGATTCAAAACAGTACAAGAGGAACAATGAACACAAAGATGAAATGTCAAAAAGGGTCAGCATGTACAGACCGTAAAAGTTATTAAAGAGGAAACTTGCAAATAGGAAAACACCTAGCCTAGATTTCCCAAGATAGTAAATTCCTTAAGTTTGGGTGAAAGCACATTAATCAATGGCAGACGCTGCAAAGAATCATGCAGTTAAAATAAAAGAAAACAAATTTCTCACAAAGGGGGCCGGGTGGGGGGTTGGGGGGCGGGTGGGGGGTTGGGAGGGGGAGGGGGGCTGACAGGAGCGGGAGGGGGATCACCCAAAGGGGGGCTGGGTGGGGGGTTGAGGGGCCGGGTGGGGGGTTGGGAGGGGGAGGGGGGCTGACAGGAGGGGGAGGGGGGCGGGTGGGGGGTTGGGAAAATTTAAAAATTAAACCAAACAAATTTTTCTTTTTTGGTTTGATTTAAGATCAGACTAGATTTTTTTCTCTTTTCAAACTGAACCAAATCAAACTGAATCAATCGATTCAATTTGAACGAACACCCCAAATCTTGATGGCAGCTACCTAGACGACCTAAGGACATTCGAGGCTCACCCTTGAAGCGATTTGATGCTCCATCTCCTACATAGATGTAAGGTAGTTGGAAAGCCTGTTTAGGTTTTTTTTTTCTCTCTCTCTCCCTCTCTCTGATTTGAAGCTCCATCTCCTACATAAATGTAAGGTAGTTGGAAAGGTTGTTTAGGTTTTCTCTCTCTCCCTCCCCACCGTTTTTTCACTCACTTGACTTGAACATTAGAAGAATTTCACTCAAGTTACATCCAGAGACATCTTTTCTCTCGGGGGTGTACTCTAGATTAGGCCTCTCCTAATATCATTTTCCAGATGCTGCAGATAGTTTTTTTCCAAAAATTAAGATTTACCGAACCAAGATAACTAAAAGGCATTAGGGTGATTTTTTTGGGGGGGGGGGAACTCGAAAACATATTACGTAAATTATATAATTAATATAACTTATGTAAATTATATAAATTTCAGTATATTTGTGTAATTTGTTCAGACATAATTTTATAGGGGTTGTTATATATATCCTATGTTTTTTTAGTACCTTCTTTTGCCATCACCATCAGCTCGTCGTCGTCTTTAGTTTTCTTAAACTTTATAATAGAAGGATTGTGATGAAGTTGACATCGAAACTATATTTAAATTATATGAAATGAAGCATCAAATACATGTCCAACATTTTTCATCTTTGTTTATCAAGTCTCCGATCGCAAAATGGCACGTACATGTAGATATATCAAAGTGCATGATTTCTTAATTCGTAGGGTGGTCGAAGTCAATTTTTATGGGTTTAGTTTTCTTTCATCAAATTTTACAAGAAATTGGTTCGATATTTTATGTCATTACAAATGGCCCTAATATATAATCTAAATACCCCCACCACCTAAAAAAATAGAATTAGGACAGGAGGGGGAGGGGGCCGGGTGGGGGCTGCCAGGAGGGGGAGAGGGGCTGCCAAGAGGGGGAGGGGGCCGGGTGGGGGGTTGGGAGGGGGGGGGTATGGAGGGGGAGGGTGTTGGATCGAAATGGGAAGCTAAGCAGTCCTAGAGGGGGGTGAATAGGACTTTTGACCTTTTAAAATTTCTTCTGAAAATCACAGCACTAAATGAATAGGTTAGTACTCAAAGTGATGTGTGTGATTCAAGTGTAGACATGGCGGAAACAATCACACAAAGAAATTAGACACAGATTTTATCCTGGTTCGGCCCTTCCCATATGGAAGTCCTACATCCAGTCCTTAAGCCAACCACTTGAGATTTCACTAATCTGCCATGAATTTGGCCTTCTCTCACCCTTGAGAGGAATTACAATACCCACTTGCTCCCGAGCAAGTCTTCCCTATACAGGGGTACAGAAATGCCTTTTCACCAAGGCCTTCCCTTCACAAGAGGGGCAAAGTGCAGAGACAGACTTCTGCACAAGTACAATGAAAAATTGATAGGGGTGTGTTTGCCTCAAAATTGAGCACAAACACACAGACTTCAGATGGATACAACAGATATAGAATTGATTCTAAATCCTATCTGAAGTGAAAGGGGGTGGACTAAAGAGAATTGACACTAAGTACAATTGCCACCCACAGACAGAACTTCTCCTATCTGAGCACAAGGAAACTCTCAAAGGAAATCAAGCATGAAGGCTTCAGAGAGCTTGAGGAAGTCAAATGGCTCTTGTAGGAGATGAGACTTGAAACACTTGTGGATTCTATGTATCACTGTATGTATTCTCAGTGTGTTGTATATATCTCAATTCTCTTCCTCTTGAGCTCCTTTTATAATCTTCAAATTATGACCGTTTGAGAAGATGACCGTTGAAGCTTGTGGCCGTTTGCAATATAGCCGTTTGAGGAGGAATTCTGAGTTTCTTTGTGTCCTAAAGATATTGCCCAGCAGGTCTTCAAAATAGCTTCTTCCCGAGGTCTTTATTTTGTTAACAGCTAGAAGATAAGCTCTTGTAGCAAATAGCTGAGGGAGAGGCATGCTAAACATATGCTCAATAAATGCCTACTGCAAGGACAAGACAAAAATAAAAACGTATCTCCATACCCTTATGGTAGGTGGGTCAGAAAAGTTCAGTCCAAAGTATGGAAGCTCGTATCCCATCAGTATTACAGATAGCAGACAGACAGACAAAAAGGTTAAAGTATGGGTCTGTCAGTGGTAGGTGAGATGGTCAGATGCCATGCGTCTGAGTCTTACATAAATGCTATGTGTCTTTGAGAAGCTAACAATTAAGGAAAAGTGGGACATCAGTACTGAGAAATTTAAGGAGACACTTTTCAGAACAAGTTTAGCATAGGATAATTAATTTAAGAGCTTTCATGTCAAGATCCTGACAGAAATATAGTAATAATTTTCGAAGCTATTAAGATAATATGCATACATCAATCTTGTTGTTAAAAATACATAAACTAGACTTGATGATGTTCATATAGAACTGATAGTGTGTGAAAAGTACAAAGTACAGAATTTGTCAGTGTAGTCGAATGTGAACAGATGAGTAGATTGAAGAAGTAAGAGTGATTTGACTCATGAGAGCAATATGATTTGACTACAGTTAAATACTGTTTCTAAAGTATTTGATTTGAAGGTTAGTAGAATACAGAGCAGACATTCGACTGTAAGAGTTGAAGTCATGAGTTGAATGCAGAATAAAGATGTTCGACTGTATGAGTCGAATGCAGAACAAATGTATTCGACTGTATGAGTCGAATGCAGAACAATGGTATTCAATTGTATGAGTCGAATACTATGTAAACAACGTGGACTTTGATTTTTGACTGCTATTCTGAAGGAGTTGAATATGACAGTTGGATTTAGTATGTTGAGACATAGTTGTGGCCTTAGAAAAATTTAGGATACTCTTCCTAAAAAATGATTTTTGTGATATAAAACATATATTTAAAGATTTGTCATAGAAAAAACATAGTTTTATAAAATCATAGATTTCTTAGAGGTAGTTGCTCAACAATTCTCCCCCTTTTTGTTAATGACAAAAATCTTTAAATAAATATGTATCATATGCTATGTTTATACCTTTTTCTCCCCCTTTGTGACATTAACAGAAAGGATAAAACATTTGAGAAATTCACAAGTAGGAAGAAATTGCATCTATAAAATGGCAAACAGTACATAGTAGCAAGTAGGTTTAAACAAGAAATTACAACTAAAAAGTTCAGACTCTAGCTGAACGAGGCAACAACAGAGAAGCAGGGATTGATTTTAGGAATGGTTGGATTAGCTCCCAGAGTTCTTCTTCATTCTTGTTGAAGGAATGTTCAAAGAGAGCATCATCAACATTGTAGGATGGGTTGGTGGAGGGTAATTTTTTGATAGACTTAACGTGGCGCCTCCTGTACCAACCTATCTTGTAGTGAAACTTGTCAGTGTCCATCCTGACTCGGAGAGGCACAAATTTTTTGGTGGATGCCAGTTGGAGGAATTCGTTGAAGGTCAGATTCCAATAGAGGCCATGTGAGATGGCTGCATCCTTAGCCTTATAGTATATGAGGTACCTCTCAGCCCATTGATGAGTGACACTCTTATGGAAATCCATGAGAACTTTTGAGTGAAATTGATTGATGTTGAGTTTCATCTTTTGGCACTGAGAGTGGTAGGATGGATAGGCTGCTTCCCATTGCTCAGGGGTGAATTTCGGATTAAGCAAAACTGAGCTGAATATCAAGGAGATGCTTGGATTTCTTGACAACTGAATAAATATAAACCTCTGGAAAATGAGCTTAGATTTGTACTTGATTTTCAATCTGGCAGAAATTGGAGGAATCTATTGAAGAAAATTTCAGAAAATTCTTTCTGTAGGAGACTGCTCCTACCAAAGGAGGATGAAGTCCTGACGGTAAGGCCACTTGTTGGGTTCTCATGTTGAGAAGATTGAGCTCACATTCTAATTAATCAATACAACATGTTTTTGATGATGAACATTGATGAACATTGATGTGCAATGATGTACAATGCAAACAAGTGATAAACAATGTGAATTGAGTTTTAAATGCATGAGATCTTCAAACAATAACTTGTCACAACAACTTGGTACAATGCTTGATTTTATGCTCATAATATCTCACTAATTATGTTTACTTTTGTAGGAGATATACCATGCAAGACATGTGCCAAAAACAAGCTTGAAAGATCAAGAAAAAGTCAAAAGACAAGGTACCTGTCGACAGCAAGCAAGGACCTGTCGACAGATACAAACAGTCAGAAAGCAACCAGTTCTGCCAAGGCATTGCCTGTGACAGCAGGAGTTCCCCTGTCGACAGATGCAACAAGTCCGAAGATCAAAAGCTCTGGAAGGCCTGCGCCTGTCGATAGCAGCAGACCACCTGTCGACAGATGCACACAGTCAGAGCCTTTAGCCTTCTGGTTCTTCACAAGTTGTCTACGCTGTCGACAGCAGGTGCAAGACCTGTCGACAGACAAACGGAAAACACATTACGGGAAGTTTTGCAAGTTGCCAAACTTAGTGTTTCTACGGAGTACGACTCTCCATATGTTAACACTCATATATAAGCAACCTTTTGCAACAAATCTCGTACACAAGTAGCCTCCTTCAAAGAACCCTAAAGAGCTCTCCAGAAAACCTCTGTTCTGCTGCTTGCTTCAACCTACCGCCCAGAACCAAGAACGAAAGACTTTTTAGCGGAAGGTGAAGTCCGGACGTCTTGGATTCAAGCATCTACATCAATATCTGATCTCGAAGTCGAAGCTTGGACTCCAGGAGTCGTTCAGAGGAAGAGTTTGCTTATTGGATTTGTTCTTCAACTCTCAAACTCTTCCCTGTTCTTTCTATTCCATACTTGTGTGTGTGTGTGGTGTTTCAAGAGGTTGTTGTGCTTGATACACGTGTGTGTGTGTTAATCTGATCGTGGGTTCACATCAGATAACACGTGTGTGAGTTGTAGTTCGTGAACTAGCTCATAAGCAGGTGATTCTGCCGTGTGTGTGGCCTGTGGATGTAGGATACACGAGTTGTGTACTCCGAACCACGTAAAATCTACGTGTCTCATGGTTTGCACAAATTTAGTTAGATGTTTGGTAGGCACGACACATTTATACACGTTTGAGTACTTGCTTATCCATCTATCAATCACTCACACACATCCACACATAGTCTGATCATTGCTAACACTTTAATTGTCTGTGCTATTGCAAAAAGAGGGCGTTAAGCTTTTAAATTGTCCGTAATCTATTCAACCCCCCTTCTAGATTACCATTTAGGGAATTCCGCATCTCTTCAATTGGTATCAGAGCGTCAGGTTTCTCCGATTTATAGCTTTATATATTTGATCTTACGATCAGGAGACTCTCGGTCAAATGGAGTCTAACAAGGGGTCCATGGCTGAGGGACACTCAGTGACCCGGCCACCTTTCTTTGATGGCACTGACTATCCGTATTGGAAAAATCGGATGCAGGTTTTTCTCCGCGCACAGAATTTTGAACTATGGAAAATAGTCAAAAAGAGAGCATATGAACTGCCTGAGGACGAGGATACCTGGACGAAGGACCAATCACAAAGGGGACACTCAACTGGAGTGCCCTCAATATGATGCAATGTGCCGTCCACCCAAAGGAGTACTCAAGAGTCTCCACATGCACCTCAGCTAAGGAGATGTAGGACAAGCTTGAGCTCATCTATGAAGGTACGTCCGAGGTCAGAGAATCAAAGGTAAGCATGCTGGTTTTAGAATATGAAATGTTCAAAATGAATAATGATGAAACCATTTCAGACATGTTTGCTAGATTCATGATAATCATAAATGGGTTGAAAGGTCTCAAAAAGGAATACTCGAAGAGTGACTTGGTGAGGAAGATACTTCGGTCTCTTCCATCCTCTTGGAACACCAAAGCCACTGTCATTGAAGATTCCAAAGACCTCTCAAAAATGAAAGTGGATGAATTATTGGCTCCTTGATGACTTATGAGTTGAATGTTAAAAGAAAAGAAACTGAAGAAAATCCTAGGAAGCACTTGCCTTGATGGCTTCCAGGAGGACTTCTTCAGTTTCAAAAAGGAATTAATTCAGGAAAGTGAAGTCAGTGAATCGTCTAGTGAGAGTGACAATGATGAAATGGCTATGCTCACTAGACAATTCAAGAAATTTCTGAAGTTCAAGAGGAGAGGTACAGGTAACTCTAAACCTTTCCAAAAGAAAGACTTTTCTAACAAGTTGATTCTAACAAAAAGTCTGAAATTGTTTGATATGAGTGCAGAAGCAAGGGCATATGAGAGGAGAATGCCCCGAGCTCAAAAAGAAGCTTAAGAAGGACAAATTCACCTTCAAGAAAGCCAAGGCAATGGTGGCCACTTGGAATGATGAGGATGACGATCAGAACAGCCAAGCTACCTCGGAGATGATGAAGTTCACTGTCTCATGGCGAGAAGTGATGACTCGAATGAGGTAAATTCTTCCTTTGAAACATACTCTATTATTCAATGGGAAGAAGCTTACACTGTTCTATTTGAAAAATACTGTGAATTCAAGTCTGAAAATAAAGCACTCAAGAAAAAATTCAATTCCCTTGCTCATGAGTCAAACAACCATGATGAAATTGAATCCTTGAATAAGGTAATTGAAATGATGAAACTTGATGAACACACACACAGTGATGAATTGGACAGCATGAAACTTAAATTTCAAGAAGTTCAAAAGGAAAGAGATGATTTAATGAACTCTCTTGAAAGCCTTAATAGTGAGCATGAAAAGCTAAAGGAGAAATTGGAAAAGCTGAAAATGACTTAAAAGGTAAGTCAAAAGATTTATCTAGTTTTGTCAAAAGTAAGCAAAATCTGGATGCTATTTTAGGTTCAAATGTTTATGTTGCTAGACATGGGATCGGGTTTCAAAAAGCAAAGCCAAAGGAATTGGCAAAAATTGTTGACAAACTTCATTGATACCAGCCCAAGTTCAAGCAAACGAACCCCTTCAAAGAATAGGAAAAATCCTTCCAAGGGAAAGAAACAAGAATCTAAAATGGTCAAGCTTGTTCCTGGCCAATCTAAGGAATTTGCAACAAGCTCAAGACAGGACAAACATCAAACTCCTAAAGCTAAATTTATAAGACAACAAAAAGGAAAAATGCCAATGCATGCTCCCACAAAGGTAAAGCTCAATGTTGTTCAAAAACCACCATCATGCAACATATGTAAAAAGGTTGGGCACACTAAAAAACAATGCTGGAATAGCCCAATCAAATGAAAATCAAACAAGTTTGGATTCCTAAGCATTTGTTATTGGCATGAATGATACAATGGGACCTAAAGTAATTGGGTACCAAAACCTCTCGTCTGATCCACATGTGCAGGAATGCCTAGCAGCCCACAATCAAACAAATGGTACCTGGACAGTGGCTGCTCGAGGCATATGACGGGCAACAAAGCTAAATTCAGTTTGCTCGTGGAAAAAGATGGAGGTCAAGATATCTTTGGAGGTAACAACAAAGGCCAGATCATCGGCTCAGGTAAAGTTGGTAAGTTTGCCTCTAACTCTATAGACAATGTGCTACTAGTTGATGGCCTTCATCACAATTTGCTTAGCATAAGTCAATTGTGTGATAAAGGTCATAAAATTGTCTTTGAATCCAATTCATGTCAAATTCTTGATAAGGAAACAGGAAGCCTAAAATTTTCTGGAAAAAAAATGAATAACATCTACATGGTTGACTTAGATGATCTAGAAAAAATAACGTGTGTCTAGTAGCAAACAAACAGGACGATCTTACATTGTGGCATCGTAGGCTCGGTCATGCTAGTTACAATGTATTGCACAAGATCATGAGGCTTAAGTTGGTAAGTGGTCTTCTTGAAATCTCCTTTAACAAGAATGAAAAATTTTTGTGATGCATGTGCACAGGGAAAACAAACCCGGAAATCCTTCAAATCAAAGGCACCGGTAAGTACTTCCAAAGCTTATGAACTCTTACACATGGACCTATTTAGACCTACGAGAACACTCAGTCTCAATGGCAAGCGTTATGGTTTTGTCATTGTGGATGACTTCTCTAGGTTCACTTAGGTTAAATTCTTGGCTCACAAGAATGAAGCATTAAGTGTTTTTGAAGAATTCTTCAACAAAATTGAGCATGGGAATGTCAATAAAATCTGCTCCACCCGCACTGATCACGGGGAGAATTTGACAATAATTCCTTCTCCGAATTTTGCAGGAACCAAGGTATAGAGCACCTATTTTCCTCCCCGAGAACTCCCGAGCAAAATGGAGTTGTGGAGAGGAAGAATAGAACCTTGGTGGAGATGGCTCGTACACTTCTGGTCGAGAATCAATTAGCACGAACCTTTTGGGCAGAAGCAGTAAACACATCTTGCTACATCCTTAACCGAGCCATGGTAAGACCTGTATTCAAGAAAACTCCTTACGAACTTCTGAATGGTAAGAAACCACATTGGGTACTTTAAAGTTTTTGGTTCAAAGGTGTCTATACATAACAATGATAAAAATGACTTGGACAACTTTGAAGCCAAAAGCGATCAAGGTATTTTTCTTGGATACTCTGAACATTCTAGAGCATATAGGGTGTTCAATCTGAAAACTAGAACTGTGGAAGAAACTCCACATGTCATTTTTGATGAATCTCAAATCAAGCCTAACATTGTAAATTCCTACAGGTTTGATGACATGGAAGGACAACACTTGAGGAACTTCAAAGAAAAGAAAAAGGAAAAACTCAAGAAGTTTCAAAAGGAAAGAGTGGATTTCTTCATAGGTACGATGATGAAGATGACAGTTGTTTGATCAGAAATCATGATGAAGTTCCTGCTGAAGATCCACAATAAGAAGAACAACCTCAAGATGAAAGTCCTCCAGCCACCCCTCCTCCAGAACATCCTCCTCAATTGCAAGATCAACCCGGGCCTTCAACAATCACTAATGTGAGGTACTCTAAAGCTCATCCACTTGAGAATGTCATAGGTAACATAAATGATTCAGTTCAAACTAGGTCTCAGGTAAATCAAATAGTTGAACAGGATCATTTAGCCTTTGTATCTCAAGTGGAACCCAAACTGTTGAAGAAGCACTAAAGAAAACTCTTGGATTGATGCCATGCATGAGGAGCTTGGGCAGTTTCAAAGAAATAAGTCTGGAGTTTAGTTCCTAGAACCCCTGAAATTTCTGTCATAGGGACTAGATGGGTCTTTAGGAATAAACTAAATGAAGAGGGTAAGGTGGTGAGAAACAGGCTAGACTAGTTGCAAAAGGATACAATCAGGAATTTAGTATAGACTTTGAAGAATCCTTTGCACCTGTAGCTAGACTAGAAGCAGTTAGGATCTTGTTAGCATATGCATGTTCAAACAAGTTCAAATTATTTCAAATGGATGTCAAAACTGCTTTCTTGAATGGCTACATAAAAGAGGAAGTCTATGTCTCTCAACCACCTGGCTTTGAGGACCATGATAAACCAAACCAAGTATTTAAATTGCACAAAGCTCTCTATGGTTTGAAACAGGCACCCCGAGCTTGGTACGACAGGCTGAGCACCTATCTGGTAAGCAAAAACTACTCAAGAGGTAAGGTGGACCAAACTCTCTTTACAAAGAAAGTTCGCAATCACATAATTGTTGTTCAAGTTTATGTGGATGACATTATCTTTGGTTCACTAATCCCACACTGTGTGAAGAATTTTCACAACACATGCACAGTGAATTTGAGATGAGCTTAATGGGGGAGCTTCAATTTTTTCTTGGTTTGCAGGTCAAGCAGCTTGAAGATGGATTCTTTAAAAACAAGAGAAATATGTAAAAGAACTGCTCAAAAGGTTTCAGTTCAAACAAGCCAAGCCCACTTCACACCAATGAGCACAAGCATTAAGCTAGAAAGTGATGAGAAAGGTAAACAGTAGATGCCAAACAATTTCGAGGTATGATTGGCTCTCCTTTATCTTACTGCAAGTAGACCGGACATACAATTCAGTGTTTACCTTTGTGCTAGATACCAATCTAGTCCAAAGGAAAGCCATTTAATTGCAGTCAAGACAATCTTCAGATATCTCTCAGGTACGCATGACTTGGGTCTTTGGTATCCAACTGGTAGTAGTTTTGAATTGATTTCTTATTCTGATGCAGACTACGCTGGTTGTAAAATTGACAGGAAAAGCACTAGTGGCTATTGTCAAATGCTTGGTGGTTGCATGGTTTCGTGGGCATCCAAGAAGCAACACTCGGTTGCACTCTCTACTACAGAGGTAGAATATGTTGTTGCAGGGAGTTGTGCAACACAAGTGTTGTGGATAAAAAGTTAGTTGTGTGACTCTAAGATCGATATTGGATGCACACCTATCCTATGTGACAACACTAGTGCAATCAATCTATCAAAGAATCCCATTCAACATTCCAGGACAAAACACATAGAAATTCGTCATCATTTCTTGAGAGATGAGGTAGCCAATAGATCATTGGAAATCAGTTTCATACCCACAAATAAACAGTTGGCTGATATCTTTACCAAATCTCTAGTTGAAGATAGATTCACCACATTGCGAAGAGAGTTGGGGTTGTGCAAATTGCAATGAAACTTAAGACAAATGTTAAGCATATGTCCCTTGTGTGCACTAACTGCGAGGTATATCAAATGGTGATGTGTGAAAGAACAAGTCATGCTTGTTTAGAAACTCTCATTATGTGTGAGAAATATTCTCCGCCATGTATCCATAGTCATGTGACATAAAAGGGACATGTACTCTACATTTGGAATTAGTTTCTTTACAATTTTGCCTACTCAAAACTCTCTTTAAAATTTTGAAAATACTTGTTGGTTTGTCTTTCTACATGCTTGGTGTTCTTAATTGCTTGGTCTTTGTGTGCATATTTGTCTTCATGAACTTGAGTCCTTTTATATCAAATGGCACCATTATGGGGGCAAGTTAGGGTTAGATGTGCAAAGCAAATGTGAAGGAAATTATTCAACTTTTGTCCATCTCAACTCCCTCACAACCATTAATCATTTCAGACCTTCATTCCCCTTAAAACTGCTTTGAACATGTCCCTGTCGACAGGCTGCATGGGCCCTGTCGACAGCTCAGCCCAGACAGAACTCTCAATCTTCTGTCTGTGTACCATTGCAGGCCCTCTACCTGCTGTCGACAGATGCACACAGTTTTTGCCTCCCTAAATCTCCAACTTCTGTTTTGTGTGCTCCCTGTCGACATGCCCTTTCTCCCTGTCGACAGACACACTAAATTTTGGAACTTCATGCTTATTTCTTCACCCATTCAGTGAGCAACTTCATGATTAACATATAAGGTATTTTAAGATGTTAATGCATGTTTGACCACACTATATACAAAGATGATTTAAGCTATTCTTATACCACTATGATTTTCACATACTATTCATGTTTGGATTAGGTCTATCATTTTGGAAACATTTCATAACCCTAAAGGATATCCACCTCACTCCTCTAAATCAATTCTTTGTGGGCAAACATAGTCTCATTTACTTGATAAGCATTTTGGTCATGAAAGTGCATGTCTAATATTGATAGGTAATCATATCACCTACTTGATATTGGCTTTTACAACAATACTTGGAGAAAACCTATTTCTGAAAAATCTTTCACAAGGAAACAAAAAAAAATATAATATAAATAATGAAATCAACTTAAATTGGGATGAATATAGAGCAATGTTGGGTTATGCTGAGTAACCGGGTGATGGGCATCACAAATGTCTGCCCTCGCGTCAAAAGGCTAACTCATCATCTCTGCACAACGGTATGATAGAAACTTCCACTGAGTAATGGGGGTATGGGCACTTGTAATGTTTATCCTCACGTCAAAAGGTGTGACGTCTTCTTAAGTACCATTTCTTCCCATTGTTTTTCTAAATTAAACAAAAAAAGGAAATAGTGTGAAGCCTCCACTGAGTCATAATTTACAAGGTCATTGGTCTTGTGATTGTCTTGACATATAGATATCATCTCATGCATCATTTGCCTATCAACAAATGGGGATGTGTTGTCTTACACTGTATTTATACAACGAGGGGAGAGTGGCATTGTTCTTCATTTTAGTAGGTGTTTTCATACTGCTCTAACTTAAAATCCCTTGGGTATTATGTTAAAACCATTAGGAAAATGAATTGGCTTTTCATATCCTTTATATGGTCGGCAAAAAATGTGTTCACCTATTATACACCTTCAATAGACAATGTGGACCATTGCTCTCATGTTACAACTCTAAAACCCATCAAAACATCAAACTGGGGATTTTCTAACTGCCCCTGTCGATAGGCACCAGGGCCCTGTCGACAGCCGGCGGCATACCTATTTTTGGAAGTCCAACGGGCTAAATCCGAAAACGGATTTGGTGGGATCCGACCCTTCACATACCCTCAAGCCTTCTATAGAGGACCCCACACCCCTTTCCATCTTTTTCCACTTCCAAAAACCCTTCTTTCCCTCCCTCTCTTCAAACTCTTTCTCTAGGGCACCGAAGAGCTCTCCTCTCCCTTTCCTCTTCCTCCTTCCTATCTCTCTTTCTTCTCTATCCTCTCCAACCACATCAAGCCTCCCCTCCTGATGGCTCCAAAGGCCAAGAAGCTAGCATCCCGTCGTCGTCCACGATCTCCCGAAGCCGGCCAAGGCTCCAGAGTCACCACGAGCGTCGGATGAAACACCGAGGATCGTTTGTCGGAGCTCATCATTCCGCCATCTCTGAGTCTTCTTGATGTCCATGGTACCTTCACCAGGTCGTGCAGCCCGCTACATCGACTTGCCTTCCCTGGAAGACATGTTTCCAGAACTCCAAACTCTCTTTGTTGTCAAGGGTTGGGCACCCTTCTGCTACGATCACATGCGGTACTCTACAACCGCCGTGACCGATTTCTACACCAACCTCCGACTATCAAGCACTGGACAGTTGTATACCAAGGTGAAGGACACTCCATTTTTTATCACTCCTAATCTCCTATCCACCGCTTTGCAAATCCCAAACACTGGAGTGGACATCATGACCCATCATCCAACTCTAGAGGAGTATCACATGCTCATTACTTTGCAGCCTTACGATCCTACTGATCGTAGGCAACTAAATGCCAACTCCTTGCCTCCTCTTCATCGTCTCATCCATCACATCTTCACCACTCTCATAGTTCCCAAGGATGGTAGCTGAGAACTTGTGACCTCCCATCACAAGTCTCGGCTTCACCAATTCCTCAATGCTGAGCCTATCAACTTACCTGCTCTTATGGTCTCTATCTTTCGCATATGTGTTCGAAGTGCGAAGAGATCTATGCCATATGCATGCCAACTCACTTCTCTCTTCCTATTCCTTGGCATTCAAATTCCAAATGGGGAGATGACAGTTCTCAAATCCCGTAGCTCCTATGATCACACAGCTGTACATAGGATGGGCTACAAGATGGTAGATGGCACTGTAACCAGAGATCTCAAGGGTAAAGGGGCAGTTGCAGATGATGATGATGTTGAAGATGAAGAAGATCAAGCTGCAGAAGATCAATATGTAGAAGATGCTCATAATGACGATTCTCAAGATGAGCCACTAGTTGCTCCAAGAGATGATGCTGCTGCTGCTGTTGCTGAGCCCTCAATTAGGGAATTACTTGCTCAGCTCCAGATTCAAATGGAAATAGGATTTGAACGACTTAATGCAAGAATGGACACACTAGACACCCGCTTGGACATCATTGCTACTGCGCATCGGGCTTCTATACCACCAGCTGATGATGATGCGTAGTTAGCTTAGATGTCTAGGCTAGTGTCAAGTCATGTTATCTTGATCAATGAATGTCTTTCCCTTTACTTGTTATTTCCTTTCATTAGCACCCAATGTAATGTGTATGCACTCATGAAAATCAATGAAAATCTTTGTTCTGTGCATTCTACCTGTGTCTATGGTGTGCTTTTGGATGTTGTCAAAAGGGGGAGAAGAACTCAATTGTGCATTAATTGATTAATTTTGTCATCATCAAAAGGGGGAGAATGTTGGGTTCTCATGTTGAGAAGATTGAACTCACATTCTATTAATCAATACAACATGTTTTTGATGATGAACATGATGAACATTGATGTGCAATGATGTACAATGCAAACAAGTGATAAACAATGTGAATTGAGTTTTAAATGCATGAGATCTTCAAATAATACTTGTCATAACAACTTGGTACAATGCTTGATTTTATGCTCATAATATCTCACTAATTATGTTTACTTTTGTAGGAGATGTACCATGCAAGACATGTGCCAAAAACAAGCTTGAAAGATCAAGAAAAGTCAAAAGACAAGGTACCTGTCGACAGCAAGCAAGGACCTGTCGACAGATACAACAGTCAGAAAGCAACCAGTTCTGCCAAGGCATTGCCTGTCGACAGCAGGAGTTCCCCTGTCGACAGATGCACCAGTCCGAAGATCAAAAGCTCTGGAAGGCCTGCCCTGTCGACAGCAGCAGACCACCTGTCGACAGATGCAACAGTCAGAGCCTTCAGCCTTTTGGTTCTTCACAAGTTGTCTACGCTTGTCGACAGCAGGTGCAAGACCTGTCGACAGACAAACGGAAAACACATTCCGGGAAGTTTTGCAAGTTGCCAAACTTAGTGTTTCTATGGAGTACGACTCTCCATATGTTAACACTCATATATAAGCAACCTTTTGCAACAAATCTCGTACACAAGCAGCCTCCTTCAAAGAACCCTAAAGAGCTCTCCAGAAAACCTCTGTTCTGCTGATTTGCTTCAACCTACCGCCAGACCTAAGAACGGAAGACTTTTGCAGCGGAAGGTGAAGTCCGGACGTCTTGGATTCAAGCATCTACATCATATCTGATCTCAAAGTCGAAGCTTGGACTCCAGGAGGACGTTCAGAGGAAGAGTTTGCTTATTGGATTGTTCTTCAACTCTCAAACTCTTCTGTTCTTTCTATTCCATACTTGTGTGTGTGTGGTGATGTTTCAAGCGGTTGTTGTGCTTGATACACGTGTGTGTGTGTTAATCTGATCGTGGGTTCACATCAGATAAACACATGTGTGAGTTGTAGTTCGTGAACTAGCTCATAAGCAGGTGATTCTGCGTGTGTGTGTGGCCCGTGGATGTAGGAGACACGAGTTGTGTACTCCGAACCACGTAAAATCTACGTGTCTCGTGGTTTGCATGATTTGCGTTAGATGTTTGGTAGGCACGACACATTATACACGTTTGAGTACTTGCTTATCCATCTATCAATCACTCACACACATCCACACATAGTCTGATCATTGCTAACACTTTAATTGTTTGTGCTATTGCAAAAAGAGGGCGTTAAGCTTTTAAATTGTCCTTAATCTATTCAACCCCCCTTCTAGATTACCATTTAGGGAATTCCGCATCTCTTCACCACTATCATGGAAGGAGTAATCTCTCATTGTCCTTGGAGCAAATTCTCATACTGCCCTCTAGAAACATCATGCAATCCCAGTTTGAACCTTTCATGGTTGAAAGATCTCATTTCAACGTACTTGGCCTAAGAGGCCCTGAGATGCTCTACAAAATGGGCATGAAATCTAAGAGAAAGATGCTCAGCAGTTGTCAAGTGATGGGTTCTGGATTGATTTTCTAAGAACCTGGTGGCCTCTTCAAGGTATTGATCAACAAATTCATGGGAAGTGAGGCAGTGGCTCTTCCGAAATATGAGTTGGAGATCAGAAATAGAAAGCTGGGAAGTTTGAATCAAAATAGGAAGCCAGTGTTCAAATGTGAAATCTAGCAACTCATGAACTTCCAAAAAGGCTCTAATAGCAAGATATTCTCTGAACAAATTCATGTGTTGTTCAGAGTGATGAGTGAAGGCATACCAAAACGGAGGAAGTAGAGAGGAAGGCTTGTGTCCCAATTTGGGTCCTTTGGAGGCTGACAGTTGGATACTAGGAAGTATCTCAACTAAAGGCATCAATGTTTTCTTGGAGTCAGATTTTGAGGCTGTAGGAAGAGAGGAATAAAAATGAGGAGGTTGAGTTGAGAGAGTCATGGTGAACTCTTCAAGAGGTTCAACTTGATATTTCAAGGGGTAGATGGAGAATTTAACGTCCTGTTTGAAGGAATCTACAGGAGTGATTACTGGAAGTAGATCCAAGGAGGAGTGTGGAGATAGTGGTGCTGATGAAGTAGGTTCAGGTTCAGGTGTAGCTGTGGGAGATGTGGCTCTGAAGAAGGAGAAGGGAGGATTGGTTTGACAGGAACACATCCTTGACTAATCTCCTCTTCACCTTTCTCTTAAAAGTCTGACGATCTTGAGAGGGCTCGAGAGGTATCTTGGCTGCTGCCTTCTGCATAGGGTCCTCTACAGCTGTTGCCACTTCTTCTGGCTGATTTTCTGATTCTTGCACTTGCTGCTGCTGCTGCTGCTGATCACTTGGTTTAAATACAACTACTACCAACTGAGCCTGCTGCTCAGTGGTCTGCTCAACTTGCTACTGCTCAGATTCAATAGGCTGCTCTTCAGCCTGAACTGCTGGTTCTTTGACAGGTTGCTCAAGATCTGGTTCCTCAGGTATAGGTACTTGAGGTTCTGCTGGGTATTCATTCTCTTGAGCTGGCACTGTCTCTTCTTGCTGCTGTGAGGAGAAAGGCCCTGATGGCCTAGAGGTGCCTGGTTGGCACACCAACTGCAATAGAGATCCTTGATTTGCTTGACTTCCTCAGACAAGCTATCAAACTTAGTATCTAACAGAACAACTTGCATATGGAGAACTGACATGTTCTCATTCTGACTTCTAACCATTTCCAAAATATTACTGAGGCTGTTGCTGCTGTCCCCCTGAGACCATGGATGGCTCTCAAACTGAGAAGGAGAGTTGTCAGCTCTCTATCTTCAAAGAGGTGATCCTGGGGGAAGAGGCTGGAATATCTTCAGAATGATTCTTTTGCCTCTGAGATCTCTTAGGACATCATTGATGGTGTCCTCTGGAACATCTTGGACTGGAAAGGATGGTAAACATCTTCTTGCACAGGAATGGACTCTTCAGATCTGATCTGGATAGAAGGATGTTCATGCTGAACTTCGGATGCAGGGCTTCATGAGTGAGTAGTGAGACAAAGGATTCATCAGGATATACTTCATGCTCACACTCAGGGACTGAACTTTTGTACCACAAATTCTGCTTCTTACCAACCAAGGAGTACTTGCTTCTTTTAAGAGTGAAGATACCAATCTTCTCCTTGTTACCAACAAACATGTCTCCAGACAGATCTACTGAAAATTTCTTGAAGATAAGAGTCAGTAGAGATCCATATGGAAGAGATTCTTGGAGGTCTTTTGAAGCAATCATCTTCTCCAGAATAACTGCTGGCAGATTCACCCTGTGCCTCTGAATTGCCCAAAATAGCAAATTACCATCCCTAGCAGTGATGGAAGAATGAGTTCCTACTCTAGGGTGATGATATTGGTAATAATAGAGTGAATCAGTCTTTTCTCAGCAGACAACTCATTGACTTGAAGTCCTCGCTTGCTGAGGGTCCCCAGGCTACCAATAATCCCTAGCTTTTGCTTTTCCAAAGGGTTGAATTCACTAAGCCTATGCCCTGAGTTGGGACAATCCAGCAACTCGACCAAAAGCTCTTCAGAAATTATGATTTTGGTGCCTTTACATACCCTACAACTGAGTTCCCATCAGAGACTTACAGTGAAGCATAAAAGGATCTGACTGCATCGACAACAAAGGGTTCAGAAATCTGACACATTCTGGTCCAACCCATAGCATTCAGAGTCTCTTCTACCCAAGACAAATTTCCAGACAAATGAGAGAACTCAACAGCCTTCCCAGAGCAAATGGGAATCTTAGCAAGACGTTGGAGTTGGTCAGGGGTCAACTGGACAGACTCGGAAGCCCTAAGGGAAGCCATCTAGATGAAAGAAACGAAAGGGACTTAGGAAACCTTCAGAGAGAGAAAGAAATGACCAGTAGGGATGAAGGATCCTACCTTTCTTCCAGAGGAATGAGGTTTCAGATGGTTTCCGGAGAGTCCTTTGCCCGAGCACAGTGAAGGCGCGAAGAACGCAAGAAGATAGGTGAGTCGAAAGGGGATTTCAAACGGGTGTTTTGAAAGGAGAAGGGGTTTTCTTATATAAGAAAAAGGTAACTGGCGCTTGATTTCAGGATGAACGGACGCAATGATTGATTTGACCGTTTAATTACGAATGGATGCGATGATTGATTTGACCGTTAAATTACGAATGGACGCGCCTTAATGAGTTGTCAGTTACCTCAATTAAGTAACTAAAAGAATTCTGAATGGTAAGTGTCGGTTTAAATTAACTTACTGAATCGAATTAGGTATTCGACTGCATTAGTCGAATATATCATTATAACATGAATCGAATGCATCGGTTCCTCATGAATCGAATGCATGAGTCAAATATAGGACTTAGCGATTTTCAGGATACTTTCACAGACAGTTCAAGGAAGGTTTTATCAAAGCAATTCAACACTACTTTATTAGTTTAATCAGGATTGCACATACCTATTTCTCTTCTTATTGAAGTAAATCTATCTTCAGGGAGAGGTTTTGTAAAAATATCTGCTAATTGATTTTCTGTAGAAACAAATTAAGAGAAATATTTCCATTACTTACATGGTCCCTGATGAAATGATGTCTAACCTCAATATGCTTGGTTCTTGAGTGCTGAATTGGATTCTTTGTTAAATTTATAGCACTTGTGTTGTCGCAAAGCATTGGAATATCTTGAAGTTGATGACCATAGTCTTCTAACTGATGCTTGATCCACAGGAGTTGAGTACAGCAACTTCCAGCTGCAATATATTCAGCTTCTGTAGTGGATAAAGCTACTGAATTCTGCTTTCTAGAAGACCAAGATATCAAACAACCTGCAAGAATTTGACATGTACCACTGGTGCTTTTTCTATCTAATTTGCATCCAGCATAGTCAGCATCACTATAACCAATCAACTTGAAATCAGAACATCTAGGATACCATAAACCTAAGTTACTTGTATTAATGAGATATATGAAAATTCTTTTTACTGCAAGAACATGAGATTCTTTTGGATCAGCTTGGAATCTTGCACAGAGATAGACACTAAACATTATATCTGGTCTACTTGCAGTGAGATAGAGCAGTGATCCTATCATTCTCTATAGGTTTTTGGTCTACCTTTTTGCCAAGAGGATCACTGTCTAACTTAATGCCTGAGCTCATGGGTTTCCTAAGGGCTTACATTTGTCAAAGCCATACTTAGTCAGTAAATCTGAAATGTATTGGTTTGACAGATGTGAGTTCCTTCTTTGGTTTGCTTAATTTGCAATCCAAGAAAATAATTAAGTTCACCCATCATGCTCATTTCAAATTCATTTGCATCAAATTTTCAAGAATTTGCAGAGTGATTCATTAGTAGATCCAAAGATAATGTCATCAACATAGATTTGTACAATTAAGATTCCATCTGAAAATTTCTTTATAAATAGGGTGCTATCTACTTTTCCTCTTATAAAATCATGTGATATAAGATAAGCACTTAATCTTTCATACCAAGCTCTTGGTGCTTGTTTCAGACATATAGTGCTTTCTTTAAACATAAAACATGATCAGGATACTTATTATCTTCAAACCAGGTGGTTGCTCAAAATATACTTCTTCTTTAATGAAACCATTCAGAAAAGCACTTTTAACATCCATCTGAAATAATTGATATTGAGAGAGCAAGCATAAGCTAATAAAATTCTGATTGCCTCTAATCTAGCAACTGGAGCATAGGTTTCATCAAAATCTATGCCTTCCTCTTGGGAATATCCTTGCGCTACAAGTCTAGCTTTGTTCCTAGTATTACCCCTGACTCATCCATTTTATTCCTGAAAACCCATCTGGTTCCAATAACTGGATGATCAGTAGGTCTAGGCACAAGGGTCCAAACTTCACTACGTTTGAACTGATTAAGCTCTTCTTGCATAGCGAGGATCCAAGATTCATCACCCAGTGCATCATTGATTGTCTTAGGCTCAATTTGTGAAACTAATGCAGAGAAGTCACAAGGATTTGCATACCTCTTGTTCTTATCCTGGATTGAGGATCACCATTATTTTTTCTCTAGGATGGTCCCGGTGGTACCTCAATTCTTTAGGTAGTCCTTCTTGTGATTCTTCTTGTTGTTGAAGATCTTCTAATGGAGGATCTTCTTCTTCTTTATCTTTCCCTTCTTCTTCAAGAGATGTCTTTTCTAGATCCCTGCACAGATCATCAACACATTCTTCTTCTTCTATCCTTCTGATAGAGGGGTTAGTTTCATCAAATAATACATGAACTGATTGCTCTATTGTTAAGGTTTTTCTATTAAATACCTTATAGCCTCTAGGTTTTGAAACATATCCTAAGAGAAAGCCTTCATCACTTTTAGCATCTAATTTTCCTAGATTATCCTTACCATTATTTAAAATGAAACACTTACAACCAAAGGGTCTGAGATGACTGATATTTGGCTTCTTGTCCTTGTATAGCTCATATGGTGTTTTCTTCAGAATTGGTCTGATCATGCATCTGTTGATGATATAGCAAGCTGTATTCACTGCTTCTGCCCAGAAGTACTTTGGTAGATTATACTCATTTAGCATTGTTCTGGCCATGTCCAACAGTGTTCTGTTCTTTCTTTCTGCTACTCATTTTGTTGGGGTGTTCTTGGAGCTGAGAAGTTGTGTTCAATTCCATTTTCTTCACAGAATTCCATAAATTCTTCATTTTTAATTTCACCACCATGATCTGACCTGAGACTTGTGATCTAAATTTCTGATTTTTCTGAACTACTTTGCTGAACTTCAGAAATGCTTGGAAAGCTTCAGATTTGGCTTCTAAAATGATACCCAAGTATACCTTGAATAATCATCAACAAGCACATAGCCATACAATTTTCCACCAAGACTGACTGTCCTCATTGGTCCAAACAAATCCATGTGAATTAGTTCCAATGGCTTGGAAGTTGTAACAATTGTTTTAGACTGAAAAGAGGTCTTGGTCTGCTTTCCCTTTGCACAGGCTGAACATATTCCATGTTTTCTGAGCTTGAGTTTGGGAAGTCCTTCAACCAGATCATGCCTTATCAACTTCTTGATCACTGAAGTGCTAGCATGACCAAGTCTTCTATGCCAAGATCAGATTCATCACTTTTGGTGGTAGCTAGACACAAGTTTACTTCTTTTAACTCTGCTAGTTGCAATGTGTACAGATTCTTCACTCTTTGTGCTTCAAAGACAATCTTGTTGTCCTTCTGAATTATACACTTGTCATTCTGAAAACTTACTAAATGCCCTTTATCACATAGTTGACTAATACTGATCAGGTTGTGCTTCAAACCTTCTACATACATAACATCTTCAATTAGATTCTTCTCTTTAGTACCAATGGTTCCACATCCTAGCACTTTTCCTTTTCCATTATCTCCATAAGTTACTTGACCGGATTCTTCTCTAAAACTGGTGAAAAGCTTCCTATCTCCTGTCATATGCCTTGAGCATCCACTATCCAAATACCATTTGGATGCCCTCAGCCGCCCTGCAAAATAGGCTAAGTTGTAACTTTTGGTACCCAAATTTTCTTGGGTCCATGATGGTTAGTTTTAGGAATCCATCTTAAATGTCTAGTGGTGCAGGTGCTAACAGTGTGTCCTAATTGATTGCAATGAGTACAACAAAACTGAAAATTTTTCCTGTGCACATTGTTGCTGAATTTCTGTTTTTGTTTATAGTTATGCTGATTTACCTTTTTAGTATTTTTTATGTTCTTTTCAGCCACAAATTTAGGAGTTGGATACACTTCTGGATAAATAATCTCTTCTTTATTATGTGGAGGAGTGTATCCTAATCCATATTTCTTTCTACCAGATCTAGAACCTTTAATTCTAACAATAGTGAGGTTTTGCAATTAGAAATCTTTTCAATGGTAGCTTTTAGATAGTTATTTTCCTCTACTAATTTTTCTTCATTTTTGAGCAAGTTTAGATTGATTCTAATTCTAAATTTTGCTATTTTTATTCTTCAAATCTTCACAGAGTAACTCATTTGCTCTTTTAGTTTCATTTAGATTTTGATTCAACCTTTCAGTTTCCTTTTTAAGAAAGGTATTGCTCTTTTCTTGGTTGATTAAATTTAGCTTAACTATTTTATTTGTTTTACCACGGATTTGTATTTTTCATAGAGCTCGTTAAATGCATCTTCAATATTATCAGAATCAGATTCAGAATAGGAAGTAAAAGATGTTTCAGAATTTACCTGTTCTAGTCCTGCCATGAGGCTAGATTTGCCTTTTCTTCTTCCTCAGATTCCGAGCTGGAAGACTCTGAGCTGGTAGCATCTTCATTATCCCATGTTGCTGCCATAGCCTTCTTTTTGAATCTTCTGAACTTCTTTTCTTTTCCTTTCTTCTTATCTGATTTGTCCACTTGATCCTTTTTCTTGAGTCTGGGACATTCAGATTTGTAATGTCCTAGCTGATTGCATTCATAACATGTAGGTTCTTTCTTCTTGTCTTTCTTAAAGAATTTCCTTGACCCAAATTTCTTCTTCTTAGCCAAGATTCTTTGCAGCTTCCTTGAGAGCATAGCCTCATCATCGCTGTCATCTGATTTCTCTTTTGAATCCTCAGATGAAGAGGAATCTGCAATCTTTAAAGCATTTGAAATTTTCTTCTTTGAAGAATTTTCAGAGAACCTTTCCATGTTTATTTCATGTGCCATGAGGGATCCTATTAACTTATCAATAGTTAATTGTGTTAAATCATGTGCTTCCTCTATGGCTGTGACTTTAGGTGTCCAAACATTTTGTCAGAGATCTTAATATTTTTCTAACAGTTTCTTCGTTTGTCAGATTTTTCCCTAAAGCACTTAAACCTACAATTTATTTGAGAATCTATTGTACATTTGAGTAATATTCTCATTTGGAAGCATTTTGAATTGTTCATACTGAGATACAAGTATGTCTATTCTAGTTTGTTTAACCTTATCTGTACCTTCATATGTAACTTGTAGCTTATCCCACATTTTATTTGCTGTTTTACAGGCTGATAATCTATTAAACTCTCTTTTAGATAAAGCACAGCATAGATAATTTTTTGCTTTATAATTTAAAGACATATTTCTTTTGTTAGCAATAGAAAGAGCACCAGAGGAGGATTCTACAAGGACTTGAAAATCACCTTGTTCTATTCCATCCTCATCTTCCAATATTGATAATCTTCACCATCAAAGAATGGTGGCCTTGTAACTGATTGACCTTCATAGTTGTGAGCTTCAGATGCCATTTCTTCTCAAATCTTCTTGGGATTCTTCTGAGAAGACCTCGCTCTGATACCACTTGTTGGATCGAAATGGCAAGCTAAGCAGTCCTAGAGGGGGGTGAATAGGACTTTTGATCTTTTAAAATTTCTTCTGAAAATCACAGCACTAAATGAATAGGTTAGTACTCAAAGTGATGTGTGTGATTCAAGTGTACTTGGCGGAAACAATCACACAAAGAAATTAGACACAATTTATCCTGGTTCGGCCCTTCCCACAGGGAAGTCCTACATCCAGTCCTCAAGCCAACCACTTGAGATTTCACTAATCTGCCAATGAATTTGGCCTTCTCTCACCCTTGAGAGGAATACAATACCCACTTGCTCCCGAGCAAGTCTTCCCTATACAGGGGTACAGAAATGCCTTTTCACCAAGGCCTTCCCTTCACAAGAGGGGCAAAGTGCAGAGACAGACTTCTGCACAAGTACAAAGAAAAGTTGACAGGGGTGTGTTTGCCTCAAAATTGAGCACAAACACACAGACTTCATATGGATACAACAGATATAGAATTGATTCTAAATCCTATCTGAAGTGAAAGGGGGTGGACTAAAGAGAATTGACACTAAGTACAATTGCCACCCACAGATAGAACTTCTCCTATCTGAGCACAAGGAAACTCTAAAAGGAAATCAAGCATGAAGGCTTCAGAGAGCTTGAGGAAGTCGAATGGCTCTTGTAGGAGAATGAGACTTGAAACACTTGTGGATTCTATGTATCACTGTATGTATCTCTCAGTATGTTGTATCTATCTCATATCTTCCTCTTGAGCTCCTTTTATAGTCTTCAAATTATGACCATTTGAGAAGATGACCGTTGAAGCTTGTGGCCGTTTGCAATATAGCCGTTTGAGGAGGAATTCTGAGTTTCTTTGTGTCCTGAAGATATTGCCCAGCAGGTCTTCAAAATAGCTTCTTCCCGAGGTCTTTATTTTGTTAACAGCTAGAAGATAAGCTCTTGTAGCAAATAGCTGAGGGAGGCATGCTAACATGCTCAATAAATGCCTGCTGCAAGGACAAGACAAAAAGAAAAATATCTCCATACCCTTATGGTAGGTGGGTCAGAAAAGTTCAGTACAAAGTATGGAACCTCGTATCCCATCAGTATTACAGATAGCAGACAGACAGACAAAAAGGTTAAAGTATGGTCTGTCAGTGGTAGGTGAGATGGTCAGATGCCATGCGTCTGAGTCTTACATAAATGCTATGTGTCTTTGAGAAGCTAACAATAAGGCAAAGTGGGACATCAGTACTGAGAAATTTAAGGAGACACTTTTCAGAACAAGTTTAGCATAGGATAATTAATTTGAGAGCTTTCATGTCAAGATCCTGTCAAAATATATAATAATTTTCGAAGCTATTAAGATAATATGCATACAACAATCTTGTTGTTAAAAATACACAAACTAGGTTTGATGATGTTCATATAGAACTGATAGTGTGTGAAAAGTACAAAGTACAGAATTTGTCAGTGTAGTTGAATGTGAACAGATGAGTCAATTGAAGAAGTAAGAGTGATTCGACTCATGAGAGCAATATGATTTGACTACAGTTGAATACTGTTTCTAAAGTATTTGATTTGAAGGTTAGTCGAATACAGAGCAGACATTCGACTGTAGAGTCGAAGTCATGAGTTGAATGCAGAATAAAGATATTCGACTGTATGAGTCGAATGCAGAACGAAGGTATTCGACTGTATGAGTCGAATGCAGAACAAGGTATTCGACTGTATGAGTCAAATGCAGAAACAGGTATTCGATTGTATGTTCGATGCAGAACAAAGGTATTCGACTGTATGAGTCGAATCTGAGGTGGTATTCGACTGTATGAGTCGAATACTATTAAACAACGTGGACTTTGATTTCTGACTGCTATTCTGAAGGAGTTGAATATGGCAGTCGGATTTCAGTATGTTGAGAGATAGTTGTGGCCTTAGAAAATTTTAGGATACTCTTTCCTGAAAAAGATTTTTGTGATATAAAACATATATTTAAAGATTTGTCATAGCAAAAACATAGTTTTATAAAATCTTAGATTTCTTAGAGGTAGTTGCTCAACAGGGGGCTTCAGGAGGGGGCTGCTAGGAGGGGGATCGTAGGGGCAGGTGGGGGGTTTGTGGGGGAGGAGGGGACTGTGTGGAATGTGGGGGATGGGGCTGCCAGATGGTGAGGGGGCCGGTGGGGGTTGGGAGGGGGTGGGAGGGAGGGGGTTGGGGGCTTCAAGGGGGGCGATCGGAGGGGGTCGGTGTGGTTTGGGAGGGGGTGGGGTGGGGAGGAGGGAATGTGGGGTGGGGGGAATGGGGGAAGGGGTGGACTTTGGGGGATGGGGCGGTGGAGGGGGGAATGCATGTGGGGGAGGGCGGGACTGTGCTGGGGATGGGGGTGGTTGTGGAGGAGGGGACGGAGGGGGGAGGGGGAGGGAGGTTGTAGGGAGGGGTAGGAGGCATACCGGCAGCGTGGGGGCGGCGAGCTGGAGGTGGCGATGTCAGGGCGGCGAGGTGGCGGAGGCGTCCGCAGGCGGCGACAGGTCGCGGCTAGTGGCGGCGGCGTGGGGGGACACGACGGCGGTGCGGGGCGGCAGCAGTGAGGGCGCGGCTGAAGGGTTGCAGAATTCCCAATATGGTAATCTAGAAGGGAGGTTGAATAGATTACTGTCTATTAGAAAGATTATCACCTTATTTTTGCAAGAACACAGATTGTTGAAGCAATATTTAGAATTCAAACTAAGTGTGGATGTGTGTGACTTGATAACAGATAGAAAGCAAACTATAAAGCATGTGTAGAGACACCGTGCCTATCAATCATCTAACGTAAATTCGTGCAAACCACAGACACGAAGATTTACGTGGTTCGGAGTACACAACTCGTGTATCCTACATCCACGGGCCACACACACACGCAGAACAATCTGCTTATGAGCTAGTTCACAAACTACAACTCACACACACACGTGTTATCTGATGTGCAACCATGATCAGATCAACACCCACACACGTGTACCAAGCACAAGGACTGCTTGACACAACACAACACACACAGATATGGAAAAAGTAGAAACAGAGAAGAGTTTGAGAGTTGAAGAACAAATCCAGATTGTAAACTCTTCTTGTGAACGTCTGACTAGACTTCAAGATTCGTCTTGATGATCACAAGTTGATGGAGACACTTGAATCCACGACATTCAGGCTTCACCTTCCGCTGGAGAGACTTGTCTTCTTGGTTCTGGGCGATAGGTTGAAGCAGAGCAGCAGAACAAGACTTCTCTTGAGAACTCTTTAGGGTTTTTGCTTGGAGGCTGCTTGTATATGTGATTAGCTTCAAAAGGATGTTTATATAGTGGTGTTTACATATGGAGAGTCGTGGTAGAAAGAAACACCAACTTGGGCAATGTTAGATCTTTCTGTATCTGAATCTGTCGACAGATTGCAACAGGTTTGCAATATACAGAGATCTGGGATTTCAGGTCTGTGAGATCTGTCGACAGTCGACTTGTATCTGTCGACAGATATCTACAGTCCAGATATCTAGAACTTCTGTCAGTGACATCCGTCGACAGCCGATGGGCATCTGTCGACAGATGGCTGTAACTTGTGCTTTGAGCTTTTTTGGCTGACCATATCTGTGAGATCTGTCGATAGGAGCATTGTGGTCTGTCGACAGGTGACATGTTCACAGCTTTTTGTGATATTTTTCTTTTGTTTTGTGATAGCTTGGCTTTAAGCATTTGTACCTACATGATAGAACATGTAAGTTAGATATTATGAGTACATAGATAACCAAGTAGTATCAAGTTTTTGTCATGTATCAAACCTCAATTAAACTTATCTATCATCAAAAACATGTTGTTAAAAACATTAGATTGAAAACATGAAAACCTAACAATCTCCCCCTTTTTGATGATGACAAAATTTTTCAATTAGTGCACAATTGAGGTTTCTCCCCCTTTTGACAACATCTAAAGGCATTCACACCAATGATATAGCCACGAACTGTGACTTCATTAATGAGATATGAAGCATACACAGTACAAAGTGTGATGACTGAAATGAAAGGTAAAGAAGTTACATGACCATGAAGTAAAAAAAATACAGAACATGACAGACACATGTGAAAATGAGAAACAGACTGTGACTCCTAGACTCATAGACTTTCTATGCAGCATCATTGCCAGGCGGTGTAGCAACCCGATGGCTTTCCTGAAGCCTAGTGAGACGTAGCTGCAGTTGGACTTGAGTGTCCGCTATTGCTTCCATGTGTGCATCCACTGTGTCCAATCATGCATGAATCTTATCAAATCCAGTGGACATCTGGAGTTGCATCTGAGCAAGAAGATCACGCAGAGAAGGCTCATCATCTGCATCACTAGCACTGTCTCCCGGAGCATCCAGAGGCTCAGACTGGGAGTCTTCATCTCCCGCTTCTCCATTATCATCAGTATCATCTGCATCATCATCATCAACCTCATGATCTACGTCCATGGCAACAGCTGGTGCCTTTCCTTTGAGCTCACGAGTGACGACCCCATCAACGAGCTTGTATCCCATCCTATGTGCAGCAGTGAGATCGAAACTACTGCGGGAGTTGAGCGTGATGCATTCACTGTCCGGAATGTCGATTCCAATGAACTTTAGAATGGAGGTGATTGGACAAGCAAAAGGCATTGACTTCCGGGGTTGGTAGAAGCATTTGAGAATATGGCCAAGCATCAGGACAGGGAGATTGATGGGTTCACACTTAGAAAAAAGGTGAAGAGTGATTTATGGACGTCGGTGACAAGTTCCGACTGCCATGCTTTAGCGCAATCATGGTTGTGAAGATATGATGGATCATCCGGTTCAATGGAGGGAAGGAATTGGCATTCAATTTGGCAATCATCTTTGTGCCATCATATTCTTCAAGAGTTAGTAGATGATAGTATACAGAAGCATCTGGAGTATGGGTGAGGATGTCGGCTCCGGAGTTGGGGATTTGAAGGGCTGTGCTAATGAGGTTGGCAGTGAGTTGGAAAGTGGTGCCCTTCACAATTGTATAGAAATTCTTTTCCTTTGAGAAGCCAAGATGATTGAAGAAGTCACGAATGACAGTGGGAGAATAAGCCATGTGACTGTAGAGAAAGGATGTCCACCCCTGAGTGTCAAATAGGGGTTGGAGGTTTGGGAAAAGATCTGCCAAGGACTCAAAATTGACATACCTAGGCTGAACAAACTTGATGAATGACCCCTTTGAATGAGTGAGATGGAGATGGGGAGGAACCACAAGTTCGGGCAAGCGATCGTCCCGAAGCTTCGTGCGGCGCTCATCAGTAGCTCGGTCGTCATCGCCGGCTCGAGATGAGGAGGGATGGCGGCGAGATGCCAGTTTCTCTGCCTTGGGAGCCATGGTGAGTGTGGAGGGACGAAGTACAGAGAGGGAGGATGAATAGGAGAAGCCCACTGCAGAGATAGGACAGGAAAGATGAAAGGTAGGGTTTGCGTCCAAGGGGGAAGCAGGGGCTCGATTTGTAGAGGAAAGAGAGGGATTTGAGAGTGGGGAAGAAGAAGGGGAAGTGGGTGCCTTTTTAAAGAGGGTGGATTGAAATTTAGAAGGAAAGGGTCCCACCAAATCCACCCCCAAACGGCACGCCCGTTGGTCTTCCCAAACTAGAGCTGCCGCCGTCTGTCGACAGATGACTGGATATCTGTCGACAGATCCATACAGAAATTCTGCCTGACTGATATTTGTGTGGATTTTCAAGGAGAATCTTGAGCCAAGGTTACACAATGAATAAATAAGGGGTAAAATGGTATACACACATTGGAACCCACCATAGACATGGATATTAAGGGCCTCCCATTACCTAAATGGTTTAGACATAGTACCTAAGGAGTTTTAAATTTGAGCATTAAGAGAACACCTTACGGTCTTAGAGAAAGGACACCAATACCCTTGTTTGATTAAGAACATTGTAGACCAACACTATCCCTAGTTTATGATGATCAAATGATGACTGAAATGAATGTCTAAACTTCATGATAACCATAAATAGTAAATGACTTGGTTATTTGAGACACTGTGGAGGCTTCACTCTATTTCATAAATTTTTTTAATTTTTTTTTTTTTGCTTGCAACAAATGAATGCAACGGAAAAGTGGTATTTAAGAGAACTTCATACCTTTTGACGTGAGGATAGACATGACAAGTGCCCGTACCCCCAGTTACTCAGTGAAAGTGTCCATCATACCTTTGTATAGAGTTGATGAGATAGCTTTTTGATGCGAGGGAAGACATTTGTGATGCCCATCTCCCCGGTTACTCAGCAATACACATCATTGCTCTACCTTCTACCCATTGTAGATTGATTTTTTTTGTTTGTTGTTTTTCAGAAATTGGTAGCTTTTCTCCATTTCAGATTTAAAATTCCAGATCAAAGAAGGTATATGATTAGCAGTCAATATGAGACATAAAGTTCAATGACCATAAGACTTTCCAAGTTACTTGAGAATAGTGTTTGCCTACAAGAAATTATTCTAAAGAGTTAGGTGTTTATCCTCTACGATGGTTCAATGTTTTCAAAATGATGTAATCTAAACCCGTGCAAAAGTAGTATGTCCAAATCATGGAGATTTAGGGAATAACATCAATATCACTTGAATATGATGAAGTCAAACATGTATAAATACCCAATGAACATCTTAGATGAAGGACATGAACCTGCTCATTAGTTTGATAAACAATAGGCATGAATTGACAAGAAAGATTGTGTCTGTCGACAGCTAGAGGGAGCCTGTCGACAGAGGAGCACAGACAGAAGACTAGGTTTCCATAGCTGTGTCTAGCTGTCGACAGATGAGTTTTCGTCTGTCGACAGGTGTACACAGAGTTCAAAAACTGATGTCTGTGGAGCTTGATCTGTCGACAGGGTGTTCACGTCTGTCGACAGCAGCTCATGCAGAGTGGAGTCAAGGTTTGAATGAGGGAATAAATGAATATAAAAAGTGAGAGAAGTTGACATGAATATGATATGAATGACGTCTTTCACTAAAACACTCATCTAGCCTGATTTTTTACTCCCCCATAGTGTGTGCTTATGTGTACACATACATTAAAGTACAACAAGACACATTTGCACAATTTGAAAACACCAAAGCAAGGATGAAGTGATTTCACGGAGATGTTCAATTTTTGACAAGAAATAGTGAGTGGGCAAAATATAAAGAAACTGAATCCTCATAGAAAGTCAATGACCCTTTCATGCAACATAACTATGGATACTTGGCGGAGAATATTTTCTCACGCATAATGAAAGTTTCCAAACAAGCATGACTTGTTCTTTCACAAATCACCATTTGATATACCTCATAGTTAGTTCACACAAGGAACATATACTTAATATTTGGGTTAAATTTCATTGTAATTTGCACAAACCCAATTCTCGTCTCAATGTTGTGAATCTATCTTCAGCCAGAGGTTTGGTAAAGATGTCTGCCAGTTGATTTTCAGTGGGTATGAAGCTTATCTCTAATGTTTTATTCGCTACTTCATCTCTCAAGAAATGATGATGAATTTCTATGTGTTTTGTCCTAGAATGTTGAATGAGATTCTTTGATAGATTGATTGCACTAGTGTTGTCACATAGGATAGGTGTGCATCCAATGTCAATGTTGTAGTCACACAATTGACTTTTTATCCACAACACTTGTGCCGCACAACTCCCTGCAGCAACATATTCTGCCTCTGCAGTGGAGAGTGCAACCGAGTGCTGCTTCTTGGATGCCCATGAAACCATGCAACCACCAAGAATTTGGAAATACCCGCTAGTGCTTTTCCTGTCAATTTTACATCCAGCATAGTCAGCATCAGAATATGAAACCAAGTTAAAGCTACTGCCTACTGGATACCAAAGACCTAAGTCATGCGTACCTGAGAGATATCTGAATATTCTCTTAACTGCAATTAGATGGCTTTCCTTTGGACTAGATTGGTATCTAGCACAAAGACAAACACTAAT
>CM024762.1:34014888-34084804 GCA_014218235.1 Colocasia esculenta
TCCTTTGTTTTGACTGTTTGCTGGAAAACAGAACTAGTGTCGACACACCCCTAGACTGTGTCCACACCACAAACTCCTTTTCCTTTCACTGCCTTCTGAAAAATAGTGGCAGTGTTGACACCACATTGAACTGTGTTGACACCACAGTGACTTGTGTTGACATAACAGTAACATGTCTATCCAGTAGTGTCAACTTGTCTTCAGTACAACATGTACCAATGTGAGGGATCATTCTTTTAGCCATGGATTATTCTTAAACATTCCATGTTTGATTGTTTCCTACATGGCTACAACCTTTTGAAATTATGGTATTAATCTTTAAACCTTTGTTTCATGTGAAATCTTGAGTGCTTGTGTACCCCAATTGAATCATTACAAGAGTGAGTGTGTTATGATGACAATTTTGTGGGTCTTTGGACTCAATGAGAAATTATGCCTGTGCAAATAGGCTGGTTCAGTCCTGGGAGGAGCACCCGAATTGTTAGTGGCCGCGCGGGAACGATGAGGACAAGTGGATGTTGGCATACATCATTACGTGCTTGATTAGTCATCATGTCATACATGTGTGTGTGAATATGTATTTGAATCAGAACTTAAGTGTTATCTTGAATGCGTGATTATGCTTCTACATTTCCATTGTTTTACATGTGTTAATCAGTGGACACGTTCATCCCTCTATTTAATACTCAATGTTAGCAATGTTTAGATTCTTGTCCTGTGATTATATACTTGAGTCCTTTTTGTTTAAAGGAATTGAATTCTACTGGGCTAGTTATCTCATTCTTCCTACCTTTTTCAGGTGATCAAGATGGGAATGAAGTCTAAGGGGGGATATGTGTGCTGAGTGGACTACCCGTCGTCCAACGAGTCATTATCTTTTATTTCTCTTATAGTTAGTTGGAATGTAATAATATTACAGTTTACTTCTATCTGCTCCTCATTTAGAATATAGTGAGGAGTATCATGTAAAAAGCTTCCGCTAAGAGAGTTGTGTATAAATAAACTTTTGTGTTAATTATCGTGTTTAATATTTGTCGTTTTCAGTAAATAGATTTTTACTAGGACGTGACATTGATACCAACTGTCACGCCTCAATATTTAGCAGCGGAATAAATACCGAGGTGCGTGAACGATACAAATAGACGTATCATAGTTGAGTAACGCAGAGTCACAATTGAATATAATAACACAGTGGAAACTATAATATTGTCATAAAAGTACTCCTTATTCATTCAACTAATTAAAAACCTTACATCAATCGAGCCAATCAAAGGCCCGTTATTCAAATAAAATGTTTCACTATTACATCGACTACTCAAATAACTATTCTAAGTCTATCAACTCCTCATATGATGGATGATCATCACTCTTGCCCTGCCCCATCTGACTCTTCTAGTTCCTCATCACTACCTGAAAAAGATAGGATGATAGGGTGAGCGAACTAGCTTAGTAGGATTTACATCTCAATATTGTGCGGGCACTAATATACATGATTAACATTTTAAATAGGCAGATATGCACATGAACATGATGACAATGCATGCTTTTCTAACAAGTTGAATAGCAGAATAGAATGGATGTCATATAAAATCAAATATCGAATTGCATATACAATGGACAGGTCGTTCAAGAGTAGAATCATATCGAAAGGAATTGGCCATATTCACACAGATATCATGTATTCACATGAACAGATGTATCATATCAAATCTTATCATATCATATTAAATGAAGGCACATTCACACAAATCTTGCGTATTCGTTGTGCTATGCCAAGCACCAAAAGTCCATACTCTCGCGGTTAATAAGTACGTTGGGGCGCTCCTCCCCATGACCAGATAGGGCCCCTATTGCACAGGCATTGGTCAAATGGACCGAAGTCCCATATTGTGCCGAACAACATATTCATATTATGGCCACAGATTTTTAATGACAAGCTCATATTAATAGGGACATGATCATTCATAGAGTTAAGGTATGACAAAAGCTCAAGAGATCAAATGGGCAGTATAACGACATATCTTTTGTTTCATAATTCATTAATGTCTTGACATGAGGATGACTAATGTCAGATCGTATGCGGAACATGTGCTCTCTATCTCCAGGGTACTTCATGGTACAACCAGTTCGGCCTCTATGTGGGAATCCATAGATATCCGAGACTTACGGAGGTCTTAAGGAAAAGATCGCTAGTCTTGCCGATTCGGAATGACCGACAAAGAGCTCTCAATTCCCCAAGAAGGGTGTGCCTATTCGTGCAAAGGTGTAAGTGACGAGTCACGAATCGTTCCTAACATGTATGCAATTGACAAATAATTAATTGAAACATCAGAAAGCATATAACTATCAAAACTCATATGCAAATCATGATAGAAACTCAACTAACAAGTCCATACTAACATGTATTCATCCCCACATTCATATCATAATCTTATCATATCAAATTGACAATAAGTAAGATCACAAGATAATTAAATGAACATAAGCTCAATCATAATTACACATTAAAATCATATTCATATCATTACCGCTTTCAAATTGATGGATTTCTTTTAGGCCAATGCACACTATGGAACACTATGCAACATGCTGACAGACCATACAGACTAACATGCTGACTGAATGACTGAAAAGTATAGCCTCGGGTCGGCCTATAAATAGCATCCAACACAGTGGTCGTTTTTCAAAACACGGTGTACAGGTAAATAGGCCAAACTATGCAGAAAACTGAATCATGTCGGCCTACATGGCCGCCTTCCAAGCTAAATCACATCCGGGTATAGCGACACGTTTACAGGAATTCATTAAATATCAATCGGGCGGGAAAACCACCTGAATCGTGTACGGGAATCCTGCCGCGATCTAGACATGCATAGACTCCCAGGCAGGCGCGAAGTCTCACGCGGCCATTGACCGGTCAGCGTGAGAATCATGTCACCTCTCATGGATGCCTTTTAGTGGATCGCGTCGGACCTGGTCGACGCAATACCAGGCGCTGGAATCGCGTCGCCTGGTCCGGACGCGATTCCAAGCTTTAACCCGAAAACATAGTAAAATCAACTGATCCTCTTACCATGCTCATATCTCTCTACCTAATGATATTCAGACAAAATATCCAACATGGAAGATGAAGAGAACAACTGGTAGACGAACTTTGATGTTGAGGGTTTCACCTAATTGGTCTTGAATCTCATTAAAAATATGGAGAACATAGAAGCCATGTGCAACCCGAAACGCAGTATCATGCAGTGACTCTCTTACCATGCTTATAACTCTCTAACTAATGATATTTAGATGAAACATTTAACATGAAAGATGAAGAGGACTACTAGTAACATAAATTGCATGATGGGGGTTTAGTCTAATTCGGTCTCAAATCGTGTGCATAATAAGAAGAACGTAAAAAGGCCTAACTGTGCGCGACTTAGGGAAAACGACTAATACTCCATGTATACTCCATGAAAAATAGGCAAAGCAAGTGAAAATGAACCTAGACTCGAAGCTCTACAAGATAGTATGGGTTTCATTTAATCTTGGCTCAAGAACACCTACCTTTGAATGCTAAGAACTCCCTACAGGTTTCTGGGTCGATGCAGAGTGTGGTTGAGCAAGACCACGTTTTCCCCAGCTGTTCTCCTCTCCTCCAGCACCCCAAGCTTGCTGCTCACGACCCCAACTTATTTCTAAACCTTCCCTAATAGTTTAATGACGAGTTCTTATAGATTTAGGGTGTAGTTACATGTCCTAATGGGATAGGAAAGGGGCTGCGGGTTAGCATGGCACCTTCCAAAATTTGGGATTCTCTCACCCAAAGGAGGTAGCAAAGGTTTAGAAAACCACCTCTTAGGGTTGGGTCCGGTTTTGGCTTACCTTGCATGACTAATTACCATGATTTTAACCCTAAATCACCCTCCCTAATTATTGCATAATTACATACACGAATTTCTGGGTATTTTCTTGTCCCAATTTTTATCCTTGGGCCAAATGTGCTCCATTGTCCCAATCTTGTTAATGGGTTATTAACACATGATGTTGGAAGTCTATCCAACATGTTTATTTAATTTATGGTCACGTTATTTATCCGCGTTAACAATTTTACGACTTGGTTTCCTAATGTGGGTAGTTAGTCCCGTGTGACGCACACTGGCCAATCGGATTTTTTGTTGCACGAATTTTTTTGTGGAACACTTATAGATAATATTTGGGGTTGATTTATAATTTTTACAAAATTTTTCGATGTGTTTTCTCACGTACGATAGTGGTACATAAGTTCTATCATCCCGATAATACGGAAGTTATTTATTTACTATTTTCATACTTCAATTTTTTCATGGGTCATAAGTTGTCAATTGGTCTAATTTATTTTATGGAATATCCGCACATATTGTTTGGAGTCCACCCATCATTTTAATTTGGTTCATGATCATATTTTATACACATAATAATAGATTTTCCAACTTATTCTTAATTATGATAATAAGTCACACTAACTCTTCAATATACCCCAAATGACTTTTATTGACCCAAATTTCCTTATGGATCATTATAGGATATTATTTGAAGTCCATCTATGATTTTTATTTAATTTTCTGACTCATCTAAGTATGTGTAATAATGATTTCCCGACTTATTCCCAGATTACGATACTCAGTCGCAAAACGCCTTAAACTTGGACCATCCTATTTTTGTTTGCACAAATTTCTTCATGGGTCATTAGGGAGTATTATTTAGAGTTGAACTATGGTTTTTATGAAATTTCTAATGGGTTTTTGTATGTACGATAATAGCACGTATGATTTTACTATTTCACTAATATTGAATTTATCGTTTTCAATTTATTTCTAATTTTATAATTACTGAATTTCTGGGGTGTTACAATGGTGTTCTTCTGGTGGAAGGTTTGGAGTACAACCTTCTAAGCATAAGTCAACTGTGTGACAAGGGTCACAAGGTAATCTTTGAGTCTATTGGTTGTACTATTTTTGAACCCAATTCAGATCTTGTAAAATTCACTGGAAAAAGAATAAATAATGTGTACATGGTTGATCTTAATGAACCTGAAAACAACAACTTGTGCTTAACTGCAAATAAAAATGACTTAGCTTGCTTGTGGCATCGTAGACTAGGTCATGCTAGCTACAATATGCTTCATAAGTTGGCAAAGTTCAACATGGTAAAAGGGTTGCCTCAAATCTATTTCAAACACAATTTGAAACTTTGGGAAGCATGTTCTCAAGGTAAGCAAACAAGAAAATCCTTTAAAAGTAGATCAGAAAGTCAGTCCAATAAACCTTTTGAGCTTATTCACATGGATCTGTTTGGACCCACACGGACAAATAGTCTAAATGGAAAACGGTTTGGATATGTTCTTGTTGATGACTTTTCTAGATTCACTTGGGTTTTCTTCCTCTCTCACAAAAATGATGCATTCACAGAATTTCATGAGTTTTACAAGAAAATTGCACAGGAGGGGAAGTTTAAAATTATAACAATCATGTTAGATTATGGTGGTGAATTTGAGAACACTGACTTTGAGACTTTCTGCAGGAAAGGAGTCTTCCACAAATTCTCATCACCAAGAACTCCTGAACAAAATGGGGTTGTGGAAGAAGAAACAGAACTCTTGTGGAAATGGCAAGAACTATGTTGATCGAGATTGGTCTGCCAAGGAAGTTCTGGGCTGAAGCAGTAAACACCTCTTGTTATATCATAAACCGTGCAATGGTAAGGCCGTTTTGCAAAAAAGACCCCTTATGAACTTTTGAAAGGTAAGAAACCATCTATTACACATTTTAAGGTGTTTGGAACCAAGTGTTTTATTCTAATTAACAACAAATATGACTTGGACAATTTGAGCCCAAAAGTGACTTAGGAATATTCCTCGGCTATTCTGATCATTCAAGAGCCTATAGGGTCTTTAATGTAAAAGATCAAATTGTTGAAGAATCTCCTCATATCACATTTGATGAATTAATGTTGATCTATGTAGAGAAAAGCAGGATGGGGAGTTTCTCGAAGGAGAGAACTCTAAGGAACAAGAAGAAAAGGAAGAAATAACCAAGAAGAGTTCAGACCGCAGTGAAGCATAGGATTCAATCAATGAAGTCAAGGAAAAAGATCAAATGAACATAAGAATGCTAAGAGATCATCCTCTCACTACAAAAAAATAGTCTAAGTAGACGGCTGTAAATCGTGCCCGTCTACAAATAGTAACATTTATAGACGGCTATATGAAACCGTCTACATATATTGAATATGTAGACGGCTTTTATAACCGTCTACCTATGTATGTAGACGGATACAATAACCGTCTACAAATGTCACATACATAGACGACTACCATAACCGTCTACATATGTAACATATGTAGACGGTTATTGGTAGCCGTCTATATATGTTAAGTAGACGGCTCACAAAACCATCTACATATCTTAGATATGTAGACGACTTCAAGCAGCCGTCTACATATCAAATATACGTAGACGGTTTTTTTAAAACTGTCTATAAAATTAAATTAATTTATTTAATAGTTTTAATTTTTTAATTTAATATTTAAATGATGTTAATTAAGATGAAAATTTAAATATAATTAATTGGATGATGATACATTTTATGGTAATTTTAATTTATTTTTTTTAAAAAAAATTTGAAATAAAAATTTTCTCCCTTTATACAATTAGTATCTATACTTACCTATATCTATATATCTATGTATATATATATATATATATTATATATATAGTATCTATAGCTATATATATCTATTTCTATATCATCTATGTACATGTATATCGATATATATATATATATCTATGTATATATATATATATATATATTATATATATATATATATATTATATATATTCTATCTATATATATAATATACATATATCTATTTATCTATTATCTATCTATATATATAATATATATATATATATCTATGTATATCTATATCTATATATTTATCTATATATCAATGTATATATATATATATTATATATATATATATATATCTATGTATATCTATATCTATATATCTATGTATAATATATACATCTATATATCTTTATATATCTATTAATACATTATATTCTATGTATATATATATATATATATTTATTTATGTATATTTCTGTTAATATATTTATATTTTATGTATCTATATATGTATATATATATATATATATATATTCTATCTATATATATAATATACATATATCTATTTATCTATTATCTATCTATATATCTCTCTCTATATATCTATATATCTATGTATAATATATAAATAGATATATGTGGCGCCTATAAATAGGTATAATTAATTCTTATTAAATATCCACAAATTAATTAAATATTTAACCTGCTGGATTTTTCGAAAAAAAGTGGCGCCTCTTTTCTTCCCCAAAAATTTGATCTCCCGCCTTCCTCTGTGCCGAGTTTTGCCAAAAATTTTGAATTCCCAGCACCAAATCGTCGGTTCCCCCCATTCTCATGGCATTAAATACTCCCCATTTCAACTCTTCCCCCCCCCCCCCCCCCGTCTCTCTCTCTCTTAGATCTCTCCCCACCCTTCACTGTTTGTGCTTCCATCTCCTCTGCCCGAGAGCCTCGTTGCGAGAGACAACGCTGACGCCGGCGCCCTCCTCGCTTTCCTCTCCGGCCTCCAGCACCGCCTGCATCACCCCCACCCGCCCTCATCACCGCCGTCCACTAGTGCTGGTTCCTCCCGTCCATGGTTGCCCCGGCCCCCACCAGCCGCTGGACTGCCGCAACGACCCTCTTCCTCGCCACCGCATGCAGCCGGTCTCCAAGCCCCAGCGCGTCTAGCAGTTGCCGCCTGTGAGCATTCCTCACGCCTTTGCAAGCACGGCCACCCCACCGTAGCAGCAGGAGCTGTGCAGTCGCCTCGTCCCCCGCCGCCACCGTGACGTGCAGGGGTGTTACCCCATCGGCGCCCCCACATGCGTCCAGTTGCAACCACAGTGAGCAGCAGCTCGAAGCAAGATTTCCACCGCCTCCCGCTGTCTGTACGGACGTCGCCGCCGTAGCCACTGCCGCCCCCGCCATGCTGCTGGAGTCTGGTCGACTTGCTACGGAGTACCTCGTGTTGAAGGGGTTGCTTCTGGCCAGCTCGCTCCCCCCCATAACGGCGGCACGGGCCTGGCTCCTGAGGACAACGTCGGCGGCAAGGACGGGCGAGCCTCCAGGCTTTCCCGCTCAGCCGGAGGCAGTGTTCTCCGGCGACAGCCTCTGCTCCACCAAGGACAACCTTCGTGGAGTGGAGGCCAAATATTTTTTTTTTAATGAAACATACGTAGACGGCTATTATAGCCGTCTACAAATATTTTTTTTGTAGATGGCTATAACAGCAGTCTATATATGTATTATTTGTAGACAGTTATATAACCGTCTACATATATTTTTTTGTAGATAGCTACAGTAGCCATCTACATATAATTTTTTGTAGACATAGAAATTAGCTGTCTACTTATATTTATAGACGACTCTTTAGCCATCTACTTATATTACTTTTGTAGACGATTTAAATAGCCGTCTATGTATCTTTTGTTGACGACTTTTTTGTGGACGACTGTGTAGACGATTGCGTAGCCGTCTACAAAATCTTTTATAGACGGTTTTACGATTTTTGTAGATGGCTTTCAGCCGTCTACGTAACCTACTTTTCTAGTAGTGTCTGGAAAGTATCACTGGTAACTTACTTGACCCTCCTAGGACAAGATCTCATTTTAAAGCAATTTCTGAACATGATCAAATGGCTCTAGTGTCTCAAATTGAACCAAAGAACATAGAGGATGCTCTAAAAGATTCTTTTTGAATAAATGCAATCCATGAAGAATTAAATCAATTTGAACGAAATAAAGTGTGGCATTTAGTTCCAAGACCTTCCTCTCAAGGAGTCATTGGAACCAAATGGGTTTTTAGAAACAAAACCAGTGAAGATGGAAAGGTAATTAGGAATAAGACTAGACTAGTAGCAAAAGGCTATAATTAGAAATTTGGAATAGACTTCGAAGAGTCTTTTGCTCCAGTTGCCAGGCTTGAAGTAATTCTGCTTGCTTTTGCTTGTGCTCATGGTATTAAGTTGCAGCAAATGGATGTAAAGAGTGCTTTTCTGAATGGTTTGATTAAGGAGAAAGTTTATGTTGAACAACCTCCTGGTTTTGAATGCACTAACCTTCCTGATCATGTGTTTAGATTGAACAAAGCCTTATATGGTCTGAAACAAGCTCCCCAAGTATGGTATGATCGGTTGAGCTCATTCCTTACAGGTAAAGGGTATTCAAGAAGTAAAGTTGATCAAAAACTCTTAACAAAAATTCAAGAAAATGATATCTTGGTGGTCCAAATATAAGTCGATGACATTATCTTTGGATCAACAAAGTCCTCCCTGTGTAAAGAATTTTCAAAATTAATGACCAATGAATTTGAAATGAGTCTAATGGGAGAACTAAAATTTTTTCTTGGACTTCAAGTTGCTCAATCAAAGGAAGGGATCTTCATAAACCAATCCAAATACATTTAAGATTTGTTGAAAAAATACAAGATGGAAAATACCAAAGCAATGGCAACTCCAATGAGCACCACTGTGAGTTTAGATGCTGATTTGAAAGGTAACCCTATAGATCCAAAAGTTTACAGAGGTATGATTGGCTTCTTACTATATCTAACAGCATCTAGACCGGACATTCAATTTTCAGTATGCATGTGTGCTAGATTTCAAGCTTGTCCTAAAGAATCCCACATGAGTGCTGCAAATTTTTTTTTCAGATATCATGCAAGAACTCATGAGTTGGGATTGTGGTATCTTGCATTTAGTGAATTTAAATTGATATCCTATTCTGATGCGGATTTTGCTAGTTGTAAGCTGGATAGAAAGAGCACTAGTAGTTATTGCCAGTTTTTGGGAGGATGTTTAGTTTCTTGGGCCTCCAAGAAACAACACTCGGTTGCTCTCTCTAATGCCGAAGCAGAGTATGTTTCTACAGTGAGCTGTGGTACTCAAGTGTTATAGATTAAACATCAACTCCAAGACTACTAAGTAGATCTTGGATGTGTTCCAATCCTGTGTGATAACACTAGTGCAATTTGCTTGGCAAAAAATCCAATCCAGCATTCTAGGACAAAGCATATAGAAATCAGGCATCATTTCTTAAGAGATGAAGTAAGCAAAAATTCTTTTGAATTGTACTTTGTTGAAACTTCAAAACAAATTGCTGATATTTTTACAAAACCCTTGTGCAATGAAAGATATTCTTGCTTAAGAAGAGAATTGGGCCTTTGTTTACTTGATCCATGATTGACTGTGTTGAAACTGCTATGAAAGTATGTTTGAATAATTGGCTGTATTGAAACTGCTATGAAGAATTGGACGTAGGTCTCCTTGTTGGAGCCGAACCACCTAAAACATTCCTCTCTCTTGTGTGTGGTCTGCACTCTCTTTGCATCGAGAATTAGTTGTCCTCTGTTGAGTCTTCATCTCACTAGTTTCAATTTTTAAAATAGATATAAAATACTGAAGATTTCCTATTCACCCCCCCTCTAGATAATCTTTCTACACTCAACACGGGGGGAACCCTTCGACGCCTAAGTCAGATAGGACCGTAGAGAGGCTTGAAGAAGGAGGTTCTCTGTGTGTGTGTCACGCGAGAGTGTGTGTATGACAGGAGTTGCATACCTTTGCATGGTGATTATCTGTGCCTTTTATAGATGAGGGAGACCAAGAGTCCGGACAGGATCTCTCCTCTTGATGAATGAGGGGATGCGACGGTTCAGGTTCCTAGGTGAGGGGTTGCTCGTTGAGATGTCTGTTGGGATCCTTTGCAATTGATGTCGCATTGTGAGACGCGTGTCGTGCCGCCTCATTAACTACCTGGGAGGCGAACAGTTGCTTTGAGGGCTCTTGGCTGGAGGATACCGAACAGGGCCTCTGTTCGGTGGCCTGCTAGGCTGCTCGGTGCTCGGATGCATAATTGCGCTTGGTTAGGTTGCTTCAAAGGTCCGCACAGGCCCTGTTCGGTAGACTGTGGCCTCGGCTGAACAGGTCACAAGGTGCCTGGAGACTGTGCTGGAGACTTTAGGCGCTTTGGTGGCCGGAACGTGTTCGAAAGCCTTTGGCTGATTCCAAGGACACGTGGCACGCTGCCAGATGGCCACGCCAGCTTACTAGGTCATGATGGGCCGTAACAGGCCATGATGGGCCCTGCAGGCCTAGGGGGCTAGAGATAGCCACCACATCATTCAATCACAAAAGTTTGTGTGCGGACATCCTCTTGTGAGAGTATGCACCAAACAATTTTCTTATAAGAAATATTGATTGCAAGACAATAAAATTGACGTGAATTATTTGGAAAGTAAATTTTATTAGTTGTGTCTGACAAGATCTCTCTTTCTTTTTTTCTCAACCAATAAAATTATTTTTTCAAGCAATTCACATCAACTTTACGATAAGTATTTCTCTTGCTTTATTTGCGTTCTGGTTGAACGAGGGAGACCGTGGATTATGCAAGAGAGCCGTCACTTTTTTCTTCACAGATGAGGCAAGCTGAAATGCTTCATACTAAACGCAGGGTATGATTATGTTGTTCCATTTTCTTCATTATTTTCACCTGATGAAATGAAAGGAATGCAAAGACCAAAGGAAAGCCCAATTCAGATGTGAGCAATGAAACGTGGTAGTCTCTTTATCCTCCAGTGCTAAGAATAAAACCATTCCTCAGCCTTCATTGGCTGATTACCAATTTACCATGGTTTCTTCCTTTAGTTTCCTCCCAGATGAATGCACGAGGAGTGCCCTGTTTTGTATCGGTCAATCACACTCCCTCTCTGAGATTTCTCACTTGTTTACTTTTTTCTGATTAGTTCTAAAACCAAAAGTTGTCGAGAATTGGAAGATTTCTTTCTCCTTTCCTCGTTTTAGTCGTTGTTTATTGATTTCCAATGTGGATAATAAAGCCACCGCGATCCATAAAATTCTGTGGTGTATTTAGCTGTGTTGGAAGTTGGAGTAAGGCTGGAGTGATCATATAGATGTAGTTAACTCTCTATATGCACGAGGATATAAGGTGCGTACCTCTAGAATATATCATAGTTCAGGTTACATCTATGGAATCGCATATTATATTAAAAGGAGGAAAAAATTAATTCACCCACTATAACTTTTACAAAAATCATTTTCTAATATCTCTCTCTCTCTTTTGGTCCAAGATCATTTACTAGAGGGGGAAGATGTCCTCGGCACCTTCACCTCTCTCTCTCTCTCTCTCTCTCTCTCTCTCTTTCTTTGGTCTCCTCTCCCACCTGCTACCCGTCTCTCTCTCTCCCTCTCTGGAACCAATCTAAGAAGGTTCAACGCTGAACTTGTAACCAGCTTTATTATTGTAATTACAAGAAAGCAGGCCTATGCTGACATGAGCATGGGAGTTCACGTCTATCTCGCCTCTTCGTCAGGGATTTACGTTATGCCAAGTTTCTTTTTTTTAATATAGTCGAACCAAAAGAAGATGGTAGGGGCACCCTCACGTGTGTGAAGGGGCCACTACCTTCACCAAACACCTAATAGTGGTTTTAGATATATAAGTGAGGAAAAAGGAAAGAGGGAGTACATAGACGGATTAGGGCTCAATGGATGGGCACCCTACCTTATCAAGGTGGTATGGGTCCCTTACAGTATTGGGAAGATCGGCCCAAGAATCCCAAGTGGTAAGATGAACACAAGAAAGTGCAAACCCAGCTAAGTGTGCAGTCCCCCACCTTGTTGCCTTCCCGCGGAACATGTGAGATTTCAGCTTTGACTCTCTTGGTTACAGAAGCTATATCTTGTACAATAAGTGAAAGTTCCCATGGGCATTGAATCTGGTTAGTGACAATGTGTAGAAGATTTAGGGAGTCAGTCTCCACCATCACCTCTTTAAAACGTTTTCTGCAGCACATTGACAGGCCGTCCCTAAGTGCAAGGGCCTCTGCCTCAAGGCTAGATTTCAGATCGTGATAAGGCATGGCAAAGGCGCAGCACATGTTACCCTTGTGGTCTCGTAGTATTCCTCCTTCTCCAGCTTCATCCGACATCATATTGAAGGCACCGTCGACGTTTAGCTTTAATCTCCCCCTGGGGGAATGATCCATCTTACGGCCTTGGGGAGAATGACATTTGGAATTTCATTTCGACTGTTGGACTGACGAAGGGCAGCTAACCAGGGCTGTAAAATTTTCTGAAAGTGGGCAGTTGTACATATGGCGCGGACGGATAACATACTTCTGTTGATGATGTGTTTAGCAGACATGTCCCTCCCTTGGAACCTGGTCATGTTCCGGTTGCACCATATTTCTTACAGAACAACCATGAAGGTGCAACACATGAGGCGACCCTCAGTGGTGGTGATTCTTGGGTGTGTTAAAAAAGAGATGATGCCATCAGCCGCATTGGTGATTGCCATGTTCTTGAACTGCAGAAGAGGTGGCAGATCTTCCCAAACCTGGTTGGCTGTGTAACCACTGAAAAATAAATGTAACAGACTTTCTTGTTGGTTATTTGGACAGCAAGAGCATTTGGAGCATAAGGGCACACCCTTTTCTTTGACTGTTTCATCCACCGGGACTAGATTATGAACCATCCGCCACAGTAGAATTGACCACTTGAGAGGAATGTAAGAGGACCACAGGGCAGTCCATTCCTGGGAACTTTCTGGTTTAAGAAGTAGCCGGACAGATTTAGTGGAGAATTGACCATTCGAGTTTGAGCACCAAATCCATGTGTCCTTCGTCTCATTCGTTGTCAAGAACCGAGTCATGAGGTGTATGGGACAGTGCTTGATAGCGGTCTGCAAGTGGATACCCTCTGGGTCGCTGAAGGCCTGCTGAATTGTGCATATTTTGTTGGGCATGTCTCTCCAAGTGTCTTCAGGGATGTAAGCTTTGAGAGGTGTATCTCCCGTCCACACATCAAACCAGAAACGGCCAGGGGAGTTACAATCCTTGGAGATGATTCTGTGAGTACCTTGGATCAGCTGGGCAGCTTGCTGCCACAATCTCCTGTCTGCTGCTAGCATGAAGGGGAAACATGCTTCTGAATGATGACAATTAAATAGATGTTTCCCCCTGAAGAACCTGGCCTATAAAGAGTTAGTGGATAGAGCCATCCACAACATTTTTGTTCTGAAAGCGATTTGCATATGGTGCAAATTCAGAACACCCAAGCCTCCACTCTCTTCAGTTGAGCAATGGCATTCCAGTTTTTCCAGTGCCTCTTCGGGGAGCCCTCGTATGACCCCCCAAAAAAATTAGCCAGTATTTTGTGAAAGGCTCTTACCACCGTAGTTGGGATGGATAGTGCATTCATGTTCATTAATCGAACTAGTTTATGTTGATGAGTGTCTTGTTCACCAGTAGTTGAGCAGTTGATACTCAGATGAAGCGCAGGTCCTATAGAGCAAGGGGGTTTAAAGATGGAGGGAGAAATAGTTATTGTAGGACGAGTCACACTCGGCGTTGGGAGGGGCTAGTGCCCTGCCGATCACATTCCGTCACCTGGCCGATCACAAATCTAGATGTGCGCTGGACATTGCAGCGCAGCGCACACGTCGACGTGACGCTGTTTTGACTTACAATTAATATTTCTGTTAATAAAAATATGGCCGTCCCGTTCAACCCCGAAGCATCGCGCATCTGAATTCATAAATTTTGATCCTGAAACATTGTGCATTTGGATTGATCATTGGAAGCGAGGATGAGGCGGAGTTCAGTTTCAGAGTATTCATCCCATGTTGTTGCCTTCAGCTAGCACGCTTTAATTCCGGTTACGTACTGATAAAAGTGAAAAAGACCATCGATCCTATCATCCAACTCTCACATCGATCTTTAATTTGGAAAGGGCAGTGAAAAGGATGCTTGTATCGGTGTTCATTTTCGAAGCGCAATTTGGTTTGAAAACAAAAGTGATTTAGGATCATGCAGAGGGAGATTGGGTGCACTGCTGAATGTACATTATGTTTGAAGAGAAATATGTGCACAGACACTAGTGTGTGTTGGCTTATCCAACTCCAGACATGACGATATATAGTACATGTATCGTTCAACTGTGGGTCTCGTACGTACATACATACCTACATATATATACATATGTATTAAATTTCTTTGTGAAACTTGCCTTATCATCATGCTTTCTTGACTCGACTCCATATAAACCAATTATATGGAAGTTGAGCATATATCAACTGTGACTTATTGCGTATCTGTCACTCATGCCTGAAACTCAAAGAGGAAAATGCTGTCCCTTGACGGGGATTTAGATTATTTGTTGTTTGGATCTTGTTGGGAAAGATGAACTGTCAATTTTGATTTATAGGTCGAGCTTAATTTTGTGTCTATTAAGTGAGAACTAGGCAGCCAATGTGATTGTTTCCTAATCAACCAAGAAACGAAATTCCCAAGAGTCCATCTCAGTAATATTGCATGATGACTTGCCGTAAAGAACTACTTCCTTCTGTCGGTGGCTGGTGAATCCACCCCGGCCGCCTCTTTCTTCCCCTTTTACAAAGATGGTGCTCGTCGTTAGGTTCACGGAGATGCACAGAAAGGTACACATCTTGTCCCTGTCTGTTATTAATTGAAGTGGACATTAAATCTTATCTTTTGCAGTCTCAATATTCTCTCCCCACGTTCTTGCCTTTCTCGCATCTGCTGGACTCCCTGTGATCGATCGGCTCCAGTAATCGGCCCGTGCGAGTGCGGACGCTTCTCCTAGAAAAGGCCACTGTCGACAATAAATTTTGTGTCGACACTGAGAAGCTAGAAGACAGCTCTGCCCCGGCCAGTCGGTCTCCTTTCTAAACGTGCGCGGGTGAAACAATTGTGCCATCCTCGTCTAGCAAGCTAGCTACCACCCAGTGATATGCTCGGAAGCTCACCCTCACGGGGTGATGATCATATATAGTAGACAAATCAAATCCTGTTGCCTCCGGAGCTTGAGGGCTTGGAAAATGATATATAGTAGTGCCGTGTTGATGCATGCGCTCGAGAGAGCTTCTTATACTACGGTTAGAATCGCACAGAACGCGGATAGGATCTCCCCTCCCCAGTAAATGAGAAACCCTCAAGTTGTCTTCTTGATCCATTGGGTTACGTAGGGACGCCGCTATAGCGGGTTCTCCTAGTTTACACCCTTTCACACACACACTCGAAGGCGTGGACGCATGCACAACACAGCTCAGCTTGTCCGTTCCCATCATGCGTAGGGAGAGAAGTAGAAGTCATTTAATGGTATGTGTGTATGTGTGAGAGAGCGAGAGAGAGAGAGAGAGAGAGATTCCAAGTGAAAAAATACAAAGGTCAAACAGGCACAAGTCTCACTCAAACAGTGCCCACGGACTGCCAGTCTCTGTCTCTTCTCTGGACTTTCGAGAATGTCACAACAACCCAGGGGGATGGCACCGTGCTGGATCGCTTCTTTCACATGGGCATGGGCTCGTGTCCGATCTTTTCCTGGACTGACCCATTCCTCGTGCCAGGTCCAGTCCATCTGAACCCTCTAATAAAGGGGGTCCCCCTTCCAACCCCCCCTTCCTTTCCTCCCCCCCTCCATTATCAGTGCTCGATTTGGCTCCACCACATGGAGATGGGGATGTGACAGTCGGCGGTGGCTGTGCAGGCAGGCGCCCCCACCGTAGGCCATCACGTCGTCGGCTTTCTTCCGTCAGCTTGCCCAGCAAGGGAAGGGACAGTGGAGGATGGGTAGGAAGAAAGGCCCGAGACCCCATCTCAGCCTCTGCTGATGCCATCATGTGGGGTCTGATAAGTTGAGGTAGCCAAATCTGAATGGCCCAAACCCGTGCCTGGGCCCAACTTCATGACTTTTTTTTTACTCTTCTTCATTCTACATAGGCTGCAAAAAGATAAAAGGGAGAGTGCGTTTTTAAGATCCTTTGCTGCAATACCACAAATGTTGTGCAAAAGGTAAACCCGAGCATATTATTTATTCTTCTGAAACTGCAGGATAAGGATGTCGCTTTTGGTGAAGACAGGCTTCTTTAGCGGCCCATGAAATGATAGGTCCCAGTTCTTGTACTTGGTCTGATATGGGTTAGGTTTGGGGGGGTTCCGCTCATTACAACACAGGTGTGTTACATACGGTGGAAAGAAGGAAAACGGCTTCGGAAACTTGGCATCCAAGTCAAACTTGGATCCCTCCCTAATTATTTCCTGTAAAAGAGAAGAGCACCCGGTAAGGAGGACATCGCATAAAATCGCAACCCTCTGCAGCATCTAACCGAGGGTACCATCACACCCAAAACATGTACACATGCATGCAGGAAGAGGATACATGCAAATTAAGATTTTCAAATGTGAAAATTCAATGCTATGGATCACATCCAACAGTGAGGTGAATTTGATGTCAATACCGTTTCGCTACATCGAGGATAGATTCTAATAAATATGTAGAATTAAGAGAGAGAGAGAAAAAATACTATACCACAGATGAGACATGGGATTTTAAAGAAGTTTTGGAAAACCTACTATGCTGCTATGTCCCTTCCCCATTGAACTTGGCCCACACACTAACTCGATCTTAAAAGATCACACACACGTGCTCAATGCACCAACAACTCTACACACACTTTATGAAGATCACCAAACACAATACCTCTCAAAGGTGTGATCCACACACACACACACACACAAATCCCCTAGTGCCACAAGGCACCCCACGTGTAAGCCCTCGATTTTGTTGTATTTGTATGTATATTTGTAATGTAATGTAATAATTCATGTTGTGTCTGTACGATGTAATATCTACGTAAGTACTATTAGTATACTTATGTATGCATGTGTATAATTAGTTGTAAATAATGTATGAATGGTATGATGGTAGCATGTACGTGATAGTATACATAATGCATGTATATATGTATAGGTTATGCATGGTTTCTGCATGCTTTAGAGTTCTGGCCGAAGGCCATCTTGGCGTCAATATCAATGGACTTTGTGCTGTGTAGGCGTCACCATATGGACGCCAACACTAATCCCAGCATCCAGTGATGTGGATGCTAATTTCTCTGACCTGCATACATGTGCAGAGCCGGATTTCCAGGAGCAAACTTGCACACCCATTGGGGAGCTGTCCCAACGTCTGAAAGATTCTTTTTCCGACCTGCGTGAAGGAGAGCTTCCTCTCCTATTTACAAAGGCCTTTTCTGCAACCAGAAAACCTCTCTTGCTCTCTTTGCAAGAGGAGAAGAGGAGAGAAGAAACCCTAGCTCGGAGCTGTGCAAAGACCCAACTGTGAGGCTTCAATCCGGCGATCTAAAGCTTGTTCCGGCCATCTACCACGACAGGAGGTAGCTGGAAAATCGAGAAGCATCCCCCCGACCTCGATTTGCTGTGTAGATTCCTCAGGACCCGGAGGAGGCTTTCTTGGGAGCTTCTTAGGACTGCCCAAGGAGAGCTTCACCGCCATTTAGATCCGTCTGGAGTATTTTCTAGAGGCAAGTAACTACCCCTATCGTCCATGTAGATGTCAGTAGGTTTTTGTGATTTTTACATATTTTTCCTCGTGTCCTAGATCCCCCATTCTTCTTGATTTTTGGAGTTCGGTCTGTGTTTCTACACAGATAGGAACTTGACGTCAATGCCCTTAACGATGAGATCCCTGGTATGTGTCCAGCGATCTGGCCGTCCACTCCTGGAACGGCCAGAACCGCCGTTAAGTTCTCTAGGACAGAACAGTGGTTGTTCTTCCTGATATATGTGATTAATTTCGATGGTGTTTCGATGAGGATATATTGTAAACTTATTATGATATGTAATATGGATGTCTGAGTGTGTGGTGGATCTTTGTAATTTCTGTGATTTGGCATAAATGGTTTTATTGTGGATAATGTATGCATGATGAGACCTAGACCATGTTCGTTACCGTTGCGCAATTCATATGGAATTGGATGCCCTAAATTTTGCTAAACAAGATGGTGAATCAGTCCATGCTCTAATTTTTTGGATTTTTTTCCATGTCCTCCTCTTTTATGAATTTTCTGAAATGGAATTACAAAAACATGTGTAGGTTGTAAAATCTCCAGTAAATTGTGTACTGTGAAATAAATTCGGGAAGATTCCTGTGGTATTGTGTATATTGGGTTCAGGGTTTATGATCTATTAAACTGAATTTTTATGTTATACATCATGATAAATGAATTTTGAATAATACGAGAATCTATGTTAATTTTCTGCAATTGTATTTTGGATCAGAAAAATGTGAAAATTTTCATTTAGTGTCCTAAACCCGAAATCACATGTGTTAATTCTCAGGTCATTTGGACACTATACCATGCAATATGAATTTTCCATGCAAAATGGGTAATTAATGCATGCCGGTGAAATGATTTAATTTCTATGTAATCCAACCTGATTAGTGAATTTTCCTGAATGATAAATTCTATCACCTGTAGTGGCATGATTAGGAAAAAAAATAGAGTCATGTTGGGAGTGAAATAATAAATGAGATATGAACGTCATGTGTAAAGTGTGTAAAAACCGATATGTGTAATGTGTAAACCTGTGCCAAGTGTGACACTGCTTCCATAGAGGGCAGTGAACCATATCAGGGAAAAGTCCCCCTGAGAAGGTTCAATCTGTGTGATCCTAAGGGCATTAGGATGAATCCTGGAGGTGGACAAGTACCACTATTAGGGTGGAGACTTGTTCTCCCGGTCTGTGCAGTCCAAGAGTCGTCATTGTATTGCCTAGGTGACGTCTATGTGTATGTGATGTGATGTATCCTTCTTATGGTGGTTTGACTATGTGTCACGGCACTAAAGTGTAAAATGTGAATGTGATTGTGATCATGTGCAATTGTGTAGTGTGAACAATGTGTAAATGTGAATATGTAAATGTGTAATGTGTAAAAAGTAAAGTAATGTGAATTAGAAATTGTGTAAAATGTGAAACAAAATGAGAATGTGAAATTGAAAACCCATGATATGATGTCTAAATCATGTTAGAACAGCAACATAAATGTGGTTATGATTTGTGCTATATGTACAATGCGTAGAACCCATGCTAGGGGACAATCCTTACTTATGTGCAAACCATTCCATGTGCGTATGCCCTCACGTTGTGGTTTGAATGAGAACATAGCTTTCATGTGTTAGATTGTAAAGTGTTAAACCACATCAAAACAGCAAGCTTAAAGCATGTGAAATGGTTATGTGCGTGTATACGAATGAGTAGTAACCATGTTAGCAATGTTTTCTTTCATGTATGTAAGCTAGTCATGCTAGATTGCTCTCATGTTTTAGATGATTGAAAGTAGAACTTTCATGTGTAGGATGATTAGAGAGCATGTGATAGGAGATTTTGATTTAGAAAAATCTGAAGGCATGAATCATGTGTTTTAATATAGTAATCCCATGATAGGTTGTAATTTCAATCACAAGCATTCAACATGATTGTGTCTTGTAAATGTGCATGTAACCTGCTATGACATGTATATGAATGGTATGTGTAGAGTTATTTGCTGAGTCTTTTAGACTCATTACTTGCTTCGGCGTACAGGTGTGTAGGTGACACACCTTTGGAGGAGACCGTGGAAGCGACTCCGAGCGCGCGGATAGCTTTTGTGGAGCTTAGTTGTGACATTTTGGCATTTTTGATGTATGTAATTGAAACATTGTATTAGCACTATCATGGAAAGAAATGTTTAAGTGTGGACAATTATGTATTTGATTTTCAGCAATTTAATTATGTGGACTTTTAGTTCTTTAAATGTTATCGAATCATGTATGTTAAATGTTGATGATGAATGAAATGAAGACAGTGTTCTTTTACTTCCGCTACTCTTTCTTATATTCACGTGTATCTCAGCTGAATGTTATTGTTGGGTAAATGTCTCCTGTGCCAACGTTCACTATATTGATGTGGGTTGGTATAACTGTACCGATATAATGAGGGTCGCTACAGAGATTGGTATCAGAGCGACCGGTTGAGATTGCACATGAATATACATAGGTCATCATCCCCATTACATGCTAAGTCTACATAGGAATGTCCACATGTGTAGAATTGATTAATAATGAATGAAAAGTAGATAAGAAAATGGTTAGAAAACTTAGTAACCTAGCTATAATGGTGGCTGAAATTTATTACGGCCATGGCTTCGAGAGGTAGGCGTTGCGGAGCGCCGGCTCGTGAGGACGAGCCGAGACGTGACGAGCGGGCGGAGCAGCAGGCCCCGGCACCGCAAGGTCCTGTACTTCCCCTACTGCCGCCTGTGGATTATGGAGTATTCATGCAAGGTCTGGTGCAAGCCATGCAGACGCAGGCTCATACCCAGGTAGCACTCCAGGCACAGTTGGAGGCTCAGGTTAGACTAATCAAATCAATTATTATTTGTTTTATTTGCTTATGCGATATTATGTTGATTGTGAATTGCTTGCTGTGTACTGTAGCAGGCTCAGGTAGCAGCTCAAGACCATGGTGGACCTTCTAGCATGGAAAGATTCAAGAGGATTCTGCCACCCTCTTTTAAGGGGGAGAGCGATCCATTGTTGGCTAAAAGCTGGATGAGGGAGATAGAAAATATCTTCCGAGCCATCAGGTGTGCAGATGAGGATAAGGTCACATTAGCCACCTACATGCTACAGGTATGCTTTAGTTTATATGCTTGTATGTTTTGTTAAGTTAGATTTGTTTAGATGGTGCTTATGAGCGGTGTACTACAGGAAATAGCTGATGTATGGTGGACTTCATTGCTGCGTACCCGGTTTGAGGACGGAGCTATTGATGTTGCGTGGGACGAGTTCGTGAGGCTCTTTCGGGCCAAGTTCGTCCCCGAGCATGTTCAAGATCAGATGGAGCAGGAATTCCTCTCTTGGCTCAAGGCTCCATGACCGTGCTGGAATATGAGGAGGTAAGATTTTCTGAACTCTCTAAATATGCACCTCATATCGTGGCAGACGAGCGCAGAAAGACAAAGACGTTAGTGATGGGCCTGAAACCATCACTAAGGACGAGACTCATGGCGTTTGACCACCGCACTTTGGACGAGGCCCTCAACGCTGTGTAGGAAGGAGGGTGAGATGGAGCAATACCTTGAAGAGAAGAAGGATTCGCAGAAGAGACCTGCAGCTACGTTCTAGCGACAGGACAAGAAGAAAGCGGTGTACCAGACACAGCAGCGATCAGTGGAGTCGGCAGTTCTCAGGTACCTTCTGTACGTTTCCCTGGTGTGAAGAAAGAGTGTCCCCACTGTGGGAAGACACATGGTGGTACTGAATGTTGGATGATTATGGGAAAGTGCTTGAAGTGCGGAAGCAGCGACCACAAGATCAAGGATTGTCCGAGACTTCAGCAGGGAGTCCAGCATGGAGCACCAGCCCCAGCAGCAGCGCCAGCTACAGTAAGACAGGAAGGCCTCGAGCCCCAGCTCGATTGTTTGCTTTAGCTCGCGAGGACGCCGAGCAGGTGGAGCATGTCACGAAGGTACGGTTTTACTTTTAGGTGTGCACGCTCGGGTTTTGTTTGATACGGGTGCTACTCACTCGTTCATTTCAAGCGGTTCGCTAGGCAGTTAGCTCTAGAGTCAGGTGTAGAGTCTGAGGATTTAGAGGTCCCTTTGTCTGTGCACACCCCTGCGGGTACGGTATCGACTAGGAAGTGCATTCCATCGCTACCTGTGTGCATTGAGGATAGAGTCCTAGATGGGTGTTTCTTCTTGCTAAAGATGAAGGACTATGATGCTATTCTTGGTCGGGATTGGCTAGAGGAGCACTATGCGTTAGTGGATTGTCGCCGGAAGAGGATTGTTTTTGCATTCCTGGTGAGGACGAGTCTCTCATCCCTTGCCAAGGAACTGGCTGGAAAGTTAGTCATCTCTGCCATGAAGGCGATGCGCATGGTAAACAAGGGTTGTGACGCTTTTCTTGCCAGCGTGGTGTTAGTGCCAGAGGCTGATGAGTCCCTACTCTTGCGGAGATTGAGGTAGTGCAGGATTTTCCGGATGTTTTTCCTGATGACTTGTCTGGATTGCCACCGGATAGAGAGATAGAGTTTACCATAGAGTTGCTTCCGGGCATCTCTCCTATCTCGAAGGCTCCATATCGGATGGCACCTGCGGAGTTAGCCGAGTTGAGGAGGCAGTTGCAAGAGTTGCTTGATAAGGGATTTATTCGCCCTAGTGTTTCCCCTGGGGCGCACTGTATTATTCGTCAAGAAGAAAGATGGGCCACTTAGGTTATGCATTGATTACAGGAAGCTGAACCAAGTGACTGTGAAGAACAGGTATCCCTTATCTCGTATTGATGATTTGTTTGACCAGTTGCAAGATGCATCAGTATTTTCTACGATTGATTTACGATCTGGTTATCATCAGTTGAGGATTCGGAGTGAGGATGTGTCCAAGACGGTGGTTAGAACCCGTTATGGACATTATGAGTTTTTGGTCCTTCCTTTCGGATTGACCAATGCCCCTGCAGCGTTCATAGATCTCATGAACAGGGTTGTAGGCCGTATTTAGATAGCTTTGTCATAGTGTTTATTGATGATTTTGGTCTACTCTCCGGACGAGGCCACACACCGTCAGCATTTGATGGTAGTGTTAGAGGTTCTTCGTGAGCACAAGCTGTACGCTAAGTTCAGCAAGTGCGATTTCTGGTTGCGCGAGGTTCATTTCCTCGGGCATGTTATCTCCGGTGCTGGTGTAGCAGTGGATCTAGCAAAGGTCCAGGCAGTTATGGATTGGGAGATTCCCAAGACCCCTTCGAAGATTCGTAATTTTATTGGTATAGCTGGTTACTATCGGTGATTTATTGAGGGATTTTCATCCATCGCCGGCCCTTTGACTCAGCTTACCAGAAAGGGAGTGAAGTTTGTTTGGTCCGAGAAGTGTGAGAGTAGTTTTCAATTATTGAAGACTAAGCTCACGACAGCTCTGGTGTTAGTCTTACCGAGCGGTGTAGAGGGTTTTGCTATCTACACGGATGCGTCTCGGATTGGTTTAGGTTGTGTGCTAATGCAGCAGGAAAGGGTAGTGGCTTATGCTTCTCGTCAGTTGAAGGAGCATGAGAAGAACTATCTGACTCATGACTTGGAGCTCGCAACAGTGGTTCATGCACTAAAGATCTGGAGGCACTATCTTTATGGTGTTATATTTGAGGTGTTTACCGACCACAAGAGCTTGAAGTATTTTTTCTCCCAAAAGGAACTAAACCTGAGGCAGAGAAGATGGATTGAGTTCTTGAAGGACTATGACTTCGACCTTCAGTATCACCCTGGAAAGGCAAATGTCGTAGCAGATGCTCTGAGTAGAAAGAGGCCATCTCTCCAACAGGACTGGAAGATGTTGGAGGATGCGGTTTGCGCGTTGACTGAGTTAGAGCCATCGCTATGAGGCTTTTGTAGCTCAGTTATCTCTTAGGTCCTCGGTTTTGGATAAGGTGATCGAGCAACAGAAAGCCGACCCTAGACTCTTAGAGTTAGTGGGCAAGGCAGGCATTGCTCGTGATGAGGACGGTGTGATTAGATCATCACCGTGTTTGTGTCCCTGATTTAGTAGATGTCCATGAGCATGTGTTAGCGGAGGCTCATAGATCGCGATTCTCTATTCATCCAGGTAACACTAAGATGTACCAGGATCTGAAGAGGTCCTTTTGGTGGTCTGGCATGAAGAGGGATGTAGCGGATTATGTGGCTAGGTGTTGGTGTGTCAGCAAGTGAAGCCGAGCGACAGCGACCATCCGGCCTCATGCAAAGGATGGAGATCCCAGTGTGGAGTGGGAAGCTGTCACTATGGACTTTGTTTCAGGTTGTCTTTATCTAGAAGGGGCAATGACTCGATTTGGGTAGTTGTAGATAGATTATCGAAGACTGCTCATTTCTTGCCTATGAAGAAGAAGCAGTCAGTATAGAGTTTAACTAGATTGTATGTTAGCAGTATCATTAGATTGCATGGTGTGCCGAAGTCGATCATTTCGGATCGAGATCTGAGATTCACTTCGAGGTTGTGGAAGAGTCTCTAGGATGCTTTAGGTTCGGAGCTGAAGCTCAGTTCGGCGTTCAATCCCCAGACTGATGGACAGTTCGAAAGGACTATCCAGACGCTCGAGGATATGTTGAGAGTGTGTGTTTTGGATTGGAAGGATGATTGGGAGCGTCATCTACCTCTAGTGGAGTTCGCATACAACAACAGCTTTCATGCGAGTATTGGTATGGCTCCATTTGAGGCGTTGTATGGTAGGCCATGTAGATCTCCTTTGTGTTGGGAGAAGACTAGTGATAGGCAGCTGATCGGTCTGGAGTTAGTCAGGAGACTTCAGATAAGGTCCAGCTTATCAGGAAGAAGTTTGTTGCGGCTCAGGATAGGCAGAAGAGCTATGCCGACAACAGGAGGAAGGATCTTGAGTTCGAGGTGGGTGATCATGTCTTCTTGAAGATATCGCCTACTCGAGGTGTTGTCAGGTTTGGCAGGCATAGTAAGTTGAGCCCTAGATTCATTGGCCCATATGAGATTCTCAGACGATTGGGCAGCGTGGCATATGAGCTAGCATTACCCCCAGCTTTGGCTAGTGTTCATCCTGTCTTCTACGTTTCGATGCTCAGGAAGTATGTTCGAGATCCGTCTCATGTGATTAGTCATGAGCCAGTGGAGATTCAGCCAGATCTGTCGTATGTCGAGCAACCAGTAGCTATTCTTGACCGGAAGGTTCAGTATCTCCGGAACAAGAGTATGCGTCGGTGAAAGTTCTATGGCAGAACTTCTCACGAGAGGAGGCTACTTGGGAGCTTGAGGATGCGATGAAGAAGATGTATCCCCTTTTGTTTGAGTAGTGTCGTTCTAACTTCGAGGACGAAGTTTCTTTAAGGGGGGAGGGTGTAAGGCCCTCGAATTTTGTTGCATATTATATTGCATGTAAATAATTCATGTTGTGTATGTACGTATTTAAATATCTACGTAAGTACTAGTTAGTATACTTATGTATGCATGTGTATAATTAGTTGTAAATAATGTATGAATGGTATGATGGTAGCATGTACGTGATAGTATACATAATGCATGTATATATGTATAGGTTATGCATGGTTTATGCATATTTTAGAGTTCTGGCCGAAGGCCATCTTGGCGTCAATATCAATGGACGTTGTGCTGTGTAGGCGTCAACCATATGGATGCCAACACTAATCCCAGCGTCCAGCGATGTGGACGCTAATTTCTCTGACCTGCATGCGTTGCAGAGCCGAATTTTCAGGAGCAAGCTTGCTCACCCATTGGGGAGCTGTCCCCAACGGTCTGAAAGCTTTCTTGTCCGACCTGCGTGAAAGGAGAGCTTCCTCTCCTATTTATAAAGGCCTTTTCTGCAACCAGAAAACCTCTCTTGGCTCTCTTTGCAAGTGGAGAAGAAGGAGAAGAAGAAACCCTAGCTCGGAGCTATGCAAAGACCCAACTTTGGAGGCTTCAATCCAGCGATCTGAAGCTTGTTCCGGCCATCTACCACGACAAGGAGGTAGCTGGAACATCGAGGAAGGCATCCCCGACCTCGATTTGCTGTGGAGAGATGCTCAGGAACCCGGAGGGATGCATTCTTGGAGCTTCTTAGGACTGCCCAAGAGAGCTTCACCACTATTTAGATCCTTCTGGAGTATTTTCTAGAGGCAGTAACTTACCCTATCGTCCATGTAGATATCTAGTAGGGTTTTGTGATTTTTACATATTTTTCCTTGTGTCCTAGATCCCCCATTCTTCTTGATTTTTGGAGTTCAGTATGTGTTCTGCACAGACAGGAACTTGGCGTCAATGCCCTTGACGCCGAGATCCCTGGTATGCGTCTAGCGATCTGGCCGTCCACTCCTGGAACGGCCAGAGACCGTCGTTAAGTTCTCCAGGACAGAACAGTGAGCTGTTCTTCTGATATGTGATTAATTTCGATGTGTTTTCGATGAGGATATATTATAAACTTATTATGATATGTAATATGGATGTCTGAGTGTGTGGTGAGATCTTTGTAATTTCTGTGATTTGGTATAAAGGGTTTATTGTGGATAATGTATGCATGATGAGACCTAGACCATGTTCGTTACCGTTTGTGCAATTCATATTGAATTGGATGCCCTAAATTTTGCTAAACCAAGAATGGTGAATAAGAGTATAATCTAAATTTTTGGGAATTTTCACCATGTTCCTCTGATTTATTGAATTTTATGAAATGGAATTAGAAAAACATGTGAAGGGTTGTAAAATCTCCAGTAAATTGTGTACTATGAAATAAATTCGGGAAGATTCCTGGTATTGTGTATATTGAGTTCAGGGTTATGATCTGTTAAAACTGAATTTTTATTTATACATCATCATTATAAATTCAATTTTGAATAATATGGGAATCTATGTTAAATTTTCTGCAATTGTATTTTGGATCAGAAAAATGTGAAAATTTTCATGTGGGGTCCTAAACCCGAAATCAGCATGTGGTTAAATTCTAAGGTCATTTGGACAACTATACCATGCAATATGAATTTTCCATGCAAAAATGGGTAATTAATACATGCCATGTGAAATGATTTAATTTCTGTGTAATCCAACCTGATTAGTGAAATTTCCTGAATGATAAATCTATCACCTATAGTGGCATGATTAGGAAAAAAAATAGAGTCATGTTGGGAGTGAAAAATAAATGAGATATGAACGTCATGTGTAAAGTGTGTGTAAAAATCGACATGTGTAATGTGTAAACCTGTGCCAAGTGTGACACTGCTTCCATAGAGGGCAGTGGAACTATATCATGGAAAAGTCCCCTGAGAAGGTTCAATGTGTTGTGATCCTATGGGCATTAGGATGAAATCCTGGAGGTGGACAAGTACCACTGGTTCGGGTGGAGATTTGTTCTCCCGGTCTGCACAGTCCAAGAGTCGTCACTGTATTGCCTAGGTGACGTCTATGTGCATGTGATGTGATGTGTCCTTCTTATGGTGGTTTGGACTATGTGTCACGACACTAAAGTGTAAAATGTGAATGTGATTATGATCATGTGCAAATTGTGTAGTGTGAACAATGTGTAAATGTGAATGTGTAAATGTGCAATGTGTAAAAAGTAAAGTATGTGAATTAGAAATTGTGTAAAAATGTGAAACCAAAATGTGAGGATGTGAAATTGAAAACCCATGATATGATGATCTGAAATCATGTTATAACAGCAACATAAATGTGGTTATGATTTTGTGCTATATGTGTACAATGCGTAGAACCCATGCTAGGGACAATCCTTACTTATGTGCAAACCATTCCATGTGCATATGCCCTCACGTTGTGGTTTGAATGAGAACATAGCTTTCATGTGTTAGATTGTAAAGTGTTAAACCACATCAAAACAGCAAGCTTAAAGCATGTGAAATGGTTATGTGCGTGTATACTAATGAGTAGTAACCATGTTAGCAAAGTTTTCTTTCATGTATGTAAGCTAGTCATGCTAGATTGCTCTCATGTTTTAGATGATTGAAAGTAGAACTTTCATGTGTAGGAGTGATTAGAGAGCATGTGATAGGAGATTTTGATTTAGAAAAATCTGAAGGCATGAATCATGTGTTTAATAAGTAGAATCACCATGATAGGTTGTTAATTTCAATCACAAGCATGCTACATGATTGTGTCTTGTAAATGTGCATGTAACCTGCTATGACATGTATATGAATGGTATGTGTAGAGTTACTTGCTGAGTCTTTTAGACTCATTACTTGATTCGGCGTACAGGTGTAGTAGGTGACACACCTTTGGAGGAGACCGTGGAAAGCGACTCTGAGCGCGGTGAGTAGCTTGTCTGTTAGAGCTTAGTTGTGACATTTTGGTATTTTGATGTATGTAATTGAAACATTGTATTAGCACTATCATGGAAGAAATGTTTATGTGTGGACAATTATGTATTTGATTTTCATCTATTTAATTATGTGGACTTTTAGTTCTTTAAATGTTATCGAATCATGTATGTTAAATGTGGATGATGAATGAAATGAAGACAGTGGTTCTTTTACTTCTGCTACTCTATTCTTATATTCACATGTATCTCAGATGAATGTTATTGTTGGGTAAATGTCCCACTGTGGCAACGTTCACTATATCGACGTGGGTTGGTATAACCATACCGATATAATGAGGGTCGCTGCACCACGCCCAAGAGATGGGTACTCACACAATCTTTCAATCAACAAGAGTATTTAAATATTGAAGCACAAGGGTGAAAAAAGAAGTGATCAAATCTGAAAGTTATCCATCTCCCCCTATAGATCTGAGTCCTTCCAAGTCTGTGTAGCACATCTTCTTCAAACCTAGAGAAGGATTATGATGATTCGGTGCAGCCATAAAGGAGTAGAATCTTTCCACCACGAAGTCTTTTTCTCTATCTCTCTTGTGTGCCCTAAGCCTAGTTTCTTTGTCCCAGAATGATGGATCATCACGATCTTCACCTACTACTCTTACAGTCTTGTTATGCGGGGTGGCAAGAATCCTGCAAAACAAGACAAAAACTAAAACCTAGAAATTTGCCACCAGAGGGTAGAGCAGAGGAGTAGACACTCTGCATATCAAGAATGGGAGACTTGTGCATTTTGCAACTCTGTTAACTATTGAACCACATATTATTTTTAGCAGATTTCACATGCTGGAAAGACCAAAATAAAGGCTACAAAAACCTTCACACATCAACCTTTAAATATTATTAATAAGCTCAAACATTACTAAAAAAATAGGATTTCATCATACTTCACACAATCCACCTGCATAAGCATTCATCTCAAACTCGCAAGTGCACATGTAATTAGAAGAATTGGCCCAATAAGAATAGGCTTTCTTACCATCAAAACCATGGATGGATTGTTGAGCACTACCCCTAAGAAAATCTAAAATCTTGAAGATATAGTATATATCATGTTTTTTCTATAACAAAATATTTAAATAGACTATCTACAAAATAAATGTATATCAAAATATGTATGCATACAACTGTGTGATAAACTTCATCGCCAAAATTTTTCTAAGTCCATAGACTCTCAGTTCATCATACTGCATCCGACTTCAATCTCCAATTGTTGACTCTGACTCCTTAAGAATCGAAGTTAAAACCATCCTGAAATTTTTCTAAGTCCATACAACTATACATGATTCGACTGTTCACTTCGATTCATACAGTCGAATGCTTCATAAATCCTAACTACATGATTCGACTATTCACTTCGACTTTTACAGTCAAATGTTTTAGAAATCAATCTCCATAGTATCCGACTGCTAAAGTCGAATCATTCTATTTCCACGCCGACTTCTACAGTCGAATTGTATTCTTCTTCTGCAGTCGAATTACTCTGTTTGCAACTTCGACTCCTACAGTCGAATGACTATCTTTCTGTAAAGTCGAATCATTCTTCAACTTCTACAGTCGAATTGGATGTTATTATGATTCAACTTCTCTGTCAGTTCTGTGCTTAATACCTTTTTTGATCTTTTAAAGCTTAAACACTTAATGTAAGATTATCTCCTAATCTTTCTTACAACATTTCCGATGAACTTTTAATTTCTTATTAGTTCATAAAAAAATATATTATTTTATTATTTTCTCTGACAAGACAAGTCATGTTTTATATTCATCTAAATGCTGCGTATGTTATTTCTGTAATATCTTAACTAATCTTTGAGTTGTTCAATGTCTTTGCTTCGGATTTTTCTGGATTCAATAGATACAATGCATTTATGAATTCTCAGGCGCATGGCATCTGATATGACTCACCTACCACTGACAAGACCCATGCTTTACCTTTTAGCATATCTGCCTATCTATTCTTTCTTTCTGAAAGCTTGTGCATACGAGGTTTCCATACCTTCTTTCTGTACATATCTGACCTACCTACCTCAAAGGTATGGAATTGCTTTCTCTTTTTATCTTGTCTTTGTTGTAGTCATTTATTGGAGCACGTTTCTAGCTTATCTCGTTCACAGTCCACTCCTAGAAAGAAAGAGCTAATCTTCTAGCTGTGAAGACTGCACTTCTTCTGAAGACCTTGGAAAGAAGCAAAACTGAAGAACTCTTGGATAATAAACTCATCAAGATCCAAAGGATCCTAGAGTTCTCCTCAAAATAGTCAGATTGCAAACGGCCACAAATTCCAACGGCTATCTTCCAAACGGCTATATTCTGATGTGTATAAAAGAAGCTCAAGTTTGAAGAGAAGCACATACAGAGATACATAGAGCTTTTGAAAATTCCATGAGCTACATACTTTAGATTTCTTGCAAGCCAAGTCTGAGAGCTTCCCTCTTCAGAAAACACTCTCTCTGAAGCTTTCCAAGAAGTCTTGTGTAGTGTGGCAATTGTAATTGATTATTTTCTCTAAGTCCACCCTTGTTTTTTCAGATAGGATTTCAGTCTCATCTCTGATCAGTTAAATCCTTCTGAAGTTTGTGTTTGTTCTCAGTCCTGAGGCAAACACACAAGTCTTTTATTCTCTTGTGTATTTTGTGCAGAAGACTGTTTCTTATTTTTCCCCTCTATGAAGGAAGGCCTTGTGAAGGCAGTTTTGTACCCCTGTTCAGGGAAGGTTTGCTTGGGAGTAAGTGGGTTTGTAATTCCTCTCAAGGGTGAGAGAAGGCCAATTTATTGGCAGTTAGTGGAAATCTCAAGTGGTTGGCTTGAGGACTGGACGTAGGACTTCATAGTTGGAAGGGCCGAACCAGGATAAATTCTTGTGCTATTTGTGTGATTGTTCCGCCTAGTTCACACTTGAATCACACATAACACACTAAGTACTAACGAATCTATTTAGTGTTGTGCATTTTAGAAGAATTTTTTTTAAAAGCCAAGAAGTCCTATTCACCCCCCTCTAGGACATCTAGTGTGCCATTTCGATCCAACAGGGATCACAACAATCTCCCCTATTTTGATGATGACAAAACCCATATACATACACAAACCAATTTGAATTAAGACCATGAGATCAATTTTCATTTTCAGCAAAATCAATAACCACTGCACATGAAACCAAGAGCTGAAACTAAGAACATAGGATATATTACAAATATAGAACTTGAACTTAGCTTCACATGCACAAGTGCATAACATAAGATACTTGCATGCTTTCTCCCACTTTGTCATCAACAAAAATAAACAATGGAGAGGAGAAAAATGTAGGGACGTTTCACAATAATTGCATCATATATAAAGAGCAATATCATGGTGCTAGATGTGAAACAGTCCAAAAATACCACCAAAGAAGATACTAGGGGATGTCATAAGACCAAAAGATCAAAAGACTAAAAAGTAGGAAATGGATACATGAACATCAAACTAAGACACATAACTATATGGAAGCTGCAAATAGAGTAAAAGGAAATGCAAATGCCATGAAGCACAAAATGACAAGGACTCATAACGAGCGTAGAGTGAGGCAATGTGCATAGATCGAGAGACCAAGGAACATGAATATGAGATTTAGACTTGGTATACTACTAGTTCAAACAGTAGGTCACGAACAAAGTTCATCATCTATGTGTTTAGATACATCCTCAGAATGCACTCAAAATTATATATCCCTTTGTGTAAAAGTGATATAACTAGGCTAATGGACACCAAGAGACTTGACCCATCACTTAAGGATGATTTTCAACTCTACATACATTACATCAAATATTGGCCTTTTGAATGTTTTACTATGCCTTTGTTTAATTTGTTTTTTCATGGTGCTACATATCCCTTCACATTTGACGTGAACTTCAACTCTTGCCTTAAGAGTAACAGGCCCATTTACTAAGATTAGGGACATTTTTCTTTTTTTGTTTTTCATCTTGTTGCACATCTTATCACCGTTTGACGTGAACCTTAACTCTTGCCTTAGCAGCAGTAGGCCTAGTTACTAAGATTAGGGGTATTTACATGTGTTTTGTTTTAATATATCTTCAAAGGTATGCAGAAAATCAATCATCTCTAGGTGATATACAAACTTCCTATCAACCTTATGCTTAAAATCCAATACTCTCATTATTGTGCAAAGTTTGCAAGCATAATAAAATTTAAAGTGTATTATGAGCAAAATGATAAAAACATAACTAACTAATTTACTCCTTTAATTTACTATCAACTCAAGTAGTATTCTAAGTTATATCATCCTTAGGCTTTGAGCAAACAAAATAGAGGGTGGTTCTAACACTACTACAAAACACAGTTGTCCCTACGACAAAAAACGTCAGTAATGCAACAAATATCGTAGGTACATATCTATATCTACTACATTTCCTATGGCTTATGTCGTAGGTAAAGTACGTGTTGGTGAAACTATTACCTATGACACAGTCGTAGGTAAAGTACATGTACTTTACCTACAACGTTTAATGTCGTAGGTTTTGTTTACCTACAAAATCAAATGTCGTAGGTTGTTTATACCTATAAAGTTAAATGTCGTAGGTTTTTGTACCTGAGTTAAAATGTCACCTACCTTCCTCCCCATTCTTACATAACATTCATTCACCAGCTTTTCCTCCCCATTCTTACATATACATTCATAACAATCACAATTCAACATCCACACATTTTAACAATCACAATTCATCATCCATACATTCACTTAAACCCCATCCTCATGCACATCAAATTCACACACATTTCATATTTTAACAAACACAATTCATTGGTTACATCCACCAACCTCATTCACATTCACATTATCTCATTCAACATTGCCACATTCATTCATTCATTCAAACACATAGCCACATTCATCAAATATTGTGGTCATTGAAAGGTTGCGGAATTCCCTATATGGTAATCTAGAAGGGGGGTTGAATAGATTATTGTCAATTAAAAAGTTCTTATCACCTTCTTTTCACGAAGGCACAACCTGTGAAAACTGTAACAGAGTTTAAACTAAACTTTGATGTGTGTAACTTGACAATAGATTGAGAAACACTCTATCTGACGTGTGTAGAGACACTGTGCCTACCAAACATCTAACGTAGAAACGTTCAAACCATAGGACATAGAGTTTTACATGGTTCGGAGTACACAACTTGTGTATCCTACATCCACGGTCCACACACATACGCAGAAAAGACTGCTTATGAGCTAGTTCAACGACTACAACTCACACACACGAGTTTTCTGATGTGAAATCACGATCAGAACAACACAAGCCTCGTGAATCAAGCACAAGGACTGCTTGAGACACAACCACACACACACGAATATGTAAAAACTAAAATAGGGAAGAGTTCTGAGTTGAAACACAAATCCTGATGAAGAACTCTTCTAAAGAATGTCTGGATGGACTTCAAGCTTCGTCTTGAGGGACACAACTTGATGGAGAGGCTTGAATCCACGACAATCAGACTTCAGTACTGCTGGATCAACAGTTGGTTCAATCTCTGAACAGTAGGGTGAAGCAGAGCAACAACAACACCTCTTGTTCTTGGGATTTCTCTAGGGTTTTTGGTGGAGGCTGCTTCTGTACTAGATTACCTTCAAAAGATAGCTTATATAGTGGTGTCCATATATGGAGAGACGTGGTAGTTGGAACCACCATGTTTGGCAACTTAAAAACTTCCCGTATTGAAGGTTTTCTTCGTCTGTCGACAGCACTGGTGTTCCTGTCGACAGGTATTGACAGGCAGAGGATTGGGAGTTCGGGAGATAGTTTCCTATCAGTGGTTGTCGATAGGCGACACGGTGCTGTCGACAGGCACTCCTTTCCTGAGGTGTGGCTTTCTGGCCTGTTTGTATCTGTCGACAGGGGCCTTTCTGGCTGTCGACCGGTACCTGTTTTTCTTGCTTTTCTTGATCTTTTGAACCTTGTTTTGGTACATGTCTTGCATAGTATCTCACCTACATAAAAGAACTTAGTTAGGGAGATATATGACATATAAATGATCAATTAACATGTCTGTTTCATTTGCATTCTAAGAGTCATTATCATCAAGTTTCATTACTTATCTTCATCAATTTTGTCCATGAAATATTCATGCTCATCATCAAAAATAAAGATGTGATTTGTTGGCTTAGCATTCTCATTAAGCATTCAACATATGAGAACTCAACATTCTCCCCCTTTTTGATGATGACAAAATTTCAAATTGAGCCACAATTTTTCAACAGTTTTAAATTCATTTCACAATTGGTTTCTCCATGTATTGCATGTATTGCTCAATTGATTTCTCCCCCTTTTGACAACATCGAAAAAAGGCATTCCATTGCATAAATCAATGTAGTAGGAAGAGAAATTGTGCTTTCATTAAAGGGTAGGCATTACACAATAGCACATTGGACAATATGACAAAAGGTAAATCAAGTAAACAACATGACTCTGAAAGCAAAGGACAACAACAAGACTTGGACCAAAACATCTAAGACACCTAGACCCTCTAAGCATCATCAGGACCAGGTGGGGCAGGGGCCTGACTATTCTCTTGAACATGGGTGGAGAGCCTAGTTAATCTGAGTTGGAGCTGAACTTGGGAGTCAGCCAGTGCTTCCAGACTAGTGTCTACTGTGTCCAATCGGTCATTCAGCTTAGCAAAGCGGTGGACATCTGAATTTGCAACTGAGCTATAAGTCTCTGATGGAAGGCTCAGTAACAGTGTCACCAGCAGCAATGCTATCACCATCTCCCGGACCATCTATAGGCTCAGATTGGAGTCTTCAGCTTCTTGGTCTTCAGCTTCATCTTCATTTGCACCTTCTTCATCTTCACCATCACCCTCAACTGTAGCTTGTCCCTTACCCTTGAGGTCACGGGTCATAATGCCATCTACCATTTTGTAGTCCATCCGCTGTGCAGCAGTGAGATCATAGGAGCTACGAGACTTGAGGGCAGTCATCTCTTCTTTTGGAATATGGATATCAAGGAACAAGAAGAGGGAGGTGAGCTGACATGCGTAAGGCATAGACCTCTTTGAGCTACGGAGGCAAATGCGGAGGATGGAGACCATGAGGAGTGGTAGATTGATGGGTTCACAGTTCAAGAATTTATGTAGCAAGGACTTGTGAATGGAAGTCACAAGTTCGTGACTACCATCCTTAGGAACTGATGGTTGTGAAGATGTGGTGGATGAGACGATGAAGTAGAGGGAAAGAGTTAGCATTCAGTTGCTTATGATCCGTAGGATCGTAAGCCTGCAAAGTTATGAGGGTATGGTACTCTTCTGGGGTGTGATGATGGATATGATATCTACCCCAGTGTTAGGGATTTGCAAGGCAACAGAGAAAAGATTAAGGGAAATTCGATAGGAAGTCCCCTTGACTCTGGAATAGAGATCAACTGCAGCAGTCTATCGGAGATTTGAAGAACTCCATCACAAGGTGGGTGAGTACCGCTTGTGATTATAGCAGAATGGAGACCAACTCTGGACGTCGAAGAGAGGCTGCAACCTGAGAAAAAGGTCTTCCAGAGACGCAAAGTCGACGTAGCGGGGTTGCATAAACTTCATGAAGGTGCCATGGACTTCGAGTAGGTGAAGGTTCTAAGGGATGATGAGCTCTGGCAGACGGTCTTCCCGGTGCTTCGTTCGGGCTCGGTGGGTGCCCTGGAGCCCTGTCCATCTTCGGGAGACCGAGGACGACGACGGGAGGCCATCTTCCTGGCCGGTGGAGCCATCTGAGGTTGTATCTTGAAGTGGATGGTGACGGGAGAGAGGAAGAAGATATAGGGAGGAAGGAAACGCAAAGGGCTGGGTGTTATCCTCTGTCGCCCTAGGAAAGGAAGGGTTTGGGGAGAAGGAGGGAAGAAAAGTTTTTGGAAGTGGGAAAGGGTGGAAGGGGACGTGGAACCCTTTTATAGAAGTTATGTGAGAATTTGAAAGGGTGGGCCCACAAGATCCGCCCTAAATCGATGCCCGGTGGGCTTCCAAAAAATAGTCTGTCGCCGGCCCTGTTGACAGGAGAACTGGGCCCTGTCGACAGGCACTTGCAGAATTGTGCCAGTGAAGGATTTTTGACAGATTTTCAAGGACATGAGCATGAAATGTGTATGTAAGATGTAAAATAGGTAAAATTATATTATAAAATGTCACAGCCACACATATTTTGGACACATCAAGAATCTACAATGGTTGTGAAATAATATTCCCTGATTCGCTAGTGACAATAACAAGAATGCATTAAACAAAAACATGTGTTGATAAAAAGACCCTCTTGAATAATGTCATTTGCAAGAGACCATTTTCCTTAGTTGGTGATGTACACAAGATTAATGAGGTGTATGTCTACATGGTTAGTTAAACAAAAACCACTTAATGACCTTGGCGTGACAATTGGGAGGCTACACTTCTATTTCTTCTTTTTTTTTTTTTTTGAGGCATAAGACAAACAGTGGTAATTAGGATCACTTGACCTTTTTACGTGAAGATAGTCATTTGTGATGCCCGTATCCCCAGTTACTCGGTTGAGTGACCATCAAACCATTTTACAAAGTTAATGAGTAAGCCGTTTGACGCGAAGATAGATAGTTGTGATGCCCGTATCCCCGGTTACTTAGCAATACTCAACATTGCTCTGCCTTTTCTCTTTTTTTTAATGAACACTTTGTGTTTTGGTTTGAAATAGGTAGCTTTTCTCCCTTAATTTTGATTGATCTTTCCTTGTTCATGTTTAATATCAAGGTCAAGAAGTAGAAGGAGTTTAAAAACCAATGAAGACATAACCTGTAATGACCTAGTAACTAATCACATGAATTTTGAAAAATGATATTTTACAAATAAGTTATTCAAGTGAGTTAATCTAAGCTCATGTGATTTTGTTTGATGTGCTCAAGTTAATGCAACTTAGTCTCATAAAGAATAGTATGTCAAAATCATTGTGATTTAGACAATATCCTTGATATCATGTGGATAAGATAAGTTATAATGTTGACATTTCCCATTTTTCACCTTAAATACTTTCAATAAGTATGCTCATGAAGAATTGTGGACCAAAAAGTGAAGTATGTGAAGAAACTGGTCCATCTGTCGACAACCATTTGGGGCCTGTCGACAGCTGTTGACAGAGCTAAAGGATGAAGGCTCTGGAGGGGTGTTCTTGTCGATAGGCGATGGAGGGCTGTCGACAGGTACTGACAGACAGACAAAAGATGATTTCGAGTGGACTGAGGCTGTCAGTGGCTGTCGACAGTAGCTTGGGGGTTGTCGACAGGGACTTCAGAAAAATTGTTTTTGAAGGCAGAAGTGAGAGAAATTATTGAATGTTCATTCAAGGGAAGTAAGGCAATGGCCAAGGACATGTTTTCCTCTGGAATTTCAGTCATCTACCTTAACATAGCTCCCCCATAGTGTGTGCATGTGAAGACTCATCATTCAAGCAATTCAAAAACAATTCAAGTAAGAGTTTCACACATTTCAACATCACACCATTCATGAAAGGGGATAACAACAAAAATCTTTTGGGTATTTTTGGTTTTTAATTTTTTTTTTATTTTTAGAATGATTGGGCAAATTGTAAAGAAACTAAATACTTAATCTAAAATAGATGTCCCTTTTTCACTTCAACTATGGATACGTGGCAGAGAATGTTTTCTCACGCATAATGAAAGTTTCCAAACAAGTATAACTTGTTTTTCCACAAATCACCATTTGATATACCACATAGTTGTTGCACACAAGAAACATATATTCAAGATTTGGTATGAGTTTCATTGCATTTTGTACAAACCCAATTCTCTTCTAAGTGTAGTGAATCTATCCTCAGCTAATGGTTTTGTGAAGATGTCAGCTAGTTGTTTCTCAGTAGGTATGAAGCTCAGCTCTAAGGTATTGTTGGCTACCTCATCTCTTAGAAAATGGTGTCTAATCTCTGTGTGCTTTGTTCTAGAGTGTTGAATTGGGTTCTTTGAGAGATTGATTGCACTAGTGTTGTCACATAGGATAGGTGTGCATCCAATGTCAATGTTGTAGTCAGACAATTGACTTTTTATCCACAACACTTGAGCCGCACAACTCCCTGCAACAACATATTCTGCCTCTGTAGTGGAGAGTGCAACCGAGTGTTGCTTCTTAGATGCCCACGAAACCATGCAACCACCAAGAATTTGGCAATAGCCACTAGTGCTTTTCCTGTCAATTTTACATCCAGCATAGTCAGCATCAGAATAAGAGACCAAGTTGAAGCTACTACCTGCTGGATACCAAAGACCCATATCATGCGTACTTGAAGAGATATCGAAATATTCTCTTAACTACAACCAAATGGCTTTCCTTTGGACTAGATTGGTATCTATCACAAAGGCAACACTGAATTGAATGTTCGGTCTACTTGCAGTAAGATATAAAAAGGAGCCAATCATACCTCGAAATTGCTTTGCATCTACCGGTTTACCTTTCTCATCACTTTCTAGTTTTATGCTTGTGCTCATTGATGTGGAGGCAGGATTGGCTTGTTCGAATTGAAATGTTTTCAGTAGCTCTTTGACATATTTTTCTTGGTTGATGAAGAATCCATCTTCCAGTTGTTTCACCTGCAGACCAAGAAAAAATTGAAGCTCCCCCATTAAGCTCATCTCAAATTCACTGTGCATGTGTTTTGAAAACACTTCACACAGTGATGGGTTAGTAGAACCAAATATAATATCGTCCCCATAAACTTGAACAATGATTATGTGATTGCGGACTCTCTTAGTGAAAAGAGTTTGGTCAACTTTACCTCGTGAGTAGTTTTTACTTACCAAAAATGTGCTTAGCCGGTCGTACCAAGCTCGGGGTGCCTGTTTCAAACCATAAAGAGCTTTGTGCAATTTAAACAGATGGTTAGGTTTGTTAAACCACTCTTTATTACCTTCATATTTTGTTGCTAACAAATTATGATGTAACTTAATTGAATATTTTGTTTCATCTGTGTCGCATCAATCTCATAGCAAAATGCTGAGTCTCACATTGATGTAATATTGGCATACTAAAATGATAAAATCGATGTCTAATCTATATAATCGATTTCAGTTCAAGTGCCAAAATTAATAAGAGCTACAACGATTTGTTTTAATTGATTTTATAGCGCTATAACGATTTGTTTAGTAGCTACCAATTTCTTAAGTGGCCTTAATGATTTGTTAGGAAATCGATCTCAGAACAATTCGCTATGTGGCCATAATGATTTGTTAGAAATCGATCTCACAACGATTTCTTAAGTGGCTATAATGATTTGTTAAGAAATCGATCTCAGAACAATTCCTTTTATAGCCACAACGATTTGCCCTCATATCGATTTCGTTCTCATAACGATTTGATAAGTTTCACATCGATTTGGGTCTCGTAACAATTTCATAAGTGATCACATCGACTTCTTTATTGATCATAACGATTCGATAAGTGAGAATAACGATTTGCTCTCACAGCGACTTGTTTACTCACATCAATTTCTCTAATGATTTAAAGTGCTTTTCGTGCCTAAATGAAATGTCAAATATCTTCTGACAAAAAGGCTTGCGTATCTCAGTTTCCTGTCAGAAAAAGATATATGACCTACTATACCTGTAAAGTGAGCAGAAACACAATAGTATGCACAGTTTATTATAAACACTCCTTTTATGCTAACACTCTCTTCCATGCTTACAGACCTCGAAGATCACAAGAGGGTGATTAAGACAAATGAGCAGAAGATCAGCAACGTCTAGAAGAGCTCCAACGGATCTCTTCAACGGATCTATTCAAAGCCTCGCATATAAAAGATGAAGCAAGGCTGAAGACCAAGATAGAGCTTTTCTGAAAATCTTTGAAAGAGTGTACAACCAGTGAGGAACCTAAACTCCAAATACACTCAAAGGAAAAGAGAGAAAGAGCCTGAGCAGAAGAGGAAGTGTTCAAGCATTTGAAGCATTCGAGCTTTCAACCTTCCTTTCTTCTCTCTTCTTTTTCTCCCTGTGCTCATTGTAATCATGGGGGAGAGTCGGTGACTGTGAGCTAAGTCCTAAGTGTTCATCTTGTAATAGCTCTCAGTTTGATCTTTCTTTTCTAAGAAAGATTTCTGTTCAGCTGTAGGACTGTATACAGTGTGTAACCCAGCTAGGGGTTTGTGTCTAGCAGAACTGACTGGAGTTTGTACCAGTTGTTAACCTTGCTAGGGGTTAGTGTCTAGCAGAACCGCACTAGGGTTTGTATTAGGAGGTTTGCTTCTGAGCCTACAAAAGAAGTGGGCTGCCTTCTTGCTTGGGAAAGAGAAGAAGACCAGCTGGGGTGCTGGGTGTTGTAGTGTCCTTAAGGGGGACTGTACCCTTGGTTAGTGAAATCCCAAGAGGTTGCTTGGGGACTGGACGTAGGACTTCCATGTGGGATGGGCCGAACTAGGATAAATTCCTTTTGTCTTTTGTGTGATTGTTTATTTGCTTCCGCACTACTACTCTTTATCACACTAAACTAACCAAACCTTCAAGTGTTAATTTCTGTGTTTAAGTTTCTATTTCGGATTTCAAAAAAACCTATTCACCCCCCATCTAGGTTAGCTTGCTGCTGAACCATAAAGGGCCAAGAAGTGGTACCAGAGAGGGTCTCTGAACATTCAAAGAAGATCCAACGATCTTAGAGTAAAGATCCATGGCAGCTCAAGGATATGCTGAAGGTCAATCAGTCACCAGACCTCCATTCTTTGATGGAGAGGATTACCAATATTGGAAGATGCAAATGGAATGCTTCATTCGAGGCACAAACTTTGATCTGTGGCAGGTAATAGAGGTAGGTGACTATGTTATTGTTCCTGCTGAAGGCACTACTGCCCTTACACCTGCTGATAAAAGTAAACTATCTCTAAATTTTAAAGCAAAAAATTATTTATGTTGTGCTTTATCTAAAAAGGAATTCAGTAGAGTATCTGCATGCAAATCTGCTAATGAAATTTGGGATAAACTGCAGATAACTTATGAAGGAACGGATAAAGTGAAACAAAATAGAATATATTCTTGTTTCACAATACGAACAATTTAAAATGCTTCCAAACGAAAACATTACTCAGATGTATAATAGATTTTCACGCAAGTAGTTGGTTTAAGCTCTCTTGGTAAAACTCTTTCTAATGAGGAAACCGTTAGAAAGATACTTAGGTCTTTAACTATTTCATGGACACCTAAAGTAACTGCTATTGAAGAGGCTCATGATTTAAACAAGGGCTTGGATACATACCCCCAGAAAAGGAAAAACAAGCCACAATTCAAGGTAAATATCCTTTACCAAAATTTGAAAAGAACCAACACACCTCAGAAAAAGAAACCTGAAATATCCAAGGTGCATCAAAATAAAAAGGTTTTTAAAAAGTTTGTTCAAATCAAGGGCAATCAAAACTGCAAAATAAACTATATTCATGTTGCTCCCATTGTAATAAATTAGGACACACTGTAAATACCTGCACAACAAGGCACTTAGTTTAGATCCTAAAGATTATCTTCATGCATCTACCATCAAGGACCAAAAGGAATTGGGTACCTACCTTTGAGTAATTTATTTGCTGGTTAGCTTTAGAGCATCAAAGATCAAGGATGCTCAAGGAAATGTAGGAAATAATTCTGAAGACTTGACAAACAACATGTCAAGGTCAAGAGCAACAAGATCTAAATTGCCTCACATTAGGGGGAGTCTCATGGTCAGGGGGAGCCTACACTAAGGGGGAGTCATTCATTAATGTCTATTATTGTTGAACCCCTCGATGTAAGAATTTTTTAAGGGGAAAGAATGCATGGTAAGATCCTTCCTTTTTGGTTAGTGACAAAAAGGGGGAGAATTTGTATCTTCTATGAATTTTCTGCATTTTCTATGCTTCATATAATTGTGTCTCTGCATTTTCTATGCTTCATATAATTGTGTCAGAAAATTCACATAAATTTTGTCATCACCAAAAAGGGGGAGATTGTTAAACGACTCTTTATTACCTTCATATTTTGGTGCTAACAAAATTTATGATGTAACTCAAATTGAATATTTTGTTTCATCTGTGTCGCATCAATCTCATAGCAAAATGCCGAGTCTCACATTGATGCAATATTGACGTACTAAAATGATAAAATCGATGTCTAATCTATATACATCGATTTCAGTTCAAGTGCCAAAATTAATACGCGCCACAACGATTTGGTTTTCATTGATTTTATAAAGAGCTATAATGATTCATTTAGTAGCTACAACGATTTCTTAACTGGCCTTAATGATTTTTTAAGAAATCGATCTCAGAACGATTCGCTAAGTGGCCATAACGATTTGTTAAGAAATCGATCTCACAACGATTTCTTAAGTGGCCATAACGATTTGTTAAGAAATTGATCTCACAACGATTTCTTAAGTGGCCATAACGATTTGTTAAGAAATCGATCTCACAACGATTTCTTAAGTGGCCATAACGATTTGTTAAGAAATCGATCTCAGAATGATTCCTTTTATAGCCACAATGATTTGCCCTCATATCGATTTCGTTCTCATAACGATTTGATAAGTTTCACATCGATTTGGGTCTCGTAAAAATTTCATAAGTGATCACATCGACTTCTTTATTGATCATAACGATTCAATAAGTGAGAATAACGATTTGCTCTCACATCGACTTGTTTACTCACATCGATTTCTCTAATGATTTAAAGTGCTTTTCGCGCCTAAATGAAAGTCAAATATCTTCTGACAAAAAGGCTTGCGTATCTCAGTTTCCTGTCAGAAAAAGATATATGACCTACTATTCCTGTCAAGTGAGCAGAAACACAGTAGTATGCACAGTTTATTATAAACACTCCTTTTATGCTAACACTCTCTTCCATGCTTACAGACCTCGAAGATCACAAGAGGGTGATTAAGACAAATGAGCAGAAGATCAGCAACATCTAGAAGAGCTCCAACGGATCTCTTCAATGGATCTATTCAAAGCCTCGCATATAAAAGATGAAGCAAGGCTGAAGATCAAGATAGAGCTTTTCTGAAAATCTTTGAAGGAATGTACAACTAGTGAGGAACCTAAACTCCAAATACACTCAAAGGAAAAGAGAGAAAGAGCCTGAGCCCAAGAGAAGTGTTCAAGCATTTGAAGCATTCGAGCTTTCAAGCTTCCTTTCTTCTCTCTTCTTTTTCTCCCTGTGCTCATTGTAATCTTGGGGGAGAGTCTGTGACTGTGAGCTAAGTCCTGAGTGTTCATCTTGTAATAGCTCTCAGTTTGATCTTTCTTTTCTAAGAAAGATTTTTGTCCAGCTGTAGGACTGTATACAGTGTGTAACCCAGCTAGGGGTTTGTGTCCAGCAGAACCTGACTGGGGTTTGTACCAGTTGTTAACCTTGCTAGGGGTTAGTGTCTAGCAGAATCGCACTGGGGTTTGTACCAGGAGGTTTGCTTCTGAGCCTGCAAAAGAAGTGGGCTGCCTTCTTGCCCGGGAAAGAGAAGAAGACTAGCTGTGGTGCTGGGTGTTGTAGTGTCCTTAAGGGGGACTGTACCCTTGGTTAGTGAAATCCCAAGAGGTTGCTTGGGGACTGGACGTAGGACTTCCATGTGGGAAGGGCCGAACCAGGATAAATTCCTTGTGTCTTTTGTGTGATTGTTTATTTGCTTCCGCACTACTACTCTTTATCACACTAAACTAACCAAACCTTCAAGTGTTAATTTCTGTGTTTAAGTTTCTATTTCAAGTTTCAGAAAAACCTATTCACCCCCCCTCTAGGTTAGCTTGCTGCCGAACCATAAGGAGGGCCAACAAGGTTTATCATGATCCTCAAAGCCAGGTGGTTGAGAGACATAGACTTCCTCATTGATGTAGCCATTCAAGAAGGCAGTTTTTACATCCATTTGAAAAAGCTTGAACTTGTTTGAGCATGCATATGCTAACAAGATTCTAACTGCTTCTAGCCTAGCTACAGGGGCAAAGGATTCTTCGAGTCAACACCAAATTCCTGATTATATCCCTTTGCAACCAGTCTAGCCTTATTTCTCACCACTTTACCCTCTTCATTTAGTTTAATCCTAAAGACCCATCTTGTCCCTATGACAGAAATTCAGGGGTTCTAGAACTAGACTCCAGACACTATTTCTCTGAAATTGCCCAAGCTCCTCATGTATAGCATCAATCCATGAGTTTTCCTTTAAAGCTTCTTCAACATTTTTAGGTTCCACATGAGAACACAAAGCTAGATGATCCTGTTCAGCTATTTCCCTATGTTGATACCTAGTTTGAACTTTTTCATTCACATCTCCTATTATGTTCTCAAGTAGAAATCTTTAGAGTACCTGACATTTGTGATTGTTGAAGGTCCTGGTTGATCTTGCATTTTAGGAGGTTGTTCTGGAGGAGGGTGTGCTTGAGGAGTTTCAGCTTGAGGCTCCTCTTGTTGTGGATCTTCTTCAGGTTCATCATTTTGATTTTTGAACAAATTGCATCATCCTCATCATCGTACCTACAAAGATGTTCACTGTTAGTCTTGGAGACAATTTTTGAGTTTGCTTTTGTTTTTATTTGAAGTTCCCCAAGTGTTGTTCCTTCAGCTTCATCTTCAAACCGGTAAACATTCAAGATGTTAGGCTTTGATTGAGATTCATCAAAAACAACGTGTCGAGTTTCTTCCACCATTCGAGTTTTAAGATTAACACCCTGTAAGCTCTAGAGTGTTCTGAATATTCAAGAGAATACCTTGATCACTTTTGGCCTCAAATTTGTCTAGATCAGCTTTATCATTATTATGAATGAAGACTTTTGAGCCAAAACTCTAAAGTACCCAATGCTAGGTTTCTTACCTTTTAGCATTCAGGGAGTTTTCTTGATTACGAGTCTTACCATGGCTCTGTTGAGAATGTAGCATGATGTGTTTACCGCTTCTGCCACAAAGGTTCTTGCAAGTTGACTTTCGACCAAAGGGTGCGAGCCATTTCCACCAAAGTTCTGTTCTTTCTCTCCACTACTCCATTTTGTTCCGAGTCCTTGGAGAGGAGAACAAATGTTCTATGCCATGGTGCCTGCAGAAATCAGAAAAGGAATTGTTATCAAATTCTCCCCCGTGATCAGTGCGGATTGAGCATATTTTGTGAACATTTCCATGCTCAATTTTATTGAAGAATTCCTCAAACAGTCTCATTGCTTCATTTTTTTGTACGAGGAACTTTACCCATGTGAACGTAGAGAAGTCGTCTACAATGACAAAACCAAAGCGTTTGCCATTGAGACTTAGTGTTCTAGTAGGTCCAAACAAGTCCATGTGCAGAAGTTCATAGGTTTAGAAGTGCTTACCGGTGCTTTTGATTTGAAGGATTTCCTTGTTTGTTTTCCCTGTGCACATGCATCACAAAAACTTTCATTTTTATTAAAAGAAATATTAGGGAGTCCACTTACCAACTTCAGCTTCATGATCTTGTGCAGGACATTGTAGCTTGCATGGCCAGCCTACGATGCCACAGTGTGAGCTCATCCTGTTTGTTTGCTACAAGACACAAGTATTCATTTTCTGGATCATCTAAGTCAACCATGTAGATGTTGTTCACCCTTTTTCCAGAAAATTTTAGACTTCCTGTATACTTATCAATGATTTGACATGTGCTTGATTCAAAGATAACTTGGTGACCTTGATCACAAATTGACTTATGCTAAGCAAATTGTGATGAAGGCCATCCACCAATAGTACATTGTCAATTGAGTTGGAGACATACTTACCGACCTTACCTGAGCCGATGATCTGGCCTTTGTTGTTACCTCAAAAGATGACTTGACCTCCGTCTTTTTCCACCAACATACATAATTTTTCTTTATCGCCCGTCATATGCCTCGAGCAGCCACTATCCAAGTACCATTTATTTTGATTTTGGGCTGCTAGGCATTCCTGCATATGTGGATCAGACAAGAGGTTTTGGTACCCAAATTATTTTGGGTCCCAATGTATCATTCATGCCAAACAGTAAATGCTTCAGAATCCAAATTTTTTGAGTTTCAGTTTATTTGGACTGTTCCAGCATTGTTTTTCATTATGCCCGACCTTTTTACAGAAATTGCATGATGAAGGTTTTTCTACAACAATGGACTTTTTGTTTTGAGGAACATGCATGGGCATTTTACCTTTCTGTTGCCTGGTCAGCTTTCCTTTAGAAGCTGTTTCCTGTCCTGTCGACAGCTCTCATTGGGGTTGTTGACAGGTTTTACAGTTTTGTTAGCAACAAATTTGGTATTCTTAGGTTCCTGTTTCTTTCCCTTGGCTTTACTTTTATTGTTCATTGACGGGATTTGTTTGCTTGTGCTTGGGCTGTATCAACAAAAGATGCCACAGATTTTTACCAATTACTTTTGGTTTAACAAGTTGATATCCAACCCCATGTTTTGCAACAAACACATTAGATCCCAATATTGCATCAAGATTTTGTTTACTTTTGACAAACTTAGTTAGATCTTCAGATTTTTCCTTAAGATGCTCTTCAGCCTTTTTCAACTTTTCTTTTACTTCAGTAAGTTCATCTTGGAGAGTTTCAGGGAATTGCTTAGATCATCTTTTTCTTTTTGAACTTCTTGGAGTTTCAGTTTCATGCCATCCATTTCATCACTGTGTGCTTGTTCATCAACTTTCATCATTTCAATTTCTTTATTCAAGGATGCAATTTGTTCATTATGGTTGGTGTCATGAACAAGGGAATTGTTTTTTTTTTCAGTGCTTTATTTTCAGACTTAAGCTCACAGAATTTTTCGAATAAAACAGTATAAGCTTCTTCCCATTCATCAACAGAATAAGTTTTAAAGGAAGAATTTACCTCATTGGAGTCGTCACTTCTAGCCATTAGATACTGAACTTCATCATCTCCAGAGGTAGCTTGACTGTTCTCATCTTCATCTTCATCACTCAAAGTTGCCAACATTGCTTTGGCTTTCTTGAAGGTGAATTTCTTCTTCTTCAGTTTCTTCTTGAGCTCGGGGCACTCTCCTCTCATGTGCCCTTGTTTCTTGCACTCATAGCACACAACATCAGACTTTTTGTTAGAATCAGATTTGTTCAAAAAGTCTTTCTTTTGAAAAGGTTTTGAGTTACCTGATCCTCTCCTTTTGAATTTTAGAAATTTTTTGAATTGTCTAGTGAGCATGGCCATTTCATCACTTTCACTATCACTAGAGTTTCAGGCTCATCACTTTCCTGTTGAGCATCCTTTTTGGAACCTAAACATTTTTTCTTAGAAGCTTTTAAAGCAATTGATTTTCTTGGGTTCTCTTCAGTTTCCTTTCTTTTGACATTAATTTCATATGTCATTAAAGAGCCAATAAGTTCATCCAATTTCATTGTTGAGAGATCTTTTGAATCCTTAATGATAGTGGCTTTGGTGTTCCATGAGGATGAAGAGACCGAAGTATCTTCCTCACTAAATCACTTTCTGAGTATTCCTTTTTAAGACCTTTCAACCCATTATTATTAGCATGAACCTAGCAAACATGTCTAAGATGGTTTCATCATTGTGTCATCTTAAACATCTCATACTCAGAGACCAGCATGCTTACCTTTGATTCCCTTACTGAGACGTACCTTCGTATATCAATTCGAGCTTGTCCCACATTTCTTTTGCTGAGGTGCACATGGAGACTCTCGAATATTCCTTGGGATGGACGGCGCATTGCATCATGTTTAGGACACTCTAGTTGAGTGTTCCTTTTAAAATTTGATCCTTCATCCTGGTATCTTCATCCTCGGAAGAGTGTATGCTCCTTTGTGGACGATCTTCCACAGCTCAAAGTTTTGTGCTCTCAGGAATACATGCATGCGGTTTTTCCAATATGTAGTCAGTTCCATCAAAGAAGGGTGGCCTGGTCACATAGTGTCCTTCGGCCATATACCCCTTGTTAGATTCCATGAGATCAAAGTTCTCCTCATCGTAAGATCAAACAAGTATAACAGTAAATCGGAGAAACCTTGCTCTGATACCAATTGAAAGGTTGCGGAATTCCCTATATGGTAATCTAGAAGGGGGGTTGAATAGATTACTGTCAATTAAAAAGTTCTTATCACCTTCTTTTCACGAAGGCACAAACTGTGAAAACTGTAACAGAGTTTAAACTAAACTTTGATGTGTGTAACTTGACAATAGATAGAGAAACAATCTATCAGACGTGTGTAGAGACACCGTGCCTACCAAACATCTAACGTAGAAACGTTCAAACCATAGGACATAGAGTTTTACGTGGTTCGGAGTACACAAGTTGTGTATCCTATATCCACGGTCCACACACACACACGAAAAAAAGACTGCTTATGAGTTAGTTCAACAACTACAACTCATACACACGAGTTGTCTGATGTGAAATCACGATCAGAACAACACAAGCCTCGTGAAATCAAGCACAAGGACTGCTTGAGACACAACCACACACACACGGATATGTAAAACTAAAACGGGAAGAGTTTTGAGTTGAAACACAAATCCTGATGAAGAACTCTTATAAAGAACGTCTGGATGGACTTCAAGCTTCGTCTTAAGGGACACAACTTGATGGAGAGGCTTGAATCCACGACGATCAGACTTCAGTACTGCTGGATCAACCGTTGGTTCAATCTCTGAACAGCAGGGTGAAGCAGAGCAGCAGCAACACCTCTTGTTCTGGACTTCTCTAGGGTTTTTGGTGGAGGCTGCTTCTGTACGAGATTACCTTCAAAAGATAGCTTATATAGTGGTGTCCATATATGGAGAGATGTGGTAGTTGGAACCACCATGTTTGCCAACTTAAAAACTTCCCGTATCTGAAGGTTTTCTTCATCTATCGACAGCACTGGGTGCTCCTGTCGACAGGTATTGACAGGCAGAGGACTGAGAGTTCGGGAGACAGTTTCCTGTCAGTGGCTATCGACAGGCGACACTGGTGCTGTCGACAGGCACTCCTATCCTGAGGTGTGGCTTTCTGGCCTGTTTGTATCTGTCGACAGGGGCCTTTCTGGTTGTCGACAGGTACCTGTTTTTCTTGCTTTTCTTGATCTTTTGAACCTTGTTTTGGTACATGTCTTGCATAGTATCTCACCTACATAAAAGAACTTAGTTAGGGAGATATAATGACATATAAATGATCAATTAACATGTTTGTTTCTTTTTCATTCCAAGAGTCATTATCATCAAGTTTCATTACTTATCATTCATCAATTTTGTCCATGAAATATTCGTGCTCATCATCAAAAATAAGATGTGATTTGTTGGCTTAGCATTCTCATTAAGCATTCAACATATGAGAACTCTACAGTCATTCACAACACTTTTCATCTTAATGTCAAATATATACATACATAACATCTATTTGTCCAAAATTATACCAAGTGTTTCCAAAGTATTTACAAAGTGATATAACTACTAAATAGTGATCGTTTTGCCTCACCCACCAACACCTACATAGAAAGAAAACAATAAAAGAAGTTAACAAAAATGGTAGATGATTTGTTAGATGGCACTCTAATCCATTTGGAGTAGAAAACCCAGCTAATCCCAAAAATGGTGTTCTCTTTTACCTCTTGGTTGGGAAATGGATGATCCACATGAAGGGGAACAATGAATCATAAACAGTGAGCATTGAACATTTGTATTGTTGGGAAAAAACATGTATATGGCAATCCCTGCAAAAAATAAAAAAAAAAAACATGAAGCATGATATAATTCCAACATAGGCATGAAACATTAGTTATCTACGTTGCAAATATAAGACTGTACCACCAAAATGACTTAGACTTATTGGTCTACTATTCTGAGAAAATGTGGCTCAACATAGATTCTATCTATGAAATACCAAATGCATTTTCTTACCCAGTCATAATAGAGATCTGCATTTTCCTTTTGGGCCTAAAGTGGTTTTAACCAAATCAACAATTGCCATGGCATGACGAAGAATGCCTGGAAAAAATTGAGAAAAAGGTATAAATAAAATATATACATGATAACAGATTTCACAGGAAAACAAAATAATATGAAATATAAGTATGCCAAGACAAAGAGCATTACATTCATCATGTTAGTTAGACATGCTTCTTGTTGGATGTTCAGAATAGAGTGACAGATCCTTAAATGCATAGATGTTCTCTTAATATTTGGCCAACAGAGATATCAAATGTGCCAAGAACATTCACCAGTTCAATTCATGGTATGAACAAGAAGATTAACATGTAGATCATAAGATATAATGCAAGTCAATAAAATGCATCAATGCTTCAACCATTAACTTAAAGTACTTGACAAGAATATGTTCAAGTATTAAAAGGACCAGAAAATATTGCAAAAAATTGTGCAAAAAATAGGAAATAATATATGAACTCTTACCATCTGCGACTATGTGAGCAATATTGCTCTTACATCCTGAAACATGATCAATTTAATATGTTGTAAGCAAAATAAAGTTCTGCCATCACCTACGATGATTAAATTGCATACATGTTACCATTGTTTTCTTTAGCTTTGATTACCAGATAGCTAATCTATTATGTGTTGGAATTAAAAGACAAATCAGCTTTATAATGTTATTCAAAATATGATAACAGTGAAGTTAAATAATGACCTCAGTGGCATCACGACGAAGGGCAAGCATGCCAGCTTCTACGCAGACTGCTTTCAATTGTGCCCCATTAAAATCATCTGTTGATCGAGCCAGCTCTTCAAAATTAGCACGATTTGTTGCAGCTATGACCTATACCATAGGATAAATAAGAGAAGATTTATCAATATAGAGAATATACAAGGTAAATACATTTCACATTCAAACGTTCCTTTAGATCATGAAGGAATCCTGCTTGCGCTGGAACGCGGAAATCCCAAGTAGCCAAGGGAAGGGGGGACCAGAACACCAGTCCATGTGTGCCCCCCCCCCCCCCCCCCACATAATCAAACCCAGAACCTATGGTTCATTAGGCAGGGTTGTCCAGACAATTTCACCACAGAGTAACCCACACATTTCACCCTTGAATGTGTCCAACTCATAGTAATCATTATAAAAGCAGTGACACCATCCAGTTGTGTTCATATGTACATACTTTCCAGATATTTTTTCCAAACATGAGTGATCTATCATACTCATATATAGAAAGTAAACCATTAATGGACAAAGTGAGTTGTAACAAAAGTAAGATAGTATCAAAAGCAACATCCTTTGGTGTTTGCAAAACAAACAGAGCATGACTAATTTACTGACATTGCTCATAACTTTCCCTTGGGGTCCAGTCTGTTTTGTGACAAGTATCTGACCAAGCATTTTACCTATATGCAACAAATTCACTTGAAATGAAATCTCTGAAATATGAAAGGAAACAGAAGCTGCCAAATTATGCACCAATAAAATGTACCATCCAAGCTCTTTCATGTCTTATTTGAGCTCAGTCTCCTAATTTTAGCTCTCTTTGGATTCATACTTGAAAAGTCAAATCCAAGTAACACCTGGCAATGGTTGCAACTTCTTTGTTAAAAGGAGTAACATAAATAAAATGTCATCAGCAAACACAAGACATGCTAACACGTTCTAAAGAAAAAGAGGCTAACTAGTATCCATCTCTTAGACCCCCCCAAGCTTCTCTGGTCCGACAGTATCCCAGCAGTAGAACCGAATCTTTCCGCAGTTGGTGATGAAATCCAGAGGATGGACTTCGACGCCAATAATTGTTGCATTAGGCAAGCAAACGCATGTGAGATAGGAAAAAGAAGAAAAAACTAAAGTTTCAAAAGAAAAGAAAGAAGCAACGATCAGCTGAGTCAAATTTACATAACATAAAACTGAGTAGCACGGATACCTACATTCATATTTCTTGTCGAATTCACCAGTCAGATGCCTCTTTAGGAACGTGGTCTTCCCTGCAGTGGACATCCGTGCAAAAATGAGATCAGAAATCCCTCCCTCCAATCCAGACATACTATATCAAAAGGAAAATAAAAATAAATCTCATCTAGATAGCATAAGTAACCAAGATGACCTAAAATCCCAAACTCCAGAGTCCAGAAACGAATAAACAACAAAAGTGGAAAATAAGGGAAACAAGCAAGGGGGCAAGGGCCCTTACCTCGATCTAGCACCAAGCATCTCAGGCATGGCAGCTGGAGGAAGATTGATGCGTGGATTTGGTGGCGTCCCAAGCCCTGCCACCTGCCGCTGCTGCTGCAGTCAGCTCCCTCCTTGCCGGTGTCAACTGTTCTAGCTACTACTATTACTGCCGTTCACCGCGGCTACTGTTGGCCGGCACCGTCGCCCAGCCGCGCCACCGCCTGCGTTGGCCTCCACCGTCCACCGTGTTGCTGCTTTGCCAGAGCGTCACCAGAGAGGAGAGGAGAGGAGGGAGAGATGAGATCGAGAGAGGGGGGAGGAGATCGGTGAGATGAAGAAGGGGGATTAGAGATAGGGTTCAGAGGTACGTCCTACCGCGCGCCGCTGCTGCGGCCATTGGCTCCCCCATTGCCGGTGTTGATTAGCTCCAGGAGGCTTGCGCAGATGGCGAGGAAGTGGCAGAGAGCCACTGCTGTCGGGAAGAAGAGGATCGACGCTGCCTTAGTTCCATGCGATGCAGATGGCGAGGAAGTGGCAGATAACCCTGCCGTGCGATGCAACCTTCATGTGCGGCAGGAGATGGAGATCGGATGCCTCGCAAGCGTCACTGGAGAGGTGAGGAGAGGAGGGAGAGATGAGATCGAGAGAGAGGGGGAGGAGATTGAAGAGATGAAGAAGGGGGAGTGGAGATGGGGCTCAGGCGGAGGAAGAAGAAGATGGAGCTCATTTTCTTGTATTGGTGGCTCTTGAGAGGGGAAGTGAATAGGGTTTACGATTAGGTTAGGAGATTATACATATTATTATATAATATTTATCAAATGTTGTAGGTATAGAGGTCTATATTCCCACGAGACAATGACGTGTAGGTATTTGTCTCATAAATTTGGCGTCGGTAGAAAAATTGAGGCGGGAGGAAAAAATTTGAGGGATCAATAGACTTATACCTACTATTAATATTTAATGTTAGTAAAGGTCTACTTATAACGTAGGTAATCTTTTTTATACCTACAATTAGTCTACGCATAGGTAAACGATGTAAGTAAAACCCGTTTTTCTAGTAGTGTAAGAAGAGGGGGTAGACACAGGGTGCATGCACTTAGAGGTTGACAGAATAGACTAAGCTTCTGGAAGTGAGGTTAGAGATAGGTTGTATGCATTGGAAAGCTGAAAACAAATATAGCACATAGATATATGCCAATGAAATGCAATCACAATAGAGAAAAAAATCACTCTTTTCCTTGGTATAGAAAATTTGTCTCACATGACAATGTTTGGTACCCTAATTTCTTTGGGTCCACTTATGTTAGTATTACATTTAAGCATGGATTTGGATACCCACATAGTTTTAAGCTTATGCATGTTTCTTTTCATCCAATAACTTCTTGAAATGTGACCCTTTTTTGCCACAAAAATTGTAGATTTTAAATGATGAGTAGAGGATGTAACAAAAGATTTCATTTCAGATTTGTAGTTTCTAGGAACATAACCATGACCTTTATAAAAACTCCAGCTGATGTATCAAGGTTATACATATATATTTTCCTTGCCTTTAACAAGGTAGCTTTGAGATCATCAATCATGTTTTGCAAAGATTCGATTTTTTCTCTTTAGCTTTGTACTAATGTTTAAGGAACCAATTTCATGTTGAAACAATTCATTTACAGATTTCAACAGTCATTTTTTGTTCAAGACTACAATGTGTTCATGCAAGTCTTTATCTTTCTATTGGTTTTGCAATATCCATTTGAGCATCTTATTTTCCTTTTTAAATTTCTTACATTTATTATATACTTCACAAAAGAAAATTCAAGTTGTTCATAAGCTGGACGTTCACCATTTACCTCCTCCTCTTGATTTGCCATGAAGCATATGTATGCTTCTTCATCTTCTTCTTCATTTGAACTTGAGTCTTCTTCTCCACTCTAAGATGCTACAATTAGTTTCTTCTTCACCTTGAACTTTTATTTCTTTATCCTCTTCTTCAAATCAGGACATTCTCTGTTCATGTGACCAAGTTTTTTACATTCATAACAGATAATTTCATTCGACTTGGAATTCACCCCCTTAGAAAAGAATGTTTGCCTATCTTTTGCTTTTCATTTCTAGATCTCCCTTTTAATATAATTTTTCTCACCTTTCTAGTTAGACGAACTACTTCTTCCCCGTCAATATCATCACTTACTTCACTTTCACCTGATGAATTGCCCTTTGTGGTTGATTTGCAGGCAAGGCTTTTCTTCTTTTTACTAAATTATATTTCTTGATTTCTTTGCACGTTAATTTCATAGGTTATTAATTAACCCATGAGTTCATCCAGGTCTACTTTGGCCAAGTCTTTTGCCTCTTCAATTTCCATAACATTAGCATTCCTGTTGACCAAGTTGCAAGCCCAGAGGGGGGGGGGTGAATGGATTGCTAAAAATTTCTTCTATAAATTTTCCTGTTAGTCAGATTACTTTGGCAAGAGACACTAAACTTAAATGTTAGAGTTAATAAGTAATGGAAATAGAAAAAAAAATAATCACAAGAAAAATAGAAATTTATCTTGGTTCAGATCTCGTATCACAAGGAGTCCTACGTCCAGTCCCCAAGTAACAACTTGGGATTCTACTAAGGGTACAGTCCCCCTTTAGGATACTTACACATCTAGCAACAACATACCTTCTCTTCACCACACGAAGAGGCAGTACTCCACCTGATACAATAGGTCTTCCTTCATACAAAGGGAAGCAAACACCCACTCCAAGCAGGTCATCTCTTAATTGATGAAGAGGAGCACTCAAGAAGAGTAAGGAGAGAATGGCCCCTAGACCAAGCTTATATCAACTGCTTGATCTGAGGCAGAATCTGAGAGAGAAGAGAATTACACAGGAGGAAGTTCTCTCAGATCTAAAAACAAGCTCTCAAAAATTAGAAGACAAGTGCTTTCTAGAGAGGTAAGAGCAAGAGACTTTTTCTGAAGGAAGGAACATGTTCTACTTTCTTCTGTTGCTCAAAAGTTATTCTTCATGGAGTCAACAGACTTCTATTTATCTTCTCTTGAGGAAGTATCTGTTGAAATGCCTGTTTTCTCTCATCTTGAAACCCGTTGGCTGTGACTTGTCCAACGTAGGAATCAGGAAAACCTACAGTCATTAAATGCTGAGATAGACACATACAGATAAAAAGATTATTTGGATATATTCTTTGCTTCTGTCAACGTGACAAGTCCAACGTTGTAAGGTGTGTGACTACCGGAAACCTGCACACAATAAATGCTGGAGCACAGACATCTTAAATGTATCTAAACTCTCAGTCAAGTCACAGACCATGCTTTAGGAAGATATACGAAGAGGAGATTCTATTCTGTCATCCTTTAAAGTTTTCCTATATGTGATATGAATATGGTAATCCAGAAGAGATGTTGTGCAGAGATATTGTACCCATAATAATAAATGTTTGAGTGCACAGGATACACCATAGTTCGTGGGAAAATTTGAAATGCACAGTGATTTGAAAATACATTTCACTATCATGAGAGATGAAATATAATCAAGACTAACTAGAATAATATTCATTAACTGTCTAAAGCACAATCGTTGTTAAAGGAAAGTCAATGTTTATTGAAAGTCTACAACAATCGATGTCCAAACACAGCTGATATTCATGTAGAGTCGTTGTGAGTGAAATCGTTGTTGGAATAGAATCGATGTTGAAATGAAATTGATGTTGAGCGTAATCTGTGTTAAAGTAATCGATGTTGAGTGTAATCTGTGTTATAAAAGTAATCGATGTTGAGATATAATTGATGCTGAAGTGAAATCGATGTTCTAAGTGAAGTCGGTGTTGAGCCGAAATCGATGTTTTAAGTGAAATCATTGTTTAAATGAAATCGATGTTCTAAATGCAATCGATGTTTGAATGAAATCGATGTTTAAGTGAAATCGATGTTCTAAATGAAATCGATATTTAAATGAAGTTTAAATGAAATCGATGTCTAACTGAAATCATCCTCCATTTTGAATAATTCATACTTGTGCACCAAGAGGTTGATTTTGATTTCCTTTATTTATGACGTGCCTTCGTAGGTGACTTGAAGTTTCTCCCATATCTCTTTTGCTATTTCACACATGCGATTATATTCATAAGCATCTAATTGCACAGTGAAGAGCTTGAATGCCTTTGTAATTAATTGTAACACCCTGAAAATTTAATTGATCAAAAATTAAAGAAATAGTAAATACTATTAACGTATTGGTTAAAAGTGTTTAAATAAAAATAAAATAAAATCATAGTTAGACTTCCAATAAGAGAAATCAACTATTTACTATTGTTTGGGCCAAACAAACTCTTATTGGACCAAAGAACAAAACCAAATGGCATTAAATCCCCAAAATTCATAGGTTTAATTGGGCTTCAATTGGAAAGGCTAATTAGGGATAAAAATATGATTAATGGACCTCTAAAACTAAGCTAAATTTGTGGACAACCATAATGAGAGGTTTCCTAATAGATATTCCACCTAGATTGGGAGGGAAATCCTCAAATCTTAGAAGGGATCAAGCTAAAATACATTAGGACTTGAATTAACACTAGATTTATAAATACTCATCATAATCCCTTTGGAGAGAAGTTACCATCTTGTTGGGGTCGTGAGAAGTCGAGCTAGGGCACCAGAAGAGGAAGTGATCGACCACAAACTGTGCTTCTTCTCCAACTCTTGTAACGACCCGAGAACCCGACCCTCGGCCCACGCCGAGGACCCGATTTTCGCGGTCGCCGCCCACGGACCAGGGGGACCCGGAAGGGCTATAACACACGTCTGACAGGATATGTAACAGAAGTAAATGTCAACTGCTAAACTAGAAGCGCACAGGCAGAAACAGAAAAGAGAGCGAGACCGTTGTGTACCGCTCTAAGTACAGTCCCAACGCACGCACGCTAGTACAAGCAAGGACAGGGAAAGAACAAGTCCCTTAGGGGCATACCCCGAGGGTGACGTACACTGAGAGGGGGACCACTGCTAGCTACGGGGACCAAGACTACCGCCCCGTCTCCTCCGCCCGACGCGCACCCTGCCGCTGCTGGGAAGGCTCACCTAGAAAACAGAGGGATGAGGTTCACAACAGAAGCTCAGTAAGGACTACCAATCTCCTACTGGATCTAAACAGACAGAGGAACTATACAACTATTAATAAAGGAAAGACGGCAGTTTATATCTTTCTACCTACAAAAGGGAAGTGCAGAAGCGAAGCTAAAGCTAACACGGTACGGAAAGTGCACACGGTCGGAAACTCCGTACGACTGCTCGTCGTGACCACCACACGGCTAGTAAAACACAAACAGAGGGAACTCCGCCTAGACAAGGAACACTAGCTATGGGAACAACACCACTAGGCAGACGGTCAGGTACATCCACAGACGTCTTATCCTCGACCTAGGTCCTGACCCTCGCGTCTCGTCATAGCGAGGTAGGACACAAGTACAACAACAGTAACCGCCGTAGTCTGGCCGGACTACGGTCCCACGCTTGACATCTCCAACGGTTCCGGGGCCGTAAGGAGCGAGGCAGTGAGAAGAAGGATTTACTGGCCTGCGCCGGGTAGAACTCCAAACTGTCCTCGGCATCCCAGACCAACCACGAGAGCTCTGCAAGCGACTCACACGCCACTGTCCTAACCACCGTTTTCCCCTCAACTCCAGAGTCCGCCTACGCGGCTGCCAACTCGAGCACACTCGTAGCCCGGAGTACTCCCTCAACAGGCTCCCGAGGACGGGGGTCCCAGGTAACGGTAACAACCTCTCGCACGGGACAAGCCCTCAAGTGCCGCGCACCGGGCAAATGACTAGTGTGAGACCGTACTAGGGAACTAGCACAGGTGCCACGGGTACAGTAAAGCGAAAACGGAAGCGGCGGAAGCACAACCTGCCTCTGGACTGAGAAGGCGACATAGACCCTGTCGCCTTCAAGAAGGCGACAGAGGGGGGTGTCGCTTTACCAGTCAGGTGGCGGACTGAGAAGGCGACATAGGCCCTGTCGCCTTCAAGAAGGCGACATAGGGGATGTCGCTTTACCAGTCAGAAGGCGACACAGGGTATGTCGCCTTCAGGCCAGTCGGGGGTTCCGGAGATTCTTCTTCGGGAACCTCCCCGAAACGGGAGAAACACCACACACGGGGGAGGGGAGCATGCTTATCATGCTAGAAACTCATTAAACACACAAACCACCCTCAAACACCCCAAGAACATGGATTCTATGCTCGGAGGAAAACCTCACTCACATGAGCATGGAGTTCTCACACTCCCCAAACCCCAATCACATGAGAACCATGGTCTAGACGGGGAGGGGATCATGCTTAGGGCGAAGGAGTCGGGTGTCCCTGCCTCCACGCGAAGAACGCACCCGTTGGGGCCTTCTCGTAGGTAGAAACGTCTCCTCCTCGCACTACACGGCACGAACACGACCCCTGCACAAACGGAGCGACACCCTCCTCAGCACGGCCGCCTCAACACGGGGGAGGCACCCCAAAACCGCCAGAAAACTCCGAGAGGGCGAGAGAAAGATAGGGGGAAAGGAGAGGCGCGAGAGAGGGGGAAGGGCTCGGGCGCCCGGGCTTTAAGCCCACGGAGCTGAGAAGGCGACATACCTTGTGTCGCCTTGGGAACCAGAAGGCGCCACACCCCCCGTCGCAACCCACTGACAACGGTCAAATCTCGGAATTGGAAAAAGTGAAGGCGACAGCCATCTTGTCGCGTTCACCCGACACCGCCAGAGCCGTACTGACATAAAGGACGCCTGTCACGTCTGTCAGACTGCGTTTGGGGTGACGCGATGGGAAGGCGACATAGGCCATGTCGCCTTCAAGAAGGCGACATACCCCCTGTCACAATCCCAAGTAGTACCAGAACTCGACGCGATCGGAACCACGTCGCGACAGTCGCCCTGCCACGACCCAGAGGACGGGACCAAGGGCCCAAGGGGGCCAGGGTGTTACAAATCTTGTGCTGCATCGACTTGGAGAGGACCTATCTTAGGATCGACCAAAGGTAGGTTTCTCTAGCAAAACCTGAACAATTTATATACCATGTTAAAGATCTTCGTGTCTATTTTCATATGCACCTAATTTACCCATTTTTTATCAAGCATGCTTTGAGTATTAAGCATTTTCCAAGGGTCGTGCATGATAAGGGCTTTTCATTTTTTTACTCTATTTCCTGTATACCAAGGTCAAATTAAGACAATCCAAAATTATAGTTCTCTCCTATTTTTCATCCTCTACAGCTCTCATGTTTAGAGTTTTGTCCAAGGAGACCCAGATCTTGAGTTATAAGTCAAACAAGCATGATTGCATCGTTTTCATAGTCTTCGGGTTTAACTCTAAACCGCGACCGATCCAGACGTTGTGATTTAGAGAAGGGTATCGTGATCGACAGACCCATCACATTTACCTTAATGGCCATCATGTTTCTGAACGGTTCTGACTAGGTCTGACGCATCAAACTATGCACTGCCTTGATTTCAGTGTACGTCTGATTCGCGACCGCATGTGGTGTCGCAATTTGTTTTATTTTCCTGCCCTTTATATTTGTGCATTTTTATATTTTGATATTTGAAAACCTCATGAATGCGACTTGTTATCCCATCACGACTATATACCGATGGCCTTAAATGCGACCATTGATCCCGTTGCCTTTCTGTTCCACAATCGATTGTCTACATTGATTTCCTTGAAATGCGTCAGACTGGACCATCAGGATTTTTGTGTGACAGGTACCCCCGTCGTTATTTAGAAGACCAACTGTTTACCTATTTTAACTGCTAACAATCTTGGAAATAGTGACGACTGAACCCGTCGCGATTTCTAATACCTACCTGAGACCTATTTTCTTAGCTTAGGTTGTAAGACTTACATGTCATGATCTATAGGAAGTATTGTGCAGTCTGTCCAGTAGTCTAAAAACAGTTAATCAATGTAAAAGTCATAACAACCTGAAAGTCTATTCTAATTGTTCTTAATCATATGATCTTGCCATCTTGAAAATGTTATGTTCATCTTGATGCTCATGCTTACTTTTAGACTGAAAGTTGATATTGTTAAACTACAGAAACCATGTTAATGAAATCTTGACAGTCTTGATTTATAATATGTCGTCATGTTACTTGCTTTCTATCTTGTTTAAACCAGTGGATTGTGGATATTGAGACACATTCTACACGACACATTGCACTCATAGGCAGCCTTTCTTGGGGGATTGGAAACTCTCTACTAGAAATTTCGTTCTGATAGACTAGGGACATTTCCAACAAGACCTCTGTAAATCACCATACTCTGTGGATTCCTTCATGGAGACCAAGTTGGTTGTGCCATTGAAGTTCCCAGAAGATGGAAAGCACTTCTGTTCTCATCTACTTCTCATGAGTGTGATTTTGTTACGTGGAAAGCACGCTACTAAGTGTAAAGATTTAACTAATAAAATGAAGCCATTATAATTCCAAAATTTACTCCAGATCATGTTCACTTGCCTTGTTTCCCTTATAATCATTGACATGATCTTTAGTACATGACTGTCTATTTCATGGAAATCATGCTGGCCATAAATAAAATGGAATCACCATAAATTATTGGAACTTCACTTCATGACTAATGCCTGTGCATATAAGGCCCCGTCTGGTCCTGGGAGGAGCACGCAAAATACTTATAATAGCGAAAGTATATGATCCATTGATGTGTCTAGCAATCACCTAATTGACTGCAAGATTGATCTGGGTAATTTTCACATCATTTTTGAATGATTGAAGGATTGAATGATTGATTGAACTATTATAGGTTAAATGGCCAAATCTATAACACATGTCACTGTTATTAATCCAATATGTCATTGTCCATTGGAATTCGATAGAATTCAACTTGTGCTATTCACTGTACATGCTATAGATTATTGAATCTCTTCTATTTGATAAATGATCAAACTGTCATCCACCTCATTGCTAATCGTTCCTTCTCACATGGTACATGTCATTGGATTTTGTTTATTGAATCGTTCTCGTACATGTTATATCTTGGAAATTGATTCATATGGATATCATGATCGTCTCAGCCGTGAGTACTGCATGATAGTAAAGACTAAATTATCCACGTTTTAATTGTGAAAAACCAAGCTGTGAGATTGGGGTAGAACCAAGGTTAAGTTCACTTCCATTAAAAAAACAAGTGACACTAAATTAGTTATATGGGAGGACTAATAATCATAATGTTGTTTTAAAGGTTGTAACCCAAGCACTACTACAGGCGACCCAAGGAAGGGGTGACAATCATAGAGTCAGTGAACTCCACTAAAACTTCTGTGGCATGAATCCACCATGATTTGGTGGTAGTACGGACCCAGATGAGGTTGAGCACTGGGTCAAGGAGATGGAACATGCTTTTTGTGTCATGAGATGCATGAGTGAGGACAAGGTCACACTAGCTACATATCAGCTTGAAAGGGAAGCTCACGCTTGATGGGAATCCATTGAGGCAACTTTGGGTGTCACACAGGTCACCTGGGAACAATTCATTGAGTACTTCAACAATAAGTACTTCTCTGATCGAGTGCAGGAAAGGAAAGCGGTGGAATTCGCCAGTCTGAGATAGAGAGGTCTCTCAGTGGCTGAATACGAGGCCCAATTCTCCAAACTATCTCGATATGCACCTCACTTGGTCCAAACTGAAAGGTTGAAAGCAAAACAATTCTTGAATGGACTCAAGCCTCAGTACATCACACAACTGGGACCTATGGATCTGCAAACGTACCTCGAGATGGTTAAAAAGGCTCTACTACTAGAAGATTCCATGGCAATGGCAGAAAGTATTAGGGGTAGTATTGTGAGAAAGAAAGCACCCAATACTATAGAGAACATTCAATCCAACGACAATGGTAACAAGAGACCGGATGTGAGAAACGATGCTAGCAAGAATAAGAAGATTAAAGTGGAAGGGGAATCGATCTTGGAGAACTACAAATTCTGTGATAAGTCGGGGCACCGAGCGATCGAGTTCTGGAAGAAGACCGGCGCTTGCCTATGATGTGGAAGTCATGATCACCACATTCCCAACTGCCCCAAGCTGAAAGATCATACTGAAAGGAACCAAGGAGTGACAAAGCGTCAAGGGCATTTAAACGCGGTGGTCTAGGCAGAACTCCCTGAAGGAGGAGCTATGATGGAATGTGCAATTCTTGTTAAAACATTAGATTAGCCTTATGATAATCTTCTTACTGGTATAGTCTTAAGTGGGGGATATGATTGGGGACAAGTTTGAAAATAACTTGGTAGACTTACCATAACTCATCATGCGAATTACAATGGAGTCACATTAACCGCAGAAGAAGGAGAGAGTTGGAAGAAGTAGATGGGTGGTATTAACAACCTATAGGTTAAGATAATTAGCATTTATGACAACGAGAGTATAAATATGATGATATAAGCCCGAGTTGATTGGAGATCAAACCAACCATTGCACTTATAACAGAGCTCCATAGTTCACATTAAAACGAATCGAGAACCCCAATTACCAGGTTCACTTGACTATATTTATGAATTTGGGGACCAAATTCTTATAGGTGGGGGAGGATGTAACACCCATAAAATTTAATTGATAAAAATTAAAGAAATAGTAAATACTATTAACGTATTGATTAAAAGTGTTCAAATAAAAACAAAATAAAATCAAGGTTAGACATCCAATAAGTGAAATCAACTATTTACTATTGTTTGGGCCAAACAAACTCTTATTGGGTCAAAGAACAAAACCAAATGACATTAAATCCCTAAAATTCGTAGGTTTAATTGGGCTTGAATTAGAAGGGCTAATTAGGGTAAATAATATGATTAATGGACCCCTAATACTGACCTAAATTCATGCACAACCATAATGGGAGGTTTCCTAATAGCTATTCCACCTAGATTGGGAGTGGAATCCTCAAATCTTGGAAGGGAACAAGCTAAAACTGCAACCCCACTTTCCTAGTTACATTAGGACTTGAATTAGTTTTAATTTATAGATACTCATCATAATCCCTTTGGGGAGGATTTACCATCATGTTGGGGTCGTGAGAAGGTGAGCTAGGGCACCAGAAGAGGAGGAGATCAAGCACAAACCGTGCTTCTTCTCCAACTCTCCTGCTGCATCGACCTGGCGAGGACCTATCTTAGGATCGACCAAAGGTAGGTGTTCTCGAGCCAAACATGAACAATCCATATCCATGTTAAAGCTCTTCGTGTCTAGTTTCATATGCACCTATTTTGCCTAAATTTTATCAAGCATGCTTCGAGTATTAAGTGTTTTCCAAGAGTCGCTCATGATTAAGACTTTTCATGTTTATACTCTATTTCATACATACTGAGATCAAATTGAGACAATCCAAAACATTAGTTCTCTCCTATTTTTCATCCTCTACAACTCTCGTGTTTAGAGTTTTGTCCAAGGAGCCCCAAATGTTGAGTTATAGGTCAACTAAGCATGATTGCATCATTTTCATAGTCTTCCGGTTGAACTTTAAACAGCGACCGATCCAAACATCGTGATTTAGAGAAGGGTATCGTGACTGGTAGACCCGGCACATTTACATTAATGGCGACTACCCAGACCATCACATTTTTGACCAGTTCTGACTAGGTTCGATGCATCAAACTGTGCGCCACCTTGACTTCAGTGTATGTTTGTTTCGCGACCGCATGTGGTGTCGCATTTTGTTTTATTTTCCTGCCCTTGATATTTGTGCATTTTATATTCTAATATTTGAAAACCTCATGAATGCGACTTGTTATCCCATCCTGACTATATACCGATGGCCTTAAATGCGACCGGTGATCCTGTTGCCTTTCTGTTCCACAATCTATTATCTACATTGATTCCCTTGAAACTCGTCAGACTGGCCCATCACAATTTTGACGCGATAGGTACCCCCGTCGCCATTAAGAAGACCAACCTTTTACCTATTTTAACTACTAATAACCTATGAAATAGCGACGAATGAACCCATCGCGATTTCTAATGCCTACCCGAGACCTATTTTCTTAGTTTAAGTTGTAAGACTTACATGTTATGATCGATAAGAAGTATTGTGCGTTTTGTTCACTGGCCTAAAAACTGTTAATCCATGTAAAAATCATAACAACCTGAAAGTCTATTCTAATTGTTCTTAATCACATGATCTTTCGATCTAGAAATTGATATGTTCATCTTGATGTTCTTGCTTACTATTAGACTAAAAGTTGATCTTGGTAAACAGTAGAAACCATGTTAATGAAATCTTGATAGTCTTGCTTTATAATACGTCATCATGCTACTTGATTTCTACGTTGCTTAAACTGGTGGATTGTAGATATTGAGACACGTTCTACACGACACATAGCACACATAGGCAGCCTTTCTCGGAGGATTGGAAACTCTCTACTGGACATTCCGTTCTAATAGACTAGGGACCATTCCAAAAAGAGCTCCGTAAATCTCTGTATTCTGTGGATTCCCTCATGGAGACTGAGTTGGTTGTGCCATTGAAGTTCCTAGAAGATAGAAAGTACTTCTGTTCTCATCTACTTCTCGTGAGAGTGATTTTGTTACATGGAAACCACACTACTAAGTGTAAAGATTTAACTAATGAAATTAAGCCGTTATACTATCGAAATTTACTCTGGATCATGTTCACTTGCCTTGTTTCCCTTATAATCATTGACATGATCCTTAGTACATGTTGGCCATAAATAAAATCTAATTACCAGAAATTATTGGAACTTTGGTTCACGACTGATGCATGTGCATATAAGGGCCCAGTCTGGTCATAGGAGGAGCACCTGAAATACTTAGAATCGCGAAAGTATATGATCCATTGAGGTGTCTGGCAAATTGATTGCAATATTGATTTGGGTAATTTCCACATTGTTCTTGAATGATTGACTGGTTGATTGAACCGTTATAAGTGAAATGGCCAAATCTATTACACATGTCACTGTTATTAAATCCAATATGTCATTGTCTATTAGAATTTGATGGAATTTAACTTGTGCTATTCACTGTGAATGCTATATATTATTGAATCTCTTCCATTTGACAAATGATTGTATTGTCGTTCATCCCATCATTAATCGTTCCTTCTTACATGGTATTGATGAACAGTCCATCCCCATGAACTTTTAATTTAATTACTTGCCTATTTTGGTGATAAACAAAACACTGTCAAAAGCTTTTCTAACCTTATTTATCTAGCAACAAGCACATGAATTACCCAAAGAAAGTCAAGCATTTGTGGTAAGTCTTCCATACTTTTTTCTTCAGAAGAACCATAATAATTCCTTCATTAACTATAACGATTTCCACACTAGAACAACGATTTTCTTGAAAGATTGAATAACCTTGCTGTGTCAAACAAGTCGATATTATAACGACTCTGTAAGTTATCGTAACGACTTCTTCAGAAGTTATAACGACTTGCTCATTATAACGACTCTGTAAGTTATCGTAACGACTCTTCAGAAGTTATAAAGACTTGCTCATTATAACGACTCTGTAAGTTATCGTAACGACTTCTTCAGAAGTATACGACTTGCTCATTATAACGACTCTGTAAGTTATCGTAACGACTTCTCAGAAGTTATAACGACTTGCTCATTATAACAACTCTGTAAGTTATCGTAACGACTTCTTCAGAAGTTATAACGACTTGCTCGTCATAACGATTCTGTAAGTATCGTAACGATTTCTTAGAGATTATAAACGACTTGCTCGTCATAACGATTCTGTAAGTTATCGTAACGATTTCTTTAGAGATTATAACGACTTGTGTCATAACGATTCTGTAAGTTATCGTAACGATTTCTTTAGAGATTTATAACGACTTGCTCGTCATAACGATTTTGTAAGTCATCATAACGATTTCGTTTGAAAGCTACAACGACTTGCCATGTTTCATAACGATTTCTTTTATCATCTGTTATAGAACGACTTGGTTGTAGTAACGATTCATAAGTTATCATAACGACTTTATACTAAGCAACTTGATCACAACGATCTATAAGTCTATCATAACGACTTCTTATTAGTCTACAGCAACTTGATCACAACGATTCTATCAGTCTATCATAACGACTGCATAAGTCATGTTTTCATTAATTAATGTCTTTCCTTGGTTTAAGGTACGTTGAATAGTCAAAGTCGCATCACGTCTGTTTGACTGCCATGCATTTAATAAAGACTGAACGTATCTCTGCATGGTCACAGAACATATCTTCCATTCTCGTGTATTCTCTGATGCATCTTTTAGAACGATAAAGTGTTACTACTATATTTGTGTCTATCTGCTCTGACGTTGATTGACATCTGGAGATAGTATAGCTGTCTACCATTAAAGCTCAACCTTGCAGAACCTCAAGGATGTAATATCCTACAACACTGGACACAGAAAGAACTACAAGCAAACTCAGAAGATCTTACCACCTTGCGTGTTCCAAAGAACAAAAGGCTGCTGACAGGAAGCTTCCACTAATCCTTCAGTCTAACGTTCACCAAAGCTGTGAGACAACGGTCATCTCCTTGTCCTTATTCAAATTGGAGATACAAATACAAGATGAAGTTGAAGACAATCAAGCCAGAGAATTCTCCTTTCACATTCAAGGGCGACTAGAACTCTGCACCTTCAAGTCCTCGAAAGTTCTCTAGAGCCAAAAATCCACTCTTTTCGATCTTGGCTCTTAGCTCTCTGTGCTGTGTGTAGAAAAACAAAGGAAGAGCTAGTTTAGTTCTGAGAGAGTGCACTCTGTGTAGACCTTCGACTCTCAGTGCTTGTAGCTTCAGATTGAGTTTTGCAAAAGCTTGATCTAGGGGCTAGTCATTTTCTTTCAAGATTTTCCTGTGCTTTTCCTTCGTGTGTGAAGGAAGACCTGGTGGTTTCCAGGGTGGTGTTTTGCCCTTCAGGAGTGAAGGAAGACCTGGTAGTACCAGGGTGTTGTGTTCCCTTCAGGGGTAAAGAAGACCAGCTGAGCTGGGTGGTTGTTGTTTGTCCATAAGGGGACTGTACCCTAGTTAGTGAAATCCTGAGGATTGCTCAGGGACTGGACGTAGGACTCCTAAGGAGAGGAGATCTGAACCAGGATAAATCTCTGTGTTGTGTGATTGTCTTCTTTGCGTGATTGCTGTTTTTACTAACCATTACTAATCCCTTTCTAGAACTCTTCATGTTGTTTTGAGTTCAGGATTTTATTAGCTAGGATTAATTTAAAAGACCCATTCACCCCCCCTCTGGGCTAGCCAACCGGGCAACAAGTGGTATCAGAGCGAGTCTCTTCGACAAAGAACAAGATCCAACGATCTGAAGAGTAAAGATCCATGGCAGCCCAAGGTCACTTCGAAGGTCAGTCTGTCAACAGACCTCCTTTGTTCGACGGTGAAGATTATACGTATTGGAAGACCAGGATGGAATACTTCTACAAGGCCACGATTATCAAATCTGGTCGATAGTGGAAGAAGGCGATCTGGTCGTCACAAATGAGAAAGCTCAATGGACAGATGAAGACAGAAAGAAAATCTCCTTGAACTGTAAAGCTAAGAGCATTCTATGTTGTGCTCTAAGCAAGAAGGAGTTCAACAGAGTTTCAGCATGCAAATCCTCCATGGAAATGTGGGAAAAGCTAAGGATTACATATGAAGGTACAGACAAAGTAAAGGAGACAAGAATCGACATTCTTGTCACTCAGTATGAAGATTTCAAATGCAAACAGGTGAGTCTATTACCCAAATGTTTAGTAGATTTACTGACATCACTAATGGCCTAGCAAGCCTAGGAAAGTCATATGAGATTGCAGACATGGTAAGGAAGATTCTCAGATCCTTGCCATCTTCATGGACGGCAAAGGTCACAGCTATCGAAGAAGCTAATGACCTTAAGAGAATGTCAGTAGAAAAACTCATCGGGTCTCTCATGGCCCATGAAATAAACATGGAAAGACTAGGAGAATCCTCCAGTAGAAAGAAGCAGACAAATGCACTTAAAGCTAATGGGGACTCATCAGAAGCATCCCTAGATAACAGTGAAGATAGCAAAGATAGTGATGATGAAGAAGCCATGCTCTCAAGAAGATTGCAGAGAATCTTGGCCAAAAAGAAGAAGTTCCAGTCTGGTAGGAGATACTTCAAGAAAAACAAAGATCTCAAGAGACCAGATGGAAAAGATCAGAAGAGGAATGAGCCACTTTGCTATGAATGAAGAAACTGGACATATCAAGGCCGACTGTCCAATCTAAAGAAAAATGATCACAAGAAGAAGGACAGCTCCAAGAAGTTCAGAAGATTCAAAAAGAAAGCCATGGCAGCTGCATGGGAAAACAGCAGCGACTCAGACAGTGAGTCAAGCTCCAGCAGTGAAGAAGAAGAAGCCAACCTGGCTCTCATGGCAAATACCGAGGATAAGGTTAACTTCGAGCATCCAAATGGTATTTGGATAGTGGGTGCTCAAGGCACATGACAGGAAACCGAAGCTTTTCTCCCATCTCCATGATGAAGAAGGAACAGTCACTTATGGAGATAATGGAAAAGGAACTGTAGTAGGCAGTGGATCAGTAAACAGCAAAGGAAAAACAATCATAGAAGATGTGCTGTTAGTCAAAGGTTTAAAGCACAACCTCATAAGTATTAGTCAGCTGTGTGATAGAGGACATCAAATCAAATTTCAAGAGTCAAAATGCAGCATACTAAAGGATGGAGCATCATCTTTGAAGCAAATAGAGAAAAGAATCTGTACGTGCTCTACCTTGAAGAACTCAAAGAGCAAAATGTGTGTCTGGCAGCCAGCAAAGACAAATCAACTGATCTGTGGCACAGAAGGCTAGGCCACTGCAGCCTGGATGGTTTGAGCAAGCTCAGAAAGAGGAACCTTGTGGAAGGTCTACCGAAAATCAATGGTAAATTAGAAAGTGTTTGCAGACCTTGTGCCAAGGGAAAGCACACAAAGAATTCCTTCAAGTCAAAGACGGTGGTGACCACCTCAAAACCCTTAGAGCTCCT
>CM024762.1:34084904-34147633 GCA_014218235.1 Colocasia esculenta
TCTGCCATTGCCATGGAATCTTCTAGTAGTAGAGCCTTTTTAACCATCTCGAGGTACGTTTGCAGATCCATAGGTCCCAGTTGTGTGATGTACTGAGGCTTGAGTCCATTCAAGAATTGTTTTGCTTTCAACCTTTCAGTTTGGACCAAGTGAGGTGCATATCGAGATAGTTTGGAGAATTGGGCCTCGTATTCAGCCACTGAGAGACCTCTCTATCTCAGACTGGCGAATTCCACCGCTTTCCTTTCCTGCACTCGATCAGAGAAGTACTTATTGTTGAAGTACTCAATGAATTGTTCCCAGGTGACCTGTGTGACACCCAAAGTTGCCTCAATGGATTCCCATCAAGCGTGAGCTTCCCTTTCAAGCTGATATGTAGCTAGTGTGACCTTGTCCTCACTCATGCATCTCATGACACAAAAAGCATGTTCCATCTCCTTGACCCAGTGCTCAACCTCATCTGGGTCCGTACTACCACCAAATCATGGTGGATTCATGCCACAGAAGTTTTAGTGGAGTTCACTGACTCTATGATTGTCACCCCTTCCTTGGGTCGCCTGTAGTAGTGCTTGGGTTACAACCTTTAAAACAACATTATGATTATTAGTCCTCCCATATAACTAATTTAGTGTCACTTGTTTTTTTAATGGAAGTGAACTTAACCTTGGTTCTACCCCAATCTCACAGCTTGGTTTTTCACAATTAAAACGTGGATAATTTAGTCTTTACTATCATGCAGTACTCACGGCTGAGACGATCATGATATCCATATGAATCAATTTCCAAGATATAACATGTACGAGAACGATTCAATAAACAAAATCCAATGACATGTACCATGTGAGAAGGAACGATTAGCAATGAGGTGGATGACAGTTTGATCATTTATCAAATAGAAGAGATTCAATAATCTATAGCATGTACAGTGAATAGCACAAGTTGAATTCTATCGAATTCCAATGGACAATGACATATTGGATTAATAACAGTGACATGTGTTATAGATTTGGCCATTTAACCTATAATAGTTCAATCAATCATTCAATCCTTCAATCATTCAAAAATGATGTGAAAATTACCCAGATCAATCTTGCAGTCAATTAGGTGATTGCTAGACACATCAATGGATCATATACTTTCGCTATTATAAGTATTTTGCGTGCTCCTCCCAGGACCAGACGGGGCCTTATATGCACAGGCATTAGTCATGAAGTGAAGTTCCAATAATTTATGGTGATTCCATTTTATTTATGGCCAGCATGATTTCCATGAAATAGACAGTCATGTACTAAAGATCATGTCAATGATTATAAGGGAAACAAGGCAAGTGAACATGATCTGGAGTAAATTTTGGAATTATAATGGCTTCATTTTATTAGTTAAATCTTTACACTTAGTAGCGTGCTTTCCACGTAACAAAATCACACTCATGAGAAGTAGATGAGAACAGAAGTGCTTTCCATCTTCTGGGAACTTCAATGGCACAACCAACTTGGTCTCCATGAAGGAATCCACAGAGTATGGTGATTTACAGAGGTCTTGTTGGAAATGTCCCTAGTCTATCAGAACGAAATTTCTAGTAGAGAGTTTCCAATCCCCCAAGAAAGGCTGCCTATGAGTGCAATGTGTCGTGTAGAATGTGTCTCAATATCCACAATCCACTGGTTTAAACAAGATAGAAAGCAAGTAACATGACGACATATTATAAATCAAGACTGTCAAGATTTCATTAACATGGTTTCTGTAGTTTAACAATATCAACTTTCAGTCTAAAAGTAAGCATGAGCATCAAGATGAACATAACATTTTCAAGATGGCAAGATCATATGATTAAGAACAATTAGAATAGACTTTCAGGTTGTTATGACTTTTACATTGATTAACTGTTTTTAGACTACTGGACAGACTGCACAATACTTCCTATAGATCATGACATGTAAGTCTTACAACCTAAGCTAAGAAAATAGGTCTCAGGTAGGTATTAGAAATCGCGACGGGTTCAGTCGTCACTATTTCCAAGATTGTTAGCAGTTAAAATAGGTAAACAGTTGGTCTTCTAAATAACGACGGGGGTACCTGTCACACAAAAATCCTGATGGTCCAGTCTGACGCATTTCAAGGAAATCAATGTAGACAATCGATTGTGGAACAGAAAGGCAACGGGATCAATGGTCGCATTTAAGGCCATCGGTATATAGTCGTGATGGGATAACAAGTCGCATTCATGAGGTTTTCAAATATCAAAATATAAAAATGCACAAATATAAAGGGCAGGAAAATAAAACAAATTGCGACACCACATGCGGTCGCGAATCAGACGTACACTGAAATCAAGGCAGTGCATAGTTTGATGCGTCAGACCTAGTCAGAACCGTTCAGAAACATGATGGCCATTAAGGTAAATGTGATGGGTCTGTCGATCACGATACCCTTCTCTAAATCACAACGTCTGGATCGGTCGCGGTTTAGAGTTAAACCCGAAGACTATGAAAACGATGCAATCATGCTTGTTTGACTTATAACTCAAGATCTGGGTCTCCTTGGACAAAACTCTAAACATGAGAGCTGTAGAGGATGAAAAATAGGAGAGAACTATAATTTTGGATTGTCTTAATTTGACCTTGGTATACAGGAAATAGAGTAAAAAAATGAAAAGCCCTTATCATGCACGACCCTTGGAAAATGCTTAATACTCAAAGCATGCTTGATAAAAAATGGGTAAATTAGGTGCATATGAAAATAGACACGAAGATCTTTAACATGGTATATAAATTGTTCAGGTTTTGCTAGAGAAACCTACCTTTGGTCGATCCTAAGATAGGTCCTCTCCAAGTCGATGCAGCACAAGATTTGTAACACCCTGGCCCCCTTGGGCCCTTGGTCCCGTCCTCTGGGTCGTGGCAGGGCGACTGTCGCGACGTGGTTCCGATCGCGTCGAGTTCTGGTACTACTTGGGATTGTGACAGGGGGTATGTCGCCTTCTTGAAGGCGACATGGCCTATGTCGCCTTCCCATCGCGTCACCCCAAACGCAGTCTGACAGACGTGACAGGCGTCCTTTATGTCAGTACGGCTCTGGCGGTGTCGGGTGAACGCGACAAGATGGCTGTCGCCTTCACTTTTTCCAATTCCGAGATTTGACCGTTGTCAGTGGGTTGCGACGGGGGGTGTGGCGCCTTCTGGTTCCCAAGGCGACACAAGGTATGTCGCCTTCTCAGCTCCGTGGGCTTAAAGCCCGGGCGCCCGAGCCCTTCCCCCTCTCTCGCGCCTCTCCTTTCCCCCTATCTTTCTCTCGCCCTCTCGGAGTTTTCTGGCGGTTTTGGGGTGCCTCCCCCGTGTTGAGGCGGCCGTGCTGAGGAGGGTGTCGCTCCGTTTGTGCAGGGGTCGTGTTCGTGCCGTGTAGTGCGAGGAGGAGACGTTTCTACCTACGAGAAGGCCCCAACGGGTGCGTTCTTCGCGTGGAGGCAGGGACACCCGACTCCTTCGCCCTAAGCATGATCCCCTCCCCGTCTAGACCATGGTTCTCATGTGATTGGGGTTTGGGGAGTGTGAGAACTCCATGCTCATGTGAGTGAGGTTTTCCTCCGAGCATAGAATCCATGTTCTTGGGGTGTTTGAGGGTGGTTTGTGTGTTTAATGAGTTTCTAGCATGATAAGCATGCTCCCCTCCCCCGTGTGTGGTGTTTCTCCCGTTTCGGGGAGGTTCCCGAAGAAGAATCTCCGGAACCCCCGACTGGCCTGAAGGCGACATACCCTGTGTCGCCTTCTGACTGGTAAAGCGACATCCCCTATGTCGCCTTCTTGAAGGCGACAGGGCCTATGTCGCCTTCTCAGTCCGCCACCTGACTGGTAAAGCGACACCCCCCTCTGTCGCCTTCTTGAAGGCGACAGGGTCTATGTCGCCTTCTCAGTCCAGAGGCAGGTTGTGCTTCCGCCGCTTCCGTTTTCGCTTTACTGTACCCGTGGCACCTGTGCTAGTTCCCTAGTACGGTCTCACACTAGTCATTTGCCCGGTGCGCGGCACTTGAGGGCTTGTCCCGTGCGAGAGGTTGTTACCGTTACCTGGGACCCCCGTCCTCGGGAGCCTGTTGAGGGAGTACTCCGGGCTACGAGTGTGCTCGAGTTGGCAGCCGCGTAGGCGGACTCTGGAGTTGAGGGGGAAACGGTGGTTAGGATAGTGGTGTGTGAGTCGCTTGCAGAGCTCTCGTGGTTGGTCTGGGATGCCGAGGACAGTTTGGAGTTCTACCCGGCGCAGGCCAGTCAATCCTTCTTCTCACTGCCTCGCTCCTTACGGCCCCGGAACCGTTGGAGATGTCAAGCGTGGGACCGTAGTCCGGCCAGACTACGGCGGTTACTGTTGTTGTACTTGTGTCCTACCTCGCTATGACGAGACGCGAGGGTCAGGACCTAGGTCGAGGATAAGACGTCTGTGGATGTACCTGACCGTCTGCCTAGTGGTGTTGTTCCCATAGCTAGTGTTCCTTGTCTAGGCGGAGTTCCCTCTGTTTGTGTTTTACTAGCCGTGTGGTGGTCACGACGAGCAGTCGTACGGAGTTTCCGACCGTGTGCACTTTCCGTACCGTGTTAGCTTTAGCTTCGCTTCTGCACTTCCCTTTTGTAGGTAGAAAGATATAAACTGCCGTCTTTCCTTTATTAATAGTTGTATATGTTCCTCTGTCTGTTTAGATCCAGTAGGAGATTGGTAGTCCTTACTGAGCTTCTGTTGTGAACCTCATCCCTCTGTTTTCTAGGTGAGCCTTCCCAGCAGCGGCAGGGTGCGCGTCGGGCGGAGGAGACGGGGCGGTAGTCTTGTCCCCGTAGCTAGCAGTGGTCCCCCTCTCAGTGTACGTCACCCTCGGGGTATGCCCCTAAGGGACTTGTTCTTTCCCTGTCCTTGCTTGTACTAGCGTGCGTGCGTTGGGACTGTACTTAGAGCGGTACACAACGGTCTCGCTCTCTTTTCTGTTTCTGCCTGTGCGCTTCTAGTTAGCAGTTGACATTTACTTCTGTTACATATCCTGTCAGACGTGTGTTATAGCCCTTCCGGGTCCCCCTGGTCCGTGGGCGGCGACCGCGAAAATCGGGTCCTCGGCGTGGGCCGAGGGTCGGGTTCTGGGGTCGTTACAAGAGTTGGAGAAGAAGCACAAATTGTGGTCGATCTCTTCCTCTTCTGGTGCCCTAGCTCGACTTCTCCGACCCAACAGATGTGGTAACTTCTCTTCAAAGGGATTATGATGAGTATTTATAAATCTAGTGTTAATCAAGTCCTAATGTAGTTTAGCTTGATCCCTTCTAAGATTTGAGGATTTCCCTCCCAATCTAGGTGGATATCTATTAGAAACCTCTCATTATGGTTGTCCACAGATTTAGCTTAGTTTTAGAGGTCCATTAATCATGTTTTTATCGCTAATTAGCTTTTCAATTGAGCCCAATTAAACCTATGAATTTGGGGGATTTAATGCCATGGTTTGTTCTTTGGTCAAATAAGAGTTGTTTGGCCCAAACAATAGTAAATAGTTGATTTCTCTTATTGGAAGTCTAACTATGATTTTATTTTATTGTTTATTTAACACTTTTAACCAATACGTTAATAGTATTTACATTTCTTAATTTTGATCAATTAAATTTCAGGGTGTTACAATTAATTACAAAGGCATTCAAGCTCTTCACTGTGCAATTAGATGCTATGAATATAATCGCATGTGTGAAATAGCAAAGAGATATGGGAGAAACTTCAAGTCACCTACGAGGGCACGTCATAAATAAAGGAAATCAAAATCAACCTCTTGGTGCACAAGTATGAATTATTCAAAATGGAGGACGATTTCAGTCAGACATCGATTCATTTAAACTTCATTTAAATATCGATTTCATTTAGAACATCGATTTCACTTAAACATCGATTTCATTCAAACATTGATTGCATTTAGAACTTCGATTCATTTAAACAATGATTCACTTAAAACATCGATTTCGGTCAACACCGACTTCACTTAGAACATCGATTTCACTTCAGCATCAATTATATCTCAACATCGATTACTTTTATAACACAGATTACACTCAACATCGATTACTTTACACAGATACGCTCAACATCAATTTCATTTCAACATCGATTCTATTCCAACAACGATTTCGCTCACAACGACTCTACATGAATATCAGCTGTGTGTTGGACATCGATTGTTGTAGACTGTCTCTAACATTGACTTCCTTAACAACGATTGTGCTTTAGAAAGTTAATGAATATTTCCTAGTTAGTCTTGATTATATTTCATCTCTCATGATAGTGAAATGTATTTTCAAATCATGTGCATTCAAATTTTCACGAAACTATGGTGTATCCTGTGCACTCAACCATTTATGATATGGGTACAATATCTCTGACAACATCTCTTCTGGATTACCATATTCATATCACATATAGGAAAACTTTAAAGGATGACAGAATAGAATCTCCTCTTCGGTATATCTTCCTAAAGCATGGTCTGTGACGTTGACTGAGAGTTTAGATACATTTAAGATGTCTGTGCTCCAGCATTTTATTGTGTGCAGGTTTCCGGTAGTCACACACCTTACAACGTTGGACTTGTCACGTTGACAGAAGCAAATAATATATCCAAATAATCTTTTTATCGTATGTGTCTATCTCAGCATTTAATGACTGCAGGTTTCCTGATTCCTACGTTGGACAAGTCACAGCCAACGGGTTTCAAGATGAGAGACAACAGGCATTTCAACAGATACTCCTCAAGAGAAGATAAATAGAAGTCTGTTGACTCCATGAGAGAATAACTTTTGAGTAACAGAAGAAAGTAGAACATGTTCCTTCATTCAGAAAAGTCTCTTGCTCTTACCTCTCTAGAAAGCACTTGTCTCTAATTTTGAGAGCTTGTTTTAGATCTGAGAGAACTTCCTCTGTGTAATTCTCTTCTCTCTCAGATTCTGCCTCAGATCAAGCAATTGATATAAGCTTGGTCTAGGGGCCATTCTCTCCTTACTCTTCTTGAGTGCTCCTCTTCATCAATAAAGAGGACTGCTGTGGAGGGTGGGTTTGATTCCTTTGTATGAAGGAAGACGTGTTGTATCAAGTGGGAGTACTGCCTCTTCGTGGGTGAAGAGAAGGTATGCTGTTGCTAAATGTGTAAGTATCCTAAAGGGGGACTGTACCCTTAGTAGAATCCCAAGTTGTTACTGGGGTGGACGTAGGACTCTTGTGATACGAGATCTGAACCAAGATAAATTTCTATTTTTCTTGTGATTATTTTTTTTTCTATTTCCATTACTTATTAACTCTAACATTTAAGTTTAGTGTCTCTTGCCAAAGTAATCTGACTAACAGGAAAATTTATAGAAGAAATTTTTAGCAATCCATTCACCCCCCCCCCTCTGGGCTTGCAACTTGGTCAACAGGAATGCTAATGTTATGGAAATTGAAGAGGCAAAAGACTTGGCCAAAGTAGACCTGGATGAATCATGGGTTAATTAATAACCTATGAAATTAACGTGCAAAGAAATCAAGAAATATAATTTAGTAAAAAGAAGAAAAGCCTTGCCTGCAAATCAACCACAAAGGGCAATCATCAAGTGAAAGTGAAGTTAGTGATGATATTGACGGGGAAGAAGTAGTTCGTCTAACTAGAAAGGTGAGAAAAATTATATTAAAAGGGAGATCTAGAAATGAAAAGCAAAAGATAGGCAAACATTCTTTTCTAAGGGGGTGAATTCCAAGTCGAATGAAATTATCTGTTATGAATGTAAAAAACTTGGTCACATGAACAGAGAATGTCCTGATTTGAAGAAGAGGATAAAGAAATAAAAGTTCAAGGTGAAGAAGAAAGTAATTGTAGCATCTTAGAGTGGAGAAGAAGACTCAAGTTCAAATGAAGAAGAAGATGAAGAAGCATACATATGCTTCATGGCAAATCAAGAGGAGGAGGTAAATGGTGAACGTCCAGCTTATGAACAACTTGAATTTTCTTTTGTGAATGTATATAATAAATGTAAGAAATTTAAAAAGGAAAATAAGATGCTCAAATGGATATTGCAAAACCAATAGAAAGATAAAGACTTGCATGAACACATTGTAGTCCTTGAACAAAAAAATGACCTGTTGAAATCTGTAAATGAATTGTTTCAACATGAAATTGGTTCCTTAAACTTAGTACAAAGCTAAAGAGAAAAAAATCGAATCTTTGCAAAACATGATTGATGATCTCAAAGATACCTTGTTAAAGGCAAGGAAAAATATATATTGTATAACCTTGATACATCAGCTGGAGTTTTTATAAAGGTCATGGTATGTTCCTAGAAACTACAAATCTGAAATGAAATCTTTTGTTACATCCCTCTACTCATCATTTAAAATCTACAATTTTTGTGGCAAAAAAGGGTCACATTTCAAGAAGTTATTGGATGAAAAGAAAACATGCATAAGCTTAAAACTATGTGGGTATCCAAATCCATGCTTAAATGTAATACTAACATAAGTGGACCCAAAGAACATTAGGGTACCAAACATTGTCATGTGAGACAAATTTTCTATACCAAGGAAAAGAGTGATTTTTTTCTCTATTGTGATTGCATTCATTGGCATTATCTATGGCTATATTTGTTTTCAGCTTCCAATGCATACAACCTATCTCTAACCTCACTTCCAGAAGCTTAGTCTATTCTGTCAACCTCTAAGTGCATGCACCCTGTGTCTACCCCCCTCTTCTACACTACTAGAAAAAAGGGTTTTACTTACATCGTTTACCTATGCGTAGACTAATTGTAGGTATAAAAAAAGATTACCTACGTTATAAGTAGACCTTACTAACATAAATATTAATAGTAGGTATAAGTCTATTGATCCCTCAAATTTTTTCCTCCCGCCTCAATTTTTCTACCGACGCCAAATTTATGAGACAAATACCACAGTCATTGTCTAGTGGGAATATAGACCTCTATACCTACAACATTTGATAAATATTATATTAATAATATGTATAATCTCCTAACCTAATCGTAAACCCTATTCACTTCCCCTCTCAAGAGCACCAATACAAGAAAATGAGCTCCATCTTCTTCTTCCTCCGCCTGAGCCCCATCTCCACTCCCCCTTCTTCATCTCTTCAATCTCCTCCCCCTCTCTCTCGATCTCATCTCTCCCTCCTCTCCTCACCTCTCCAGTGACGCTTGCGAGGCATCCGATCTCCATCTCCTGCCGCACATGAAGGTTGCATCGCACGGCAGGGTTATCTGCCACTTCCTCGCCATCTGCATCGCAGGAATGGAACTAAGCGCAGCGTCGATCCTCTTCTTCCCGACAGCAGTGGCTCTCTGCCACTTCCTCGCCATCTGCGCAAGCCTCCTGGAGCTAATCAACACCGGCAATGGGGGAGCCAATGGGCAGCAGCAGCGGCGCGCGGGTAGGACGTACCTCTGAACCCTATCTCTTAATCCCCTTCTTCATCTCACCGATCTCCTCCCCCCTCTCTCGATCTCATCTCTCCCTCCTCGCTCTCCTCTCTGGTGACGCTCTGGCAAAGCAGCAACACGGTGGACGGTGGAGGCCAACGCAGGCGGTGGCGCGGCTGGGCGACGGGTTGCCGGCCAACAGTAGCCGCGGGACGGTCGTAACGGTAGTAGTAATCAGTAGCTAGAACAGTTGACACCGGCAAGGAGGGAGCTGACTGCAGCAGCAGCGGCAGGTGGCAGGGCTTGGGACGCACCAAATCCACGCATCAATCTTCCTCCAGCTGCCATGCCTGAGATGCTTGGTGCTAGATCGAGGTAAGGGCCCTTGCCCCTTGCTTGTTTCCCTTATTTTCCACTTTTGTTGTTTATCGTTTCTGGACTCTGGGAGTTGGGATTTTAGGTCATCTTGGGTACTTATGCTATCTAGATGAGATTTATTTTTATTTTCCTTTTGTATAGTATGTCTGGATTGGAGGGAGGGATTTTTGATCTCATTTTTGCCACGGAGGTCCACTGCAGGGAAGACCACGTTCCTAAAGAGGCATCTGACTGGTGAACGACAAGAAATATGAATGTAGGTTATCCGTGCTACTCAGTTTATGTTATGTAAATTTGACTCAGCTGATCGTTTGCTTCTTTCTTTTCTTTTGAAACTTTAGTTTTTTCTTCTTTCTATATCTCACATGCGTTTGCTTGCCTAATGCAACAATTATTGGCGTCGAAGTCCATCCTCGGATTCATCACCAACTGCGGAAAGATTCGGTTCTACTGCTGGGATACTGTCGGACCGAGAAGCTTGGGGGGGTCTAAGAGATGGATACTAGTTAGCTCTTTTTCTTTAGAACGTGTTAGCATGTCTGTGTTTGCTGATGACATTTTATTTATGTTACTCCTTTTAACAAAGAAGTTGCAACCATTGCCAGGTGTTACTTGGATTTGACTTTTCAAGTATGAATCCAAAGAGAGCTAAAATTAGGAGACTGAGCTCAAATAGACATGAAAGAGCTTGGATGGTACATTTTATTGGTGCATAATTTGGCAGCTTTGTTTCTTTCATATTTCAGAGATGTCATTTCAAGGAATTTGTTGCATATAGGTAAATGCTTGGTCAGATACTTGTCACAAAACAGACTGGACCCCAAGGGAAAGTTATGAGCAATGTCAGTAAATAGTCATGCTCTGTTTGTTTTGCAAAACACAAAGGATGTTGCTTTGATACTATCTTACTTTTGTTACAAACTCACTTTGTCCATTAATGGGTTACTTCTATATATGAGTATGATAGATCACTCATGTTTGGAAAAAATATCTGGAAAGTATGTACATATGAACACAACTGGATGGTGTCACTTGCTTTTATAATGATTACTATGAGTTGGACACATTCAAGTGTGAAATGTGTGGGTTACTCTGTGGTGAAATTGTCTGACAACCCTGCCTAATGAACCATAGGTTCTGGGTTTGATTATGTGGGGGGGGGGGGGGGGGGCACACATGGACGGTGTTCTGGTCCCCCTTCCCTTGGCTACTTGGGATTTCCAGCGTTCCAGCGCAAGCAGGATTCCTTCATGATCTAAAGGAACGTTTGAATGTGAAATGTATTTACCTTGTATATTCTCTATATTGATAAATCTTCTCTTATTTATCCTATGGTATAGGTCATAGCTGCAACAAATCGTGCTAATTTGAAGAGCGGGCTCGATCAACAGATGATTTTAATGGGGCACAATTGAAAGCAGTCTGCGTAGAAGCTGGCATGCTTGCCCTTCGTCGTGATGCCACTGAGGTCATTATTTAACTTCACTGTTATCATATTTTGAATAACATTATAAAGCTGATTTGTCTTTTAATTCCAAACACATAATAGATTAGCTATCTGGTAATCAAAGCTAAAGAAAACAATGGTAACATGTATGCAATTAATCATCGTAGGTGATGGCAGAACTTTATTTTGCTTACAACATATTAAATTGATCATGTTTCAGGATGTAAGAGCAATATTGCTCACATAGTCGCAGATGGTAAGAGTTCAATATTATTTCTATTTTTTGCACCATTTTTTTTGCATATTTTCTGGTCCTTTTAATACTTGAACATATTTCTTGTCAAGTACTTTAAGTTAATGGTTGAAGCATTGATGCATTTTATTGACTTGCATTATATCTTATGATCTACATGTTAATCTCTTGTTCATACCATGAATTGAACTGGTGATGTTCTTGGCACATTTGATATCTCTGTGGCCAAATATAAGAGAACATCTATGCATATTAAGGATCTGTCACTCTATTCTGAACATCCAACAAGAAGCATGTACCTAACTAACATGATGAATGTAATGCTCTTTGTCTTGGCACTTATATTTCATATTATTTTGTTTCCTGTTGAAATCTGTTATCATGTATATTTTATTTATACCTTTTTCTCAATTTTTTCCAGGCATTCTTCGTCATGCCATGGCAATTTGATTTGGTTAAAACCACTTTAGGCCCAAAAGGAAATGCAGATCTCTATTATGACTGGGAAGAAAATGCATTTGGTATTTCATAGATAGAATCTAGTTGAGCCACATTTCTCAGAATAGTAGACCAATAAGTCTAGTCATTTTGGTGGTACAGTCTTATATTTGCAACGTAGATAACTAATGTTTTCATGGCTATGTTGGATTATCATTCATGCTTCTTTTTTTTTATTTTTTGCAGGGATTGCCATATACATGTTTTTTCCCAACAATACAAATGTTCAATGCTCACTGTTATGATTCATTGTTTCCCCTCATGTGGATCATCCATTTCCCAACCAAGAGGTAAAAGAGAACACCATTTTGGGATTAGCTGGGTTTTTACTCCAAATGGATTAGAGTGCCATCTAACAAATCATCTACCATTTTTGTTAACTTCTTTTATTGTTTCTTTCTATGTAGGTGTTGGTGGGTGAGGCAAAACGATCACTATTAGTAGTTATATCACTTTGTAAATACTTTGGAAACACTTGGTATAATTTTGGACAAATAGATGTTATGTATGTATATATTTGACATTAAGATGAAAAGTGTTGTGAATGACTGTAGAGTTTCATATGTTGAATGCTTAATGAGAATGCTAAGCCAACAAATCACATCTTATTTTTGATGATGAGCACGAATATTTCATGGACAAAAATTGATGAATGATAAGTAATGAAACTTGATGATAATGACTCTTGGAATGAAAAAGAAACAAACATGTTAATTGATCATTATATGTCATTATATCTCCCTAACTAAGTTCTTTTATGTAGGTGAGATACTATGCAAGACATGTACCAAAACAAGGTTCAAAAGATCAAGAAAAGCAAGAAAAACAGGTACCTGTCGACAACCAGAAAGGCCCCTGTCGACAGATACAAACAGGCCAGAAAGCCACACCTCAGGATAGGAGTGCCTGTCGACAGCACCAGTGTCGCCTGTCGATAGCCACTGACAGGAAACTGTCTCCCGAACTCTCAGTCCTCTGCCTGCAATACCTGTCGACAGGAGCACCCAGTGCTGTCGATGATGAAGAAAACTTCAGATACGGGAAGTTTTAAGTTGGCAAACATGGTGGTTCCAACTACCACATCTCCATATATGGACACCACTATTAAGCTATCTTTTGAAGGTAATCTCGTACAGAAGCAGCCTCCACCAAAACCCTAGAGAAGTCCAAGAACAAGAGGTGTTGCTGCTGCTCTGCTTCACCCTGCTGTCAGAGATTGAACCAACGGGATCCAGCAGTACTGAAGTCTGATCGTCGAGGATTCAAGCCTCTCCATCAAGTTGTGTCCCTTAAGACGAAGCTTGAAGTCCATCCAGACGTTCTTTATAAGAGTTCTTCATCAGGATTTGTGTTTCAACTCAAAACTCTTCCCTGTTTTTAGTTTTACATATCCGTGTGTGTGTGGTTGTGTCTCAAGCAGTCCTTGTGCTTGATTTCACGAGGCTTGTGTTGTTCTGATCGTGATTTCACATCAGACAACTCGTGTGTATGAGTTGTAGTTGTTGAACTAACTCATAAGCAGTCTTTTCTGCGTGTGTGTGTGGACCGTGGATATAGGATACACAACTTGTGTACTCCGAACCACGTAAAACTCTATGTCCTATGGTTTGAACGTTTCTACGTTAGATGTTTGGTAGGCACGGTGTCTCTACAAACGTCTGATAGATTGTTTCTCTATCTATTGTCAAGTTACACACATCAAAGTTTAGTTTAAACTCTGTTACAGTTTTCACAGTTTGTGCCTTCGTGAAAAGAAGGTGATAAGAACTTTTTAATTGACAGTAATCTATTCAACCCCCCTCTAGATTACCATATAGGGAATTCCGCAACCTTTCAATTGGTATCAGAGCAAGGTTTCTCCGATTTACTGTTATACTTGTTTGATCTTACGATGAGGAGAACTTGATCTCATGGAATCTAACAAGGGGTATATGGCCGAAGGACACTATGTGACCAGGCCACCCTTCTTTGATGGAACTGACTACACTTATTGGAAAACCGCATGCATGTATTCCTGAGAGCACAAAACTTTGAGCTGTGGAAGATCGTCCACAAAGGAGCATACACTCTTCCCGAGGATGAAGATACCAGGATGAAGGATCAAATTTTAAAAGGAACACTCAACTAGAGTGTCTAAACATGATGCAATGCGCCGTCCATCCCAAGGAATATTCGAGAGTCTCCATGTGCACCTCAGCAAAAGAAATGTGGGACAAGCTCGAATTGATATACGAAGGTACGTCTCAAGTAAGGGAATCAAAGGTAAGCATGCTGGTCTCTGAGTATGAGATGTTTAAGATGAACAACAATGAAACCATCTTAGACATGTTTGCTAGGTTCATGCTAATAATAATGGGTTGAAAGGTCTTAAAAAGGAATACTCAGAAAGTGATTTAGTGAGGAAGATACTTCGGTCTCTTCCATCCTCATGGAACACCAAAGCCACTATCATTAAGGATTCAAAAGATCTCTCAACAATGAAATTGGATGAACTTATTGGCTCTTTAATGACATATGAAATTAATGTCAAAAGAAAGGAAACTGAGAGAAACCCAAGAAATCAATTGCTTTAAAAGCTTCTAAGAAAAAATGTTTAGGTTCCAAAAAGGATGCTCAACAGGAAAGTGATGAGCCTGAAACCTCTAGTGATAGTGAAAGTGATGAAATGGCCATGCTCACTAGACAATTCAAAAAATTTCTAAAATTCAAAAGGAGAGGATCAGGTAACTCAAAACCTTTTCAAAAGAAAGACTTTTTGAACAAATCTGATTCTAACAAAAAGTCTGATGTTGTGTGCTATGAGTGCAAGAAACAAGGGCACATGAGAGGAGAGTGCCCCGAGCTCAAGAAGAAACTGAAGAAGAAGAAATTCACCTCAAGAAAGCCAAAGCAATGTTGGCAACTTTGAGTGATGAAGATGAAGATGAGAACAGTCAAGCTACCTCTGGAGATGATGAAGTTCAGTATCTAATGGCTAGAAGTGACGACTCCAATGAGGTAAATTCTTCCTTTAAAACTTATTCTGTTGATGAATGGGAAGAAGCTTATACTGTTTTATTCGAAAAATTCTGTGAGCTTAAGTCTGAAAATAAAGCACTGAAAAAAAAAAACAATTCCCTGTTCATGACACCAACCATATGAACAAATTGCATCCTTGAATAAAGAAATTGAAATGATGAAAGTTGATGAACAAGCACACAGTGATGAAATGGATGGCATGAAACTGAAACTCCAAGAAGTTCAAAAAGAAAAAGATGATCTAAGCAATTCCCTTGAAACTCTCCAAGATGAACTTACTGAAGTAAAAGAAAAGTTGAAAAAGGCTGAAGAGCATCTTAAGGAAAAAATCTGAAGATCTAACTAAGTTTGTCAAAAGTAAACAAAATCTTGATGCAATATTGGATCTAATGTGTTGTTGCAAAACATGGGGGTGGATATCAACTGTTAAACCAAAAGTAATTGGTAAAAATCTGTTGGCATCTTTTGTTGATACCAGCCCAAGCACAAGCAAACAAATCCGTCAATGAACAATAAAAGTAAAGCCAAGGGAAAGAAACAGGAACCTAAGAATACCAAATTTGTTGCTAACAAAGCTGTAAAAACCTGTCAACAACCCCAATGAGAGCTGTCGACAGGACAGGAACCAGCTTCTAAAGGAAAGCTGACCAGGCAACAGAAAGGTAAAATGCCCATGCATGTTCCTCAAAACAAAAAGTCCATTGTTGTAGAAAAACCTTCATCATGCAATTCTGTAAAAAGGTCGGGCATAATGAAAAACAATGCTGGAACAGTCCAAATAAACTGAAACTCAAAAAATTTGGATTCTGAAGCATTTACTGTTTGGCATGAATGATACATTGGGACCCAATAATTTGGGTACCAAAACTCTTGTCTGATCCACATATGCAGGAATGCCTAGCAGCCCAAAATCAAAATAAATGGTACTGGATAGTGGCTGCTCGAGGCATATGACGGGCGATAAAGAAAAAATTATGTATGTTGGTGGAAAAAGACGGAGGTCAAGTCATCTTTTGAGGTAACAACAAAGGCCAGATCATCGGCTCAGGTAAGGTCGGTAAGTATGTCTCCAACTCAATTGACAATGTACTATTGGTGGATGGCCTTCATCACAATTTGCTTAGCATAAGTCAATTGTCTGATCAAGGTCACCAAGTTATCTTTGAATCAAGCACATGTCAAATCATTGATAAGTATACAGGAAGTCTAAAATTTTCTGGAAAAAGGGTGAACAACATCTACATGGTTGACTTAGATGATCCAGAAAATGAATACTTGTGTCTTGTAGCAAACAAACATGATGAGCTCACACTGTGGCATCGTAGGCTTCGCCATGCAAGCTACAATGTCCTGCACAAGATCATGAAGCTGAAGTTGATAAGTGGACTCCCTAATATTTCTTTTAATAAAAATGAAAGTTTTTGTGATGCATGTGCACAGGGAAAACAAACAAGGAAATACTTCAAATCAAAAGCACCGGTAAGCACTTCTAAACCCTATGAACTTCTGCACATGGACTTGTTTGGACCTACTAGAACACTAAGTCTCAATGGCAAACGCTTTGGTTTTGTCATTGTAGACGACTTCTCTACGTTCACATGGGTAAAGTTCCTCGTACAAAAAAATGAAGCAATGAGACTGTTTGAGGAATTCTTCAATAAAATTGAGCATGGAAATGTTCACAAAATATGCTCAATCTGCACTGATCACGGGGGAGAATTTGATAACAATTCCTTTTCTGATTTCTGCAGGCACCATGGCATAGAACATTTGTTCTCCTCTCCAAGGACTCGGAACAAAATGGAGTAGTGGAGAGAAAGAACAGAACTTTGGTGGAAATGGCTCGCACCCTTTGGTCGAAAGTCAACTTGCAAGAACCTTTGTGGCAGAAGCGGTAAACACATCATGCTACATTCTCAACAGAGCCATGGTAAGACTCGTAATCAAGAAAACTCCCTGAATGCTAAAAGGTAAGAAACCTAGCATTGGGTACTTTAGAGTTTTGGCTCAAAAGTCTTCATTCATAATAATGATAAAGCTGATCTAGACAAATTTGAGGCCAAAAGTGATCAAGGTATTCTCTTGAATATTCAGAACACTCTAGAGCTTACAGGGTGTTAATCTTAAAACTCGAATGGTGGAAGAAACTCGACACGTTGTTTTTGATGAATCTCAATCAAAGCCTAACATCTTGAATGTTTACCGGTTTGAAGATGAAGCTGAAGGAACAACACTTGGGGAACTTCAAATAAAAACAAAAGCAAACTCAAAAATTGTCTCCAAGACTAACAGTGAACATCTTTGTAGGTACGATGATGAGGATGATGCAATTTGTTCAAAAATCAAAATGATGAACCTGAAGAAGATCCACAACAAGAGGAGCCTCAAGCTGAAACTCCTCAAGCACACCCTCCTCCAGAACAACCTCCTAAAATGCAAGATCAACCAGGACCTTCAACAATCACAAATGTCAGGTACTCTAAAGATTTCTACTTGAGAACATAATAGGAGATGTGAATGAAAAAGTTCAAACTAGGTATCAACATAGGGAAATAGCTGAACAGGATCATCTAGCTTTGTGTTCTCATGTGGAACCTAAAAATGTTGAAGAAGCTTTAAAGGAAAACTCATGGATTGATGCTATACATGAGGAGCTTGGGCAATTTCAGAGAAATAGTGTCTGGAGTCTAGTTCTAGAACCCCTGAATTTCTGTCATAGGGACAAGATGGGTCTTTAGGATTAAACTAAATGAAGAGGGTAAAGTGGTGAGAAATAAGGCTAGACTGGTTGCAAAGGGATATAATCAGGAATTTGGTGTTGACTCCGAAGAATCCTTTGCCCCTGTAGCTAGGCTAGAAGCAGTTAGAATCTTGTTAGCATATGCATGCTCAAACAAGTTCAAGCTTTTTCAAATGGATGTAAAAACTGCCTTCTTGAATGGCTACATCAATGAGGAAGTCTATGTCTCTCAACCACCTGGCTTTGAGGATCATGATAAACCTTGTTGGCCCTTTATGGTTCGGCAGCAAGCTAACCTAGAGGGGGGGTGAATAGGTTTTTCTGAAACTTGAAATAGAAACTTAAACACAGAAATTAACACTTGAAGGTTTGGTTAGTTTAGTGTGATAAAGAGTAGTAGTGCGGAAGCAAATAAACAATCACACAAAAGACACAAGGAATTTATCCTGGTTCGGCCCTTCCCACATGGAAGTCCTACGTCCAGTCCCCAAGCAACCTCTTGGGATTTCACTAACCAAGGGTACAGTCCCCCTTAAGGACACTACAACACCCAGCACCACAGCTAGTCTTCTTCTCTTTCCGGGCAAGAAGGCAGCCCACTTCTTTTGCAGGCTCAGAAGCAAACCTCCTGGTACAAACCCCAGTGCGATTCTGCTAGACACTAACCCCTAGCAAGGTTAACAACTGGTACAAACCCCAGTCAGGTTCTGCTGGACACAAACCCCTAGCTGGGTTACACACTGTATACAGTCCTACAGCTGGACAAAAATCTTTCTTAGAAAAGAAAGATCAAACTGAGAGCTATTACAAGATGAACACTCAGGACTTAGCTCACAGTCACAGACTCTCCCCCAAGATTACAATGAGCACAGGGAGAAAAAGAAGAGAGAAGAAAGGAAGCTTGAAAGCTCGAATGCTTCAAATGCTTGAACACTTCTCTTGGGCTCAGGCTCTTTCTCTCTTTTCCTTTGAGTGTATTTGGAGTTTAGGTTCCTCACTAGTTGTACATTCCTTCAAAGATTTTCAGAAAAGCTCTATCTTGATCTTCAGCCTTGCTTCATCTTTTATATGCGAGGCTTTGAATAGATCCATTGAAGAGATCCGTTGGAGCTCTTCTAGATGTTGCTGATCTTCTGCTCATTTGTCTTAATCACCCTCTTGTGATCTTCGAGGTCTGTAAGCATGGAAGAGAGTGTTAGCATAAAAGGAGTGTTTATAATAAACTGTGCATACTACTGTGTTTCTGCTCACTTGACAGGAATAGTAGGTCATATATCTTTTTCTGACAGGAAACTGAGATACGCAAGCCTTTTTGTCAGAAGATATTTGACTTTCATTTAGGCGCGAAAAGCACTTTAAATCATTAGAGAAATCGATGTGAGTAAACAAGTCGATGTGAGAGCAAATCGTTATTCTCACTTATTGAATCGTTATGATCAATAAAGAAGTCGATGTGATCACTTATGAAATTTTTACGAGACCCAAATCGATGTGAAACTTATCAAATCGTTATGAGAACGAAATCGATATGAGGGCAAATCATTGTGGCTATAAAAGGAATCATTCTGAGATCGATTTCTTAACAAATCGTTATGGCCACTTAAGAAATCGTTGTGAGATCGATTTCTTAACAAATCGTTATGGCCACTTAAGAAATCGTTGTGAGATCAATTTCTTAACAAATCGTTATGGCCACTTAAGAAATCGTTGTGAGATCGATTTCTTAACAAATCGTTATGGCCACTTAGCGAATCGTTCTGAGATCGATTTCTTAAAAAATCATTAAGGCCAGTTAAGAAATCGTTGTAGCTACTAAATGAATCATTATAGCTCTTTATAAAATCAATGAAAACCAAATCGTTGTGGCGCGTATTAATTTTGGCACTTGAACTGAAATCGATGTATATAGATTAGACATCGATTTTATCATTTTAGTACGTCAATATTGCATCAATGTGAGACTCGGCATTTTGCTATGAGATTGATGCGACACAGATGAAACAAAATATTCAATTTGAGTTACATCATAAATTTTGTTAGCACCAAAATATGAAGGTAATAAAGAGTCGTTTAACAATCTCCCCCTTTTTGGTGATGACAAAATTTATGTGAATTTTCTGACACAATTATATGAAGCATAGAAAATGCAGAGACACAATTATATGAAGCATAGAAAATGCAGAAAATTCATAGAAGATACAAATTCTCCCCCTTTTTGTCACTAACCAAAAAGGAAGGATCTTACCATGCATTCTTTCCCCTTAAAAAATTCTTACATCGAGGGGTTCAACAATAATAGACATTAATGAATGACTCCCCCTTAGTGTAGGCTCCCCCTGACCATGAGACTCCCCCTAATGTGAGGCAATTTAGATCTTGTTGCTCTTGACCTTGACATGTTGTTTGTCAAGTCTTCAGAATTATTTCCTACATTTCCTTGAGCATCCTTGATCTTTGATGCTCTAAAGCTAACCAGCAAATAAATTACTCAAAGGTAGGTACCCAATTCCTTTTGGTCCTTGATGGTAGATGCATGAAGATAATCTTTAGGATCTAAACTAAGTGCCTTGTTGTGCAGGTATTTACAGTGTGTCCTAATTTATTACAATGGGAGCAACATGAATATAGTTTATTTTGCAGTTTTGATTGCCCTTGATTTGAACAAACTTTTTAAAAACCTTTTTATTTTGATGCACCTTGGATATTTCAGGTTTCTTTTTCTGAGGTGTGTTGGTTCTTTTCAAATTTTGGTAAAGGATATTTACCTTGAATTGTGGCTTGTTTTTCCTTTTCTGGGGGTATGTATCCAAGCCCTTGTTTAAATCATGAGCCTCTTCAATAGCAGTTACTTTAGGTGTCCATGAAATAGTTAAAGACCTAAGTATCTTTCTAACGGTTTCCTCATTAGAAAGAGTTTTACCAAGAGAGCTTAAACCAACTACTTGCGTGAAAATCTATTATACATCTGAGTAATGTTTTCGTTTGGAAGCATTTTAAATTGTTCGTATTGTGAAACAAGAATATATTCTATTTTGTTTCACTTTATCCGTTCCTTCATAAGTTATCTGCAGTTTATCCCAAATTTCATTAGCAGATTTGCATGCAGATACTCTACTGAATTCCTTTTTAGATAAAGCACAACATAAATAATTTTTTGCTTTAAAATTTAGAGATAGTTTACTTTTATCAGCAGGTGTAAGGGCAGTAGTGCCTTCAGCAGGAACAATAACATAGTCACCTACTCTATTACCTGCCACAGATCAAAGTTTGTGCCTCGAATGAAGCATTCCATTTGCATCTTCCAATATTGGTAATCCTCTCCATCAAAGAATGGAGGTCTGGTGACTGATTGACCTTCAGCATATCCTTGAGCTGCCATGGATCTTTACTCTAAGATCGTTGGATCTTCTTTGAATGTTCAGAGACCCTCTCTGGTACCACTTCTTGGCCCTTTATGGTTCAGCAGCAAGCTAACCTAGATGGGGGGTGAATAGGTTTTTTTGAAATCCGAAATAGAAACTTAAACACAGAAATTAACACTTGAAGGTTTGGTTAGTTTAGTGTGATAAAGAGTAGTAGTGCGGAAGCAAATAAACAATCACACAAAAGACAAAAGGAATTTATCCTAGTTCGGCCCATCCCACATGGAAGTCCTACGTCCAGTCCCCAAGCAACCTCTTGGGATTTCACTAACCAAGGGTACAGTCCCCCTTAAGGACACTACAACACCCAGCACCCCAGCTGGTCTTCTTCTCTTTCCCAAGCAAGAAGGCAGCCCACTTCTTTTGTAGGCTCAGAAGCAAACCTCCTAATACAAACCCTAGTGCGGTTCTGCTAGACACTAACCCCTAGCAAGGTTAACAACTGGTACAAACTCCAGTCAAGTTCTGCTAGACACAAACCCCTAGCTGGGTTACACACTGTATACAGTCCTACAGCTGAACAGAAATCTTTCTTAGAAAAGAAAGATCAAACTGAGAGCTATTACAAGATGAACACTTAGGACTTAGCTCACAGTCACCGACTCTCCCCCATGATTACAATGAGCACAGGGAGAAAAAGAAGAGAGAAGAAAGGAAGGTTGAAAGCTCGAATGCTTCAAATGCTTGAACACTTCCTCTTCTGCTCAGGCTCTTTCTCTCTTTTCCTTTGAGTGTATTTGGAGTTTAGGTTCCTCACTGGTTGTACACTCTTTCAAAGATTTTCAGAAAAGCTCTATCTTGGTCTTCAGCCTTGCTTCATCTTTTATATGCGAGGCTTTGAATAGATCCGTTGAAGAGATCCGTTGGAGCTCTTCTAGACGTTGCTGATCTTCTGCTCATTTGTCTTAATCACCCTCTTGTGATCTTCGAGGTCTGTAAGCATGGAAGAGAGTGTTAGCATAAAAGGAGTGTTTATAATAAACTGTGCATACTATTGTGTTTCTGCTCACTTTACAGGTATAGTAGGTCATATATCTTTTTCTGACAGGAAACTGAGATACGCAAGCCTTTTTGTCAGAAGATATTTGACATTTCATTTAGGCACGAAAAGCACTTTAAATCATTAGAGAAATGATGTGAGTAAACAAGTCGCTGTGAGAGCAAATCGTTATTCTCACTTATCGAATCGTTATGATCAATAAAGAAGTCGATGTGATCACTTATGAAATTGTTACGAGACCCAAATCGATGTGAAACTTATCAAATCGTTATGAGAACGAAATCGATATGAGGGCAAATCGTTGTGGCTATAAAAGGAATTGTTCTGAGATCGATTTCTTAACAAATCATTATAGCCACTTAAGAAATCGTTGTGAGATCGATTTCTAACAAATCATTATGGCCACATAGCGAATTGTTCTGAGATCGATTTCCTAACAAATCATTAAGGCCACTTAAGAAATTGGTAGCTACTAAACAAATCGTTATAGCGCTATAAAATCAATTAAAACCAAATCGTTGTAGCTCTTATTAATTTTGGCACTTGAACTGAAATCGATTTATATAGATTAGACATCGATTTTATCATTTTAGTATGCCAATATTACATCAATGTGAGACTCAGCATTTTGCTATGAGATTGATGCGACACAGATGAAACAAAATATTCAATTTAAGTTACATCATAAATTTTGTTAGCAACAAAATATGAAGGTAATAAAGAGTGGTTTAACAAACCTAACCATCTGTTTAAATTGCACAAAGCTCTTTATGGTTTGAAACAGGCACCCCGAGCTTGGTACGACCGGCTAAGCACATTTTTGGTAAGTAAAAACTACTCACGAGGTAAAGTTGACCAAACTCTTTTCACTAAGAGAGTCCGCAATCACATAATCATTGTTCAAGTTTATGTGGACGAAATTATATTTGGTTCTACTAACCCATCACTGTGTGAAGTGTTTTCAAAACACATGCACAGTGAATTTGAGATGAGCTTAATGGGGGAGCTTCAATTTTTTCTTGGTCTGCAGGTGAAACAACTGGAAGATGGATTCTTCATCAACCAAGAAAAATATGTCAAAGAGCTACTGAAAACATTTCAATTCGAACAAGCCAATCCTGCCTCCACATCAATGAGCACAAGCATAAAACTAGAAAGTGATGAGAAAGGTAAACCGGTAGATGCAAAGCAATTTCGAGGTATGATTGGCTCCTTTTTATATCTTACTGCAAGTAGACCGAACATTCAATTCAGTGTTGCCTTTGTGATAGATACCAATCTAGTCCAAAGGAAAGCCATTTGGTTGTAGTTAAGAGAATATTTCGATATCTCTTCAAGTACGCATGATATGGGTCTTTGGTATCCAGCAGGTAGTAGCTTCAACTTGGTCTCTTATTCTGATGCTGACTATGCTGGATGTAAAATTGACAGGAAAAGCACTAGTGGCTATTGCCAAATTCTTGGTGGTTGCATGGTTTCGTGGGCATCTAAGAAGCAACACTCGGTTGCACTCTCCACTACAGAGGCAGAATATGTTGTTGCAGGGAGTTGTGCGGCTCAAGTGTTGTGGATAAAAAGTCAATTGTCTGACTACAACATTGACATTGATGCACACCTATCCTATGTGACAACACTAGTGCAATCAATCTCTCAAAGAACCCAATTCAACACTCTAGAACAAAGCACACAGAGATTAGACACCATTTTCTAAGAGATGAGGTAGCCAACAATACCTTAGAGCTGAGCTTCATACCTACTGAGAAACAACTAGCTGACATCTTCACAAAACCATTAGCTGAGGATAGATTCACTACACTTAGAAGAGAATTGGGTTTGTAAAAATGCAATGAAACTCATACCAAATCTTGAATATATGTTTCTTGTGTGCAACAACTATGTGGTATATCAAATGGTGATTTGTGGAAAAACAAGTTATACTTGTTTGGAAACTTTCATTATGCGTGAGAAAACATTCTCTGCCACGTATCCATAGTTGAAGTGAAAAAGGGACATCTATTTTAGATTAAGTATTTAGTTTCTTTACAATTTGCCCAATCATTCTAAAAATAAAAAAAAATTAAAAACCAAAAATACCAAAAGATTTTTGTGTTATCCCCTTTCATGAATGGTGTGATGTTGAAATGTGTGAAACTCTTACTTGAATGTTTTTGAATTGCTTGAATGATGAGTCTTCACATGCACACACTATGGGGGAGCTATGTTAAGGTAGGTGACTGAAATTCCAGAGGAAAACATGTCCTTGGCCATTGCCTTACTTCCCTTGAATGAACATTCAATAATTTCTCTCACTTCTGCCTTCAAAAACAATTTTTCTGAAGTCCCTGTCGAAAACCCCCAAGCTGCTGTCGACAGCCACTGACAGCTTCAGTCCACTCGAAATCATCTTTTGTCTGTCTGTCAGTACCTGTCGACAGCCCTCCATCGCCTATCGACAAGAACACCCCTCCAGAGCCTTCATCCTTTAGCTCTGTCAACAGCTGTCGACAGGCCCCAAATGGTTGTCGACAGATGGACCAGTTTCTTCACATACTTCACTTTTTGGTCCACAATTCTTCATGAGCATACTTATTGAAAGTATTTAAGGTGAAAAATGGGAAATGTCAACATTATAACTTATCTTATCCACATGATATCAAGGATATTGTCTAAATCACAATGATTTTGACATACTATTCTTTATGAGACTAAGTTGCATTAACTTGAGCACATCAAACAAAATCACATGAGCTTAGATTAACTCACTTGAATAACTTATTTGTAAAATATCATTTTTCAAAATTCATGTGATTAGTTACTAGGTCATTACAGGTTATGTCTTCATTGGTTTTTAAACTCCTTCTACTTCTTGACCTTGATATTAAACATGAACAAGGAAAGATCAATCAAAATTAAGGGAGAAAAGCTACCTATTTCAAACCAAAACACAAAGTGTTCATTAAAAAAAAGAGAAAAGGCAGAGCAATGTTGAGTATTGCTAAGTAACCGGGGATACGGGCATCACAACTATCTATCTTCGCGTCAAACGGCTTACTCATTAACTTTGTAAAATGGTTTGATGGTCACTCAACCGAGTAACTGGGGATACGGGCATCACAAATGACTATCTTCACGTAAAAAGGTCAAGTGATCCTAATTACCACTGTTTGTCTTATGCCTCAAAAAAAAAAAAAAAGAAGAAATAGAAGTGTAGCCTCCCAATTGTCACGCCAAGGTCATTAAGTGGTTTTTGTTTAACTAACCATGTAGACATACACCTCATTAATCTTGTGTACATCACCAACTAAGGAAAATGGTCTCTTGCAAATGACATTATTCAAGAGGGTCTTTTTATCAACACATGTTTTTGTTTAATGCATTCTTGTTATTGTCACTAGCGAATCGGGGAATATTATTTCACAACCATTGTAGATTCTTGATGTGTCCAAAATATGTGTGGCTATGACATTTTATAATATAATTTTACCTACTTTACATCTTACATACACATTTCATGCTCATGTCCTTGAAAATCTGTCAAAAATCCTTCACTGGCACAATTCTGCAAGTGCCTTTCGACAGGGCCCAGTTCTCCTGTCAACAGGGCCGGCGACAGACTATTTTTTGGAAGCCCACCGGGCATCGATTTAGGGCGGATCTCGTGGGCCCACCCTTTCAAATTCTCACATAACTTCTATAAAAGGGTTCCACGTCCCCTTCCACCCTTTCCCACTTCCAAAAACTTTTCTTCCCTCCTTCTCCCCAAACCCTTCCTTTCCTAGGGCGACAGAGGATAACACCCAGCCCTTCGCGTTTCCTTCCTCCCTATATCTTCTTCCTCTCTCCCGTCACCATCCACTTCAAGATACAACCTCAGATGGCTCCACCGGCTAGGAAGATGGCCTCCCGTCGTCGTCCTCGGTCTCCCGAAGCTGGACAGGGCTCCAGGGCACCCGCCGAGCCCGGACGAAGCACCGGGAAGACCGTCTGCCGGAGCTCATCATCCCTTAGAACCTTCACCTACTCGAAGTCCATGGCACCTTCACGAAGTTTATGCAACCCCGCTACGTCGACTTTGCGTCTCTGGAAGACCTTTTTCTCAGGTTGCAGCCTCTCTTCGACGTCCAGAGTTGGTCTCCATTCTGCTATAATCACAAGCGGTACTCACCCACCTTGTGATGGAGTTCTTCAACATTCTCCGATAGACTGCTGCAGTTGATCTCTATTCCAGAGTCAAGGGGACTTCCTATCGAATTTCCCTTAATCTTTTCTCTGTTGCCTTGCAAATCCCTAACACTGGGGTAGATATCATATCCCATCATCACACCCCAGAAGAGTACCATACCCTCATAACTTTGCAGGCTTACGATCCTACGGATCATAAGCAACTGAATGCTAACTCTTTCCCTCTACTTCATCGTCTCATCCACCACATCTTCACAACCATCAGTTCCTAAGGATGGTAGTCACGAACTTGTGACTTCCATTCACAAGTCCTTGCTACATAAATTCTTGAACTGTGAACCCATCAATCTACCACTCCTCATGGTCTCCATCCTCCGCATTTGCCTCCGTAGCTCAAAGAGGTCTATGCCTTACGCATGTCAGCTCACCTCCCTCTTCTTGTTCCTTGATATCCATATTCCAAAAGAAGAGATGACTGCCCTCAAGTCTCGTAGCTCCTATGATCTCACTGCTGCACAGCGGATGGACTACAAAATGGTAGATGGCATTATGACCCGTGACCTCAAGGGTAAGGGACAAGCTACAGTTGAGGGTGATGGTGAAGATGAAGAAGGTGCAAATGAAGATGAAGCTGAAGACCAAGAAGCTGAAGACTCCCAATCTGAGCCTATAGATGGTCCGGGAGATGGTGATAGCATTGCTGCTGGTGACACTGTTACTGAGCCTTCCATCAGAGACCTTATAGCTCAGTTGCAAATTCAGATGTCCACCGGCTTTGCTAAGCTGAATGACCGATTGGACACAGTAGACACTAGTCTGGAAGCACTGGCTGACTCCCAAGTTCAGCTCCAACTCAGATTAACTAGGCTCTCCACCCATGTTCAAGAGAATAGTCAGGCCCCTGCCCCACCTGGTCCTGATGATGCTTAGAGGGTCTAGGTGTCTTAGATGTTTTTGGTCCAAGTCTTGTTGTTGTCCTTTGCTTTCAGAGTCATGTTGTTTACTTGATTTACCTTTTGTCATATTGTCCAATGTGCTATTGTGTAATGCCTACCCTTTAATGAAAGCACAATTTCTCTTCCTACTACATTGATTTATGCAATGGAATGCCTTTTTTCGATGTTGTCAAAAGGGGGAGAAATCAATTGAGCAATACATGCAATACATGGAGAAACCAATTGTGAAATGAATTTAAAACTGTTGAAAAATTGTGGCTCAATTTGAAATTTTGTCATCATCAAAAAGGGGGAGAATGTTGAGTTCTCATATGTTGAATGCTTAATGAGAATGCTAAGCCAACAAATCACATCTTTATTTTTGATGATGAGCATGAATATTTCATGGACAAAATTGATGAAGATAAGTAATGAAACTTGATGATAATGACTCTTAGAATGCAAATGAAACAGACATGTTAATTGATCATTTATATGTCATATATCTCCCTAACTAAGTTCTTTTATGTAGGTGAGATACTATGCAAGACATGTACCAAAACAAGGTTCAAAAGATCAAGAAAAGCAAGAAAAACAGGTACCGGTCGACAGCCAGAAAGGCCCCTGTCGACAGATACAAACAGGCCAGAAAGCCACACCTCAGGAAAGGAGTGCCTGTCGACAGCACCGTGTCGCCTATCGACAACCACTGATAGGAAACTATCTCCCGAACTCCCAATCCTCTGCCTGTCAATACCTGTCGACAGGAACACCAGTGCTGTCGACAGACGAAGAAAACCTTCAATACGGGAAGTTTTTAAGTTGCCAAACATGGTGGTTCCAACTACCACGTCTCTCCATATATGGACACCACTATATAAGCTATCTTTTGAAGGTAATCTAGTACAGAAGCAGCCTCCACCAAAAACCCTAGAGAAATCCCAAGAACAAGAGGTGTTGTTGTTGCTCTGCTTCACCCTACTGTTCAGAGATTGAACCAACTGTTGATCCAGCAGTACTGAAGTCTGATTGTCGTGGATTCAAGCCTCTCCATCAAGTTGTGTCCCTCAAGACGAAGCTTGAAGTCCATCCAGACATTCTTTAGAAGAGTTCTTCATCAGGATTTGTGTTTCAACTCAGAACTCTTCCCTATTTTAGTTTTTACATATTCGTGTGTGTGTGGTTGTGTCTCAAGCAGTCCTTGTGCTTGATTCACGAGGCTTGTGTTGTTCTGATCGTGATTTCACATCAGAAAACTCGTGTGTGTGAGTTGTAGTCGTTGAACTAGCTCATAAGCAGTCTTTTCTGCGTATGTGTGTGGACCGTGGATGTAGGATACACAAGTTGTGTACTCCGAACCATGTAAAACTCTATGTCCTATGGTTTGAACGTTTCTACGTTAATGTTTGGTAGGCACAGTGTCTCTACACATGTCGGATAGAGTGTTTCTCAATCTATTGTCAAGTTACACACATCAAAGTTTAGTTTAAACTCTGTTACAGTTTTCACAGGTTGTGCCTTCGTGAAAAGAAGGTGATAAGAACTTTTTAATTGACAATAATCTATTCAACCCCCCTTCTAGATTACCATATAGGGAATTCCGCAACCTTTCAATGACCACAATATTTGATGAATGTGGCTATGTGTTTGAATGAATGAATGAATGTGGCAATGTTGAATGAGATAATGTGAATGTGAATGAGGTTGGTGGATGTAACCAATGAATTGTGTTTGTTAAAATATGAAATGTGTGTGAATTTGATGTGCATGAGGATGGGGTTTAAGTGAATGTATGGATGATGAATTGTGATTGTTAAAATGTGTGGATGTTGAATTGTGATTGTTATGAATGTATATGTAAGAATATGGGGAGGAAAAGCTGGTGAATGAATGTATATGTAAGAATATGGGGAGGAAAGGTAGGTGACATTTTAACTCAGGTACAAAAACCTACGACATTTAACTTTATAGGTATAAACAACCTACGACATTTGATTTTGTAGGTAAACAAAACCTACGACATTAAACGTTGTAGGTAAAGTACATGTACTTTACCTACGACTGTGTCATAGGTAATAGTTTCACCAACACGTACTTTACCTACGACATAAGCCATAGGAAATGTAGTAGATATAGATATGTACCTACGATATTTGTTGCATTACTGACGTTTTTTGTCGTAGGGACAACTGTGTTTTGTAGTAGTGTTAGAACCACCCTCTATTTTGTTTGCTCAAAGCCTAAGGATGATATAACTTAGAATACTACTTGAGTTGATAGTAAATTAAAGGAGTAAATTAGTTAGTTATGTTTTTATCATTTTGCTCATAATACACTTTAAATTTTATTATGCTTGCAAACTTTGCACAATAATGAGAGTATTGGATTTTAAGCATAAGGTTGATAGGAAGTTTGTATATCACCTAGAGATGATTGATTTTCTGCATACCTTTGAAGATATATTAAAACAAAACACATGTAAATACCCCTAATCTTAGTAACTAGGCCTACTGCTGCTAAGGCAAGAGTTAAGGTTCACGTCAAACGGTGATAAGATGTGCAACAAGATGAAAAACAAAAAAAGAAAAATGTCCCTAATCTTAGTAAATGGGCCTGTTACTCTTAAGGCAAGAGTTGAAGTTCACGTCAAATGTGAAGGGATATGTAGCACCATGAAAAAACAAATTAAACAAAGGCATAGTAAAACATTCAAAAGGCCAATATTTGATGTAATGTATGTAGAGTTGAAAATCATCCTTAAGTGATGGGTCAAGTCTCTTGGTGTCCATTAGCCTAGTTATATCACTTTTACACAAAGGGATATATAATTTTGAGTGCATTCTGAGGATGTATCTAAACACATAGATGATGAACTTTGTTCGTGACCTACTGTTTGAACTAGTAGTATACCAAGTCTAAATCTCATATTCATGTTCCTTGGTCTCTCGATCTATGCACATTGCCTCACTCTACGCTCGTTATGAGTCCTTGTCATTTTTGTGCTTCATGGCATTTGCATTTCCTTTTACTCTATTTGCAGCTTCCATATAGTTATGTGTCTTAGTTTGATGTTCATGTATCCATTTCCTACTTTTTAGTCTTTTGATCTTTTGGTCTTATGACATCCCCTAGTATCTTCTTTGGTGGTATTTTTGGACTGGTTCACATCTAGCACCATGATATTGCTCTTTATATATGATGCAATTATTGTGAAACGTCCCTACATTTTTCTCCTCTCCATTGTTTATTTTTGTTGATGACAAAGTGGGAGAAAGCATGCAAGTATCTTATGTTATGCACTTGTGCATGTGAAGCTAAGTTCAAGTTCTATATTTGTAATATATCCTATGTTCTTAGTTTCAGCTCTTGGTTTCATGTGCGGTGGTTATTGATTTTGCTGAAAATGAAAATTGATCTCATGGTCTTAATTCAAATTGGTTTGTGTATGTATATGGGTTTTGTCATCATCAAAATAGGGGAGATTGTTGTGATCCCTGTTGGATCGAAATGGCACACTAGATGTCCTAGAGGGGGGTGAATAGGACTTCTTGGCTTTTAAAAAAAATTCTTCTAAAATGCACAACACTAAATAGATTCGTTAGTACTTAGTGTGTTATGTGTGATTCAAGTGTGAACTAGGCGGAACAATCACACAAATAGCACAAGAATTTATCCTGGTTCGGCCCTTCCAACTATGAAGTCCTACGTCCAGTCCTCAAGCCAACCACTTGAGATTTCCACTAACTGCCAATAAATTGGCCTTCTCTCACCCTTGAGAGGAATTACAAACCCACTTACTCCCAAGCAAACCTTCCCTGAACAGGGGTACAAAACTGCCTTCACAAGGCCTTCCTTCATAGAGGGGAAAAATAAGAAACAGTCTTCTGCACAAAATACACAAGAGAATAAAAGACTTGTGTGTTTGCCTCAGGACTGAGAACAAACACAAACTTCAGAAGGATTTAACTGATCAGAGATGAGACTGAAATCCTATCTGAAAAAACAAGGGTGGACTTAGAGAAAATAATCAATTACAATTGCCACACTACACAAGACTTCTTGGAAAGCTTCAGAGAGAGTGTTTTCTGAAGAGGGAAGCTCTCAGACTTGGCTTGCAAGAAATCTAAAGTATGTAGCTCATGGAATTTTCAAAAGCTCTATGTATCTCTGTATGTGCTTCTCTTCAAACTTGAGCTTCTTTTATACACATCAGAATATAGCCGTTTGGAAGATAGCCGTTGGAATTTGTGGCCGTTTGCAATCTGACTATTTTGAGGAGAACTCTAGGATCCTTTGGATCTTGATGAGTTTATTATCCAAGAGTTCTTCAGTTTTGCTTCTTTCCAAGGTCTTCAGAAGAAGTGCAGTCTTCACAGCTAGAAGATTAGCTCTTTCTTTCTAGGAGTGGACTGTGAACGAGATAAGCTAGAAACGTGCTCCAATAAATGACTACAACAAAGACAAGATAAAAAGAGAAAGCAATTCCATACCTTGAGGAGGTAGGTAGGTCAGATATGTACAGAAAGAAGGTATGGAAACCTCGTATGCACAAGCTTTCAGAAAGAAAGAATAGATAGGCAGATATGCTAAAAAGGTAAAGCATGGGTCTTGTCAGTGGTAGGTGAGTTATCAGATGCCATGCGCCTGAGAATTCATAAATGCATTGTATCTATTGAATCCAGAAAAATCCGAAGCAAAGACATTGAACAACTCAAAGATTAGTTAAGATATTACAGAAATAACATACGCAGCATTTAGATGAATATAAAACATGACTTGTCTTGTCAGAGAAAATAATAAAATAATATATTTTTTTATGAACTAATAAGAAATTAAAAGTTCATCGGAAATGTTGTAAGAAAGATTAGGAGATAATCTTACATTAAGTGTTTAAGCTTTAAAAGATCAAAAAAGGTATTAAGCACAGAACTGACAGAGAAGTTGAATCATAATAACATCCAATTCGACTGTAGAAGTTGAAGAATGATTCGACTTTACAGAAAGATAGTCATTCGACTGTAGGAGTCGAAGTTGCAAACAGAGTAATTCGACTGCAGAAGAAGAATACAATTCGACTGTAGAAGTCGGCGTGGAAATAGAATGATTCGACTTTAGCAGTCGGATACTATGGAGATTGATTTCTAAAACATTTGACTGTAAAAGTCGAAGTGAATAGTCGAATCATGTAGTTAGGATTTATGAAGCATTCGACTGTATGAATCGAAGTGAACAGTCGAATCATGTATAGTTGTATGGACTTAGAAAAATTTCAGGATGGTTTTAACTTCGATTCTTAAGGAGTCAGAGTCAACAATTGGAGATTGAAGTCGGATGCAGTATGATGAACTGAGAGTCTATGGACTTAGAAAAATTTTGGCGATGAGTTTATCACACAGTTGTATGCATACATATTTTGATATACATTTATTTTGTAGATAGTCTATTTAAATTTTGTTATAGAAAAAACATGATATATATATATCTTCAAGATTTTAGATTTTCTTAGGGGTAGTGCTCAACAATCCATCCATGGTTTTGATGGTAAGAAAGCCTATTCTTATTGGGCCAATTCTTCTAATTACATGTGCACTTGCGAGTTTGAGATGAATGCTTATGCAGGTGGATTGTGTGAAGTATGATGAAATCCTATTTTTTTAGTAATGTTTGAGCTTATTAATAATATTTAAAGGTTGATGTGTGAAGGTTTTTGTAGCCTTTATTTTGGTCTTTCCAGCATGTGAAATCTGCTAAAAATAATATGTGGTTCAATAGTTAACAGAGTTGCAAAATGCACAAGTCTCCCATTCTTGATATGCAGAGTGTCTACTCCTCTGCTCTACCCTCTGGTGGCAAATTTCTAGGTTTTAGTTTTTGTCTTGTTTTGCAGGATTCTTGCCACCCCGCATAACAAGACTGTAAGAGTAGTAGGTGAAGATCGTGATGATCCATCATTCTGGGACAAAGAAACTAGGCTTAGGGCACACAAGAGAGATAGAGAAAAAGACTTCGTGGTGGAAAGATTCTACTCCTTTATGGCTGCACCGAATCATCATAATCCTTCTCTAGGTTTGAAGAAGATGTGCTACACAGACTTGGAAGGACTCAGATCTATAGGGGGAGATGGATAACTTTCAGATTTGATCACTTCTTTTTTCACCCTTGTGCTTCAATATTTAAATACTCTTGTTGATTGAAAGATTGTGTGAGTACCCATCTCTTGGGTGGTGTGCAGCGACCCTCATTATATCGGTATGGTTATACCAACCCACGTCGATATAGTGAACGTTGCCACAGTGGGACATTTACCCAACAATAACATTCATCTGAGATACATGTGAATATAAGAATAGAGTAGCAGAAGTAAAAGAACCACTGTCTTCATTTCATTCATCATCCACATTTAACATACATGATTCGATAACATTTAAAGAACTAAAAGTCCACATAATTAAATAGATGAAAATCAAATACATAATTGTCCACACATAAACATTTCTTCCATGATAGTGCTAATACAATGTTTCAATTACATACATCAAAATACCAAAATGTCACAACTAAGCTCTACCAAACAAGCTACTCCCGTGCTCAGAGTCGCTTTCTACGGTCTCCTCCAAAGGTGTGTCACCTACTACACCTGTACGCCGAAGCAAGTAATGAGTCTAAAAGACTCAGCAAATAACTCTACACATACCATTCATATACATGTCATAGCAGGTTTACATGCACATTTACAAGACACAATCATGTAGCATGCTTGTGATTGAAATTAACAACCTATCATAGTGATTCTACTTATTAAACACATGATTCATGCCTTCAGATTTTTCTAAATCAAAATCTCCTATCACATGCTCTCTAATCACTCCTACACATGAAAGTTCTACTTTCAATCATCTAAAACATGAGAGCAATCTAGCATGACTAGCTTACATACATGAAAGAAAATATTGCTAACATGGTTACTACTCATTAGTATACACGCACATAACCATTTCACATGCTTTAAGCTTGCTGTTTTGATGTGGTTTAACACTTTACAATCTAACACATGAAAGCTATGTTCTCATTCAAACCACAACGTGAGGGCATATGCACATGGAATGGTTTGCACATAAGTAAGGATTGTCCCTAGCATGGGTTCTACGCATTGTACACATATAGCACAAAATCATAACCACATTTATGTTGCTGTTATAACATGATTTCAGATCATCATATCATGGGTTTTCAATTTCACATCCTCACATTTTGGTTTCACATTTTTACACAATTTCTAATTCACATACTTTACTTTTTACACATTGCACATTTACACATTCACATTTAGACATTGTTCACACTACACAATTTACACATGATCATAATCACATTCACATTTTACACTTTAGTGTCGTGACACATAGTCCAAACCACCATAAGAAGGACACATCACATCACATGCACATAGACGTCACCTAGGCAATACAGTGACGACTCTTGGACTGTGCAGACCGGGAGAACAAATCTCCACCCGAACCAGTGGTACTTGTCCACCTCCAGGATTTCATCCTAATGCCCATAGGATCACAACACATTGAACCTTCTCAGGGGGACTTTTCCATGATATAGTTCCACTGCCCTCTATGGAAGCAGTGTCACACTTGGCACAGGTTTACACATTACACATGTCGATTTTTACACACACTTTACACATGACGTTCATATCTCATTTATTTTTCACTCCCAACATGACTCTATTTTTTTTCCTAATCATGCCACTATAGGTGATAGAATTTATCATTCAGGAAATTTCACTAATCAGGTTGGATTACACAGAAATTAAATCATTTCACATGGCATGTATTAATTACCCATTTTTGCATGGAAAATTCATATTGCATGGTATAGTTGTCCAAATGACCTTAGAATTTAACCACATGCTGATTTCGGGTTTAGGACCCCACATGAAAATTTTCACATTTTTCTGATCCAAAATACAATTGCAGAAAATTTAACATAGATTCCCATATTATTCAAAATTGAATTTATCATGATGTATAACATAAAAATTCAGTTTTAACAGATCATAACCCTGAACTCAATATACACAATACCACAGGAATCTTCCCGAATTTATTTCATAGTACACAATTTACTGGAGATTTTACAACCCTTCACATGTTTTTCTAATTCCATTTCAGAAAATTCAATAAATCAGAGGAACATGGTGAAAATTCCCAAAAATTTAGAGCATACTCTGATTCACCCATTCTGGTTTAGCAAAATTTAGGGCATCCAATTCAATATGAATTGCACAAACGGTAACGAACATGGTCTAGGTCTCATCATGCATACATTATCCACAATAAAACCATTTATACCAAATCACAGAAATTACAAAGATCTCACCACACACTCAGACATCCATATTACATATCATAATAAGTTTAAATATATCCTCATCGAAAACACATCGAAATTAATCACATATATCAGGAAGAACAGCTCACTGTTCTGTCCTGGAGAACTTAACGACGGTCTCTGGCCGTTCCAGGAGTGGACGGCCAGATCGCTGGACGCATACCAGGGATCTCGGCGTCAAGGGCATTGACGCCAAGTTCCTGTCTGTGCAGAAACACATACTGAACTCCAAAAATCAAGAAGAATGGGGGATCTAGGACACAAGGAAAAATATGTAAAAATCACAAAACCCTACTAGATATCTACATGGACGATAGGGTAAGTTACTTGCCTCTAGAAAATACTCCAGAAGGATCTAAATAGTGGTGAGCTCTCCTTGGGCAGTCAGTCCTAGAACTCCCAAGAATGCATCCCTCCGGGTTCCTGAGCATCTCCACAGCAATCGAGGTCGGGGATGCCTTCCTCGATGTTCCAGCTACCTCCTTGTCGTGGTAGATGGCCGGAACAAGCTTCAGATCGCTGGATTGAAGCCTCCAAAGTTGGGTCTTTGCATAGCTCCGAGCTAGGGTTTCTTCTTCTCCTTCTTCTCCTCTTGCAAAGAGAGCCAAGAGAGGTTTTCTGGTTGCAGAAAAGGCCTTTATAAATAGGAGAGGAGCTCTCCTTTCACGCAGGTCGACAAGAAGCTTTCAGACCGTTGGGGACAGCTCCCCAATGGGTGAGCAAGCTTGCTCCTGAAATTCGGCTCTGCAACGCATGCAGGTCAGAGAAATTAGCGTCCACATCGCTGGACGCTGGGATTAGTGTTGGCATCCATATGGTTGACGCCTACACAGCACAAACGTCCATTGATATTGACGCCAAGATGGCCTTCGGCCAGAACTCTAAAATATGCATAAACCATGCATAACCTATACATATATACATGCATTATGTATACTATCACGTACATGCTACCATCATACCATTCATACATTATTTACAACTAATTATACACATGCATACATAAGTATACTAACTAGTACTTACGTAGATTTAAATACGTACATACACAACATGAATTATTTACATGCAATATAATAATGCAACAAAATTCGAGGGCCTTACACCCTCTCCCCCTTAAAGAAACTTCGTCCTCGAAGTTAGAACGACACTACTCAAACAAAAGGGGATACTTCTTCTTCATCGCATCCTCAAGCTCCCAAGTAGCCTCCTCTCGTGAGAAGTTCTGCCATAGAACTTTCACCGACGCAATACTCTTGTTCCGGAGATACTGAACCTTCCGGTCAAGAATAGCTACTGGTTGCTCGACATACGACAGATCTGGCTGAATCTCCACTGGCTCATGACTAATCACATGAGACGGATCTCGACATACTTCCTGAGCATCGAAACGTGAAGACAGGATGAACACTAGCCAAAGCTGGGGGTAATGCTAGCTCATATGCCACGCTGCCCAATCGTCTGAGAATCTCATATGGGCCAATGAATCTAGGGCTCAACTTACTATGCCTGCCAAACCTGACAACACCTCGAGTAGGCGATATCTTCAAGAACATGATCACCCACCTCGAACTCAAGATCCTTCCTCCTGTTGTCGGCATAGCTCTTCTGCCTATCCTGAGCCGCAACAAACTTCTTCCTGATAAGCTGGACCTTATCTGAAGTCTCCTGAACTAACTCCAGACCGATCAGCTGCCTATCACCGGTCTTCTCCCAACACAAAGGAGATCTACATGGCCTACCATACAACGCCTCAAATGGAGCCATACCAATACTCGCATGAAAGCTGTTGTTGTATGCGAACTCCACTAGAGGTAGATGACGCTCCCAATCATCCTTCCAATCCAAAACACACACTCTCAACATATCCTCGAGCGTCTGGATAGTCCTTTCGAACTGTCCATCAGTCTGGGGATGAACGCCGAACTGAGCTTCAGCTCCGAACCTAAAGCATCCTAGAGACCCTTCCACAACCTCGAAGTGAATCTCGGATCTCGATCCGAAATGATCGACTTCGGCACACCATGCAATCTAATGATACTGCTAACATACAATCTAGTTAAACTCTATACTGACTGCTTCTTCTTCATAGGCAAGAAATGAGCAGTCTTCGAGAATCTATCTACAACTACCCAAATCGAGTCATTGCCCCTTCTAGATAAAGACAAACCTGAAACAAAGTCCATAGTGACAGCTTCCCACTTCCACACTGGGATCTCCATCCTTTGCATAAGGCCGGATGGTCGCTGTCGCTCGGCCTTCACTTGCTGACACACCAAACACCTAGCCACATAATCCGCTACATCCCTCTTCATGCCAGACCACCAAAAGGACCTCTTCAGATCCTGGTACATCTTAGTGTTACCTGGATGAATAGAGAATCGCGATCTATGAGCCTCCGCTAACACATGCTCATGGACATCTACTAAATCAGGGACACAAACACGGTGATGAAATCTAATCACACCGTCCTCATCACGAGCAATGCCTGCCTTGCCCACTAACTCTAAGAGTCTAGGGTCGGCTTTCTGTTGCTCGATCACCTCATCCAAAACCGAGGACCTAAGAGATAACTGAGCTACAAAAGCCTGGCATAGCGATGGCTCTAACTCAGTCAACGCGCAAACCGCATCCTCCAACATCTTCCAGTCCTGTTGGAGAGATGGCCTCTTTCTACTCAGAGCATCTGCTACGACATTCGCCTTTCCAGGGTGATACTGAAGGTCGAAGTCATGTCCTTCAAGAACTCAATCCATCTTCTCTGCCTCAGGTTTAGTTCCTTTTGGGAGAAAAATACTTCAAGCTCTTGTGGTCGGTAAACACCTCAATATAACACCATAAAGATAGTGCCTCCAGATCTTTAGTGCATGAACCACTGTTGCGAGCTCCAAGTCATGAGTCGGATAGTTCTTCTCATGCTCCTTCAACTGACGAGAAGCATAAGCCACTACCCTTTCCTGCTGCATTAGCACACAACCTAAACCAATCCGAGACGCATCTGTGTAGATAGCAAAACCCTCTACACCGCTCGGTAAGACTAACACCGAGCTGTCGTGAGCTTAGTCTTCAATAATTGAAAACTACTCTCACACTTCTCGGACCAAACAAACTTCACTCCCTTTCTGGTAAGCTGAGTCAAAGGGCTGGCGATGGATGAAAATCCCTAATAAATCACCGATAGTAACCAGCTATACCAATAAAATTACGAATCTCCGAAGGGGTCTTGGGAATCTCCCAATCCATAACTGCCTGGACCTTGCTAGATCCACTGCTACACCAGCACCGGAGATAACATGCCCGAGGAAATGAACCTCGCGCAACCAGAAATCGCGCACTTGCTGAACTTAGCGTACAGCTTGTGCTCACGAAGAACCTCTAACACTACCCTCAAATGCTGACGGTGTGTGGCCTCGTCCGAGAGTAGACCAAAACATCATCAATAAACACTATGACAAAGCTATCTAAATACGGCCTAAACACCTGTTCATGAGATCTATGAACGCTGCAGGGGCATTGGTCAATCCGAAAGGAAGGACCAAAAACTCATAATGTCCATAACGGGTTCTAAACGCCGTCTTGGACACATCCTCACTCCGAATCCTCAACTGATGATAACCAGATCGCAAATCAATCGTAGAAAATACTGATGCATCTCGCAACTGGTCAAACAAATCATCAATACGAGGTAAGGGATACCTGTTCTTCACAGTCACTTGGTTCAGCTTCCTGTAATCAATGCATAACCTAAGTGGCCCATCTTTCTTCTTGACGAATAATACAAGTGCGCCCCAAGGGGAAACACTAGGGCGAATAAATCCCTTATCAAGCAACTCTTGCAACTGCCTCCTCAACTCGGCTAACTCCGCAGGTGCCATCCGATATGGAGCCTTCGAGATAGGAGAGATGCCCGGAAGCAACTCTATGGTAAACTCTATCTCTCTATCCGGTGGCAATCCAGACAAGTCATCAGGAAAAACATCCGGAAAATCCTGCACTACCTCAATCTCCGCAAGAGTAGGGACTCATCAGCCTCTGGCACTAACACCACGCTGGCAAGAAAAGCGTCACAACCCTTGTTTACCATGCGCATCGCCTTCATGGCAGAGATGACTAACTTTCCAGCCAGTTCCTTGGCAAGGGATGAGAGACTCGTCCTCACCAGGAATGCAAAAACAATCCTCTTCCGGCGACAATCCACTAACGCATAGTGCTCCTCTAGCCAATCCCGACCAAGAATAGCATCATAGTCCTTCATCTTTAGCAAGAAGAAACACCCATCTAGGACTCTATCCTCAATGCACACAGGTAGCGATGGAATGCACTTCCTAGTCGATACCGTACCCGCAGGGGTGTGCACAGACAAAGGGACCTCTAAATCCTCAGACTCTACACCTGACTCTAGAGCTAACTGCCTAGCGAACCGCTTGAAAATGAACGAGTGAGTAGCACCCGTATCAAACAAAACCCGAGCGTGCACACCTAAAAGTAAAACCGTACCTTCGTGACATGCTCCACCTGCTCGGCGTCCTCGCGAGCTAAAGCAAACAATCGAGCTGGGGCTCGAGGCCTTCCTGTCTTACTGTAGCTGGCGCTGCTGCCGCTACTGCTGCTGGGGCTGGTGCTCCGTGCTGAACTCCCTGCTGAAGTCTCGGACAATCCTTGATCTTGTGGTCGCTGCTTCCGCACTTCAAGCACTTTCCCGTAATCATCCAACATTCAGTACCACCATGTGTCTTCCCACAGTGGGGACACTCTTTCTTCACACCAGGGAAACGTACAGAAGGTACCTGAGAACTGCCGACTCCACTGATCGCTGCTGTGTCTGGTACACCGCTTTCTTCTTGTCCTGTCGCTAGAACGTAGCTGCAGGTCTCTTCTGCGAATCCTTCTTCTCTTCAAGGTATTGCTCCATCTCACCCTCCTTCCTACACAGCGTTGAGGGCCTCGTCCAAAGTGCGGTGGTCAAACGCCATGAGTCTCGTCCTTAGTGATGGTTTCAGGCCCATCACTAACGTCTTTGTCTTTCTGCGCTCGTCTGCCACGATATGAGGTGCATATTTAGAGAGTTCAGAAAATCTTACCTCCTCATATTCCAGCACGGTCATGGAGCCTTGAGCCAAGAGAGGAATTCCTGCTCCATCTGATCTTGAACATGCTCGGGGACGAACTTGGCCCGAAAGAGCCTCACGAACTCGTCCCACGCAACATCAATAGCTCCGTCCTCAAACCGGGTACGCAGCAATGAAGTCCACCATACATCAGCTATTTCCTGTAGTACACCGCTCATAAGCACCATCTAAACAAATCTAACTTAACAAAACATACAAGCATATAAACTAAAGCATACCTGTAGCATGTAGGTGGCTAATGTGACCTTATCCTCATCTGCACACCTGATGGCTCGGAAGATATTTTCTATCTCCCTCATCCAGCTTTTAGCCAACAATGGATCGCTCTCCCCCTTAAAAGAGGGTGGCAGAATCCTCTTGAATCTTTCCATGCTAGAAGGTCCACCATGGTCTTGAGCTGCTACCTGAGCCTGCTACAGTACACAGCAAGCAATTCACAATCAACATAATATCGCATAAGCAAATAAAACAAAAATATTGATTTGATTAGTCTAACCTGAGCCTCCAACTGTGCCTGGAGTGCTACCTGGGTATGAGCCTGCGTCTGCATGGCTTGCACCAGACCTTGCATGAATACTCCATAATCCACGGCGGCAGTAGGGGAAGTACAGGACCTTGCGGTGCCGGGGCCTGCTGCTCCGCCCGCTCGTCACGTCTCGGCTCGTCCTCACGAGCCGGCGCTCCGCAACGCCTACCTCTCGAAGCCATGGCCGTAATAAATTTCAGCCACCATTATAGCTAGGTTACTAAGTTTTCTAACCATTTTCTTATCTACTTTTCATTCATTATTAATCAATTCTACACATGTGGACATTCCTATGTAGACTTAGCATGTAATGGGGATGATGACCTATGTATATTCATGTGCAATCTCAACCGGTCGCTCTGATACCAATCTCTGTAGCGACCCTCATTATATCGGTACAGTTATACCAACCCACATCAATATAGTGAACGTTGGCACAGTGAGACATTTACCCAACAATAACATTCAGCTGAGATACACGTGAATATAAGAACAGAGTAGCGGAAGTAAAAGAACCACTGTCTTCATTTCATTCATCATCAACATTTAACATACATGATTCGATAACATTTAAAGAACTAAAAGTCCACATAATTAAATTGCTGAAAATCAAATACATAATTGTCCACACTTAAACATTTCTTTCCATGATAGTGCTAATACAATGTTTCAATTATATACATCAAAATGCCAAAATGTCACAACTAAGCTCCACCAACTAGCTACTCCGCGCGCTCGGAGTCGCTTTCCACGGTCTCCTCCAAAGTGTGTCACCTACTACACCTGTACGCCGAAGCAAGTAATGAGTCTAAAAGACTCAGCAAATAACTCTACACATACCATTCATATACATGTCATAGCAGGTTTACATGCACATTTACAAGACACAATCATGTTGAATGCTTGTGATTGAAATTAACAACCTATCATGGTGATTCTACTTATTAAACACATGATTCATGCCTTCAGATTTTTCTAAATCAAAATCTCCTATCACATGCTCTCTAATCACTCCTACACATGAAAGTTCTACTTTCAATCATCTAAAACATGAGAGCAATCTAGCATGACTAGCTTACATACATGAAAGAAAACATTGCTAACATGGTTACTACTCATTCGTATACACGCACATAACCATTTCACATGCTTTAAGCTTGCTGTTTTGATGTGGTTTAACACTTTACAATCTAACACATGAAAGCTATGTTCTCATTCAAACCACAACGTGAGGGCATACGCACATGGAATGGTTTGCACATAAGTAAGGATTGTCCCTAGCATGGGTTCTACGCATTGTACACATATAGCACAAAATCATAACCACATTTATGTTGCTGTTCTAACATGATTTCAGAACATCATATCATGGGTTTTCAATTTCACATTCTCACATTTTGGTTTCACATTTTTACACAATTTCTAATTCACATACTTTACTTTTTACACATTACACATTTACATATTCACATTTACACATTGTTCACACTACACAATTTGCACATGATCACAATCACATTCACATTTTACACTTTAGTGCCGTGACACATAGTCCAAACCACCATAAGAAGGATACATCACATCACATACACATAGACGTCACCTAGGCAATACAATGACGACTCTTGGACTGCACAGACCGGGAGAACAAGTCTCCACCCTAACTAGTGTACTTGTCCACCTCCAGGATTTCATCCTAATGCCCTTAGGATCACAACAGATTGAACCTTCTCAGGGGACTTTTCCCTGATATGGTTCCACTGCCCTCTATGGAAGCAGTGTCACACTTGGCACAGGTTTACACATTACACATATCGGTTTTTACACACTTTACACATGACGTTCATATCTCATTTATTATTTCACTCCCAACATGACTCTATTTTTTTTTCCTAATCATGCCACTACAGGTGATAGAATTTATCATTCAGGAAATTTCACTAATCAGGTTGGATTACATAGAAATTAAATCATTTCACATGGCATGCATTAATTACCCATTTTTGCATGGAAAATTCATATTGCATGGTATAGTTGTCCAAATGACCTGAGAATTTAACCACATGCTGATTTCGGGTTTAGGACACTAAATGAAAATTTTCACATTTTTCTGATCCAAAATACAATTGCAGAAAATTTAACATAGATTCTCGTATATTCAAAATTCAATTTATCATGATGTATAACATAAAATTCAGTTTTAATAGATCATAACCCTGAACCCAATATACACAATACCACAGGAATCTTCCCGAATTTATTTCACAGTACACAATTTACTGGAGATTTTACAACCCTACACATGTTTTTGTAATTCCATTTCAGAAAATTCAATAAATCAGAGGAACATGGAAAAAAATCCAAAAAAATTAGAGCATGGACTGATTCACCCATTCTTGGTTTAGCAAAATTTAGGGCATCCAATTCCATATGAATTGCGCAAACGGTAACGAACATGGTCTAGGTCTCATCATGCATACATTATCCACAATAAAACCATTTATGCCAAATCACAGAAATTACAAAGATCTCACCACACACTCAGACATCCATATTACATATCATAATAAGTTTACAATATATCCTCATCGAAAACACATCGAAATTAATCACATATATCAGGAAGAACAACTCACTGTTCTGTCCTAGAGAACTTAACGGCGGTCTCTGGCCGTTCCAGGAGTGGACGGCCAGATCGCTGGACACATACCAGGGATCTCATCGTTAAGGGCATTGACGTCAAGTTCCTATCTGTGTAGAAACACAGACCGAACTCCAAAAATCAAGAAGAATGGGGGATCTAGGACACGAGGAAAAATATGTAAAAATCACAAAACCCTACTAGACATCTACATGGACGATAGGGGTAAGTTACTTGCCTCTAGAAAATACTCCAGACGGATCTAAATGGCGGTGAAGCTCTCCTTGGGCAGTCCTAAGAAGCTCCCAAGAAAGCCTCCCTCCGGGTTCCTGAGGAATCTCCACAGCAAATCGAGGTCGGGGATGCCTTCCTCGATTTTCCAGCTACCTCCTTGTCGTGGTAGATGGCCGGAACAAGCTTTAGATCGCCGGATTGAAGCCTCCACAGTTGGGTCTTTGCACAGCTCCGAGCTAGGGTTTCTTCTTCTCCTTCTTCTCCTCTTGCAAAGAGAGCCAAGAGAGGTTTTCTGGTTGCAGAAAAGGCCTTTGTAAATAGGAGAGGAAGCTCTCCTTTCACGCAGGTCGGAAAAGAAATCTTTCAGACCGTTGGGGACAGCTCCCCAATGGGTGTGCAAGTTTGCTCCTGGAAATCCGGCTCTGCAATGTATGCAGGTCAGAGAAATTAGCATCCACATCACTGGATGCTGGGATTAGTGTTGGCGTCCATATGGTTGACGCCTACACAGCACAAACGTCCATTGATATTGACGCCAAGATGGCCTTCGGCCAGAACTCTAAAGCATGCAGAAACCATGCATAACCTATACATATACATGCATTATTATACTATCACGTACATGCTACCATCATACCATTCATACATTATTTACAACTAATTATACACATGCATACATAAGTATACTAACTAGTACTTACGTAGATATTTACATACGTACATACACAACATGAATTATTTACATACAATACAATAATACAACAAAATTCGAGGGCCTTACACGTGGTGTGCCTTGTGGCACTAGGGGATTTTGTGTGTGTGTGTGTGTGTGGATCACACCTTTGAGAGGTATTGTGTTTGGTGATCTTCATAAATGTGTGTGTAGAGTTGTATGGTGCATTGAGCACGTGTGTGTGATCTTTTAAGATCGAGTTAGTGTGTGGGCCAAGTTTCAATTGGGAAGGGACATAGCAGCATAGTAGGTTTTTCCAAACTTCTTTAAAATTCCCATGTCTCATCTGTGGTATAGTATTTTTTCTCTCTCTCTCTTAACTTCTACATATTTATTAGCATCTATCCTCGATGTAGCGAAACGGTATTGACATCCAATTCACCTCACTGTTGGATGTGATCCATAGCATTGAATTTTCACATTTGAAAATCTTAATTTGCATGTATCCTCTTCCTGCATGCATGTGTACATGTTTTTGGGTGTGATGTTACCCTCGGTTAAGATGCTGCAGAGGGTTGCGATTTTATGCGATGTCCTCCTTACCGGGTGCTCTTCTCTTTTACAGGAAATTAATTAGGGATCCAAGTTTTGACTTGGATGCCAAGTTTCCGAAGCCGTTTTCCTTCTTTCCACCGTATGTAACACACCTGTGTTGTAATGAGCGGAACCCCCCCAAACCTAACCCATATCAGACCAAGTACAAGAACTGGGACCTATCATTTCATGGGCCGCTAAAGAAGCCTGTCTTCACCAAAAGCGACATCTTATCCTGCAGTTTCAGAAGAATAAATAATATGCTCGGGTTTACCTTTTGCACAACATTTGTGGTATTGCAGCAAAGGATCTTAAAAACGCACTCTCCCTTTTATCTTTTTGCAGCCTATGTAGAATGAAGAAGAGTAAAAAAAAAGTCATGAAGTTGGGCCCAGGCACGGGTTTGGGCCATTCAGATTTGGCTACCTCAACTTATCAGACCCCACATGATGGCATCAGCAGAGGCTGAGATGGGGTCTCGGGCCTTTCTTCCTACCCATCCTCCACTGTCCCTTCCCTTGCTGGGCAAGCTGACGGAAGAAAGCCGACGACGTGATGGCCTACGGTGGGGGCGCCTGCCTGCACAGCCACCGCCGACTGTCACATCCCCATCTCCATGTGGTGGAGCCAAATCGAGCACTGATAATGGAGGGGGGGAGGAAAGGAAGGGGGGGTTGGAAGGGGGACCCCCTTTATTAGAGGGTTCAGATGGACTGGACCTGGCACGAGGAATGGGTCAGTCCAGGAAAAGATCGGACACGAGCCCATGCCCATGTGAAAGAAGCGATCCAGCACGGTGCCATCCCCCTGGGTTGTTGTGACATTCTCGAAAGTCCAGAGAAGAGACAGAGACTGGCAGTCCGTGGGCACTGTTTGAGTGAGACTTGTGCCTGTTTGACCTTTGTATTTTTTCACTTGGAATCTCTCTCTCTCTCTCTCTCTCGCTCTCTCACACATACACACATACCATTAAATGACTTCTACTTCTCTCCCTACGCATGATGGGAACGGACAAGCTGAGCTGTGTTGTGCATGCGTCCACGCCTTCGAGTGTGTGTGTGAAAGGGTGTAAACTAGGAGAACCCGCTATAGCGGCGTCCCTACGTAACCCAATGGATCAAGAAGACAACTTGAGGGTTTCTCATTTACTGGGGAGGGGAGATCCTATCCGCGTTCTGTGCGATTCTAACCGTAGTATAAGAAGCTCTCTCGAGCGCATGCATCAACACGGCACTACTATATATCATTTTCCAAGCCCTCAAGCTCCGGAGGCAACAGGATTTGATTTGTCTACTATATATGATCATCACCCCGTGAGGGTGAGCTTCCGAGCATATCACTGGGTGGTAGCTAGCTTGCTAGACGAGGATGGCACAATTGTTTCACCCGCGCACGTTTAGAAAGGAGACCGACTGGCCGGGGCAGAGCTGTCTTCTAGCTTCTCAGTGTCGACACAAAATTTATTGTCGACAGTGGCCTTTTCTAGGAGAAGCGTCCGCACTCGCACGGGCCGATTACTGGAGCCGATCGATCACAGGGAGTCCAGCAGATGCGAGAAAGGCAAGAACGTGGGGAGAGAATATTGAGACTGCAAAAGATAAGATTTAATGTCCACTTCAATTAATAACAGACAGGGACAAGATGTGTACCTTTCTGTGCATCTCCGTGAACCTAACGACGAGCACCATCTTTGTAAAAGGGGAAGAAAGAGGCGGCCGGGGTGGATTCACCAGCCACCGACAGAAGGAAGTAGTTCTTTACGGCAAGTCATCATGCAATATTACTGAGATGGACTCTTGGGAATTTCGTTTCTTGGTTGATTAGGAAACAATCACATTGGCTGCCTAGTTCTCACTTAATAGACACAAAATTAAGCTCGACCTATAAATCAAAATTGACAGTTCATCTTTCCCAACCAAGATCCAAACAACAAATAATCTAAATCCCCGTCAAGGGACAGCATTTTCCTCTTTGAGTTTCAGGCATGAGTGACAGATACGCAATAAGTCACAGTTGATATATGCTCAACTTCCATATAATTGGTTTATATGGAGTCGAGTCAAGAAAGCATGATGATAAGGCAAGTTTCACAAAGAAATTTAATACATATGTATATATATGTAGGTATGTATGTACGTACGAGACCCACAGTTGAACGATACATGTACTATATATCGTCATGTCTGGAGTTGGATAAGCCAACACACACTAGTGTCTGTGCACATATTTCTCTTCAAACATAATGTACATTCAGCAGTGCACCCAATCTCCCTCTGCATGATCCTAAATCACTTTTGTTTTCAAACCAAATTGCGCTTCGAAAATGAACACCGATACAAGCATCCTTTTCACTGCCCTTTCCAAATTAAAGATCGATGTGAGAGTTGGATGATAGGATCGATGGTCTTTTTCACTTTTATCAGTACGTAACCGGAATTAAAGCGTGCTAGCTGAAGGCAACAACATGGGATGAATACTCTGAAACTGAACTCCGCCTCATCCTCGCTTCCAATGATCAATCCAAATGCACAATGTTTCAGGATCAAAATTTATGAATTCAGATGCGCGATGCTTCGGGGTTGAACGGGACGGCCATATTTTTATTAACAGAAATATTAATTGTAAGTCAAAACAGCGTCACGTCGACGTGTGCGCTGCGCTGCAATGTCCAGCGCACATCTAGATTTGTGATCGGCCAGGTGACGGAATGTGATCGGCAGGGCACTAGCCCCTCCCAACGCCGAGTGTGACTCGTCCTACAATAACTATTTCTCCCTCCATCTTTAAACCCCCTTGCTCTATAGGACCTGCGCTTCATCTGAGTATCAACTGCTCAACTACTGGTGAACAAGACACTCATCAACATAAACTAGTTCGATTAATGAACATGAATGCACTATCCATCCCAACTACGGTGGTAAGAGCCTTTCACAAAATACTGGCTAATTTTTTTGGGGGGTCATACGAGGGCTCCCCGAAGAGGCACTGGAAAAACTGGAATGCCATTGCTCAACTGAAGAGAGTGGAGGCTTGGGTGTTCTGAATTTGCACCATATGCAAATCGCTTTCAGAACAAAAATGTTGTGGATGGCTCTATCCACTAACTCTTTATAGGCCAGGTTCTTCAGGGGGAAACATCTATTTAATTGTCATCATTCAGAAGCATGTTTCCCCTTCATGCTAGCAGCAGACAGGAGATTGTGGCAGCAAGCTGCCCAGCTGATCCAAGGTACTCACAGAATCATCTCCAAGGATTGTAACTCCCCTGGCCGTTTCTGGTTTGATGTGTGGACGGGAGATACACCTCTCAAAGCTTACATCCCTGAAGACACTTGGAGAGACATGCCCAACAAAATATGCACAATTCAGCAGGCCTTCAGCGACCCAGAGGGTATCCACTTGCAGACCGCTATCAAGCACTGTCCCATACACCTCATGACTCGGTTCTTGACAACGAATGAGACGAAGGACACATGGATTTGGTGCTCAAACTCGAATGGTCAATTCTCCACTAAATCTGTCCGGCTACTTCTTAAACCAGAAAGTTCCCAGGAATGGACTGCCCTGTGGTCCTCTTACATTCCTCTCAAGTGGTCAATTCTACTGTGGCAGATGGTTCAGAATCTAGTCCCGGTGGATGAAACAGTCAAAGAAAAGGGTGTGCCCTTATGCTCCAAATGCTCTTGTTGTCCAAATAACCAACAAGAAAGTTTGTTACATTTATTTTTCAGTGGTTACACAGCCAACCAGGTTTGGGAAGATCTGTCACCTCTTCTGCAGTTCAAGAACATGGCAATCACCAATGCGGCTGATGGCATCATCTCTTTTTTAACACACCCAAGAATCACCACCACTGAGGGTCGCCTCATGTGTTGCACCTTCATGGTTGTTCTGTAAGAAATATGGTGCAACCGGAACATGACCAGGTTCCAAGGGAGGGACATGTCTGCTAAACACATCATCAACAGAAGTATGTTATCCGTCCGCGCCATATGTACAACTGCCCACTTTCAGAAAATTTTACAGCCCTGGTTAGCTGCCCTTCGTCAGTCCAACAGTCGAAATGAAATTCCAAATGTCATTCTCCCCAAGGCCGTAAGATGGATCATTCCCCCAGGGGGAGATTAAAGCTAAACGTCGACGGTGCCTTCAATATGATGTCGGATGAAGCTGGAGAAGGAGGAATACTACGAGACCACAAGGGTAACATGTGCTGCGCCTTTGCCATGCCTTATCACGATCTGAAATCTAGCCTTGAGGCAGAGGCCCTTGCACTTAGGGACGGCCTGTCAATGTGCTGCAGAAAACGTTTTAAAGAGGTGATGGTGGAGACTGACTCCCTAAATCTTCTACACATTGTCACTAACCAGATTCAATGCCCATGGGAACTTTCACTTATTGTACAAGATATAGCTTCTGTAACCAAGAGAGTCAAAGCTGAAATCTCACATGTTCCGCGGGAAGGCAACAAGGTGGGGGACTGCACACTTAGCTGGGTTTGCACTTTCTTGTGTTCATCTTACCACTTGGGATTCTTGGGCCGATCTTCCCAATACTGTAAGGGACCCATACCACCTTGATAAGGTAGGGTGCCCATCCATTGAGCCCTAATCCGTCTATGTACTCCCTCTTTCCTTTTTCCTCACTTATATATCTAAAACCACTATTAGGTGTTTGGTGAAGGTAGTGGCCCCTTCACACACGTGAGGGTGCCCCTACCATCTTCTTTTGGTTCGACTATATTAAAAAAAAGAAACTTGGCATAACGTAAATCCCTGACGAAGAGGCGAGATAGACGTGAACTCCCATGCTCATGTCAGCATAGGCCTGCTTTCTTGTAATTACAATAATAAAGCTGGTTACAAGTTCAGCGTTGAACCTTCTTAGATTGGTTCCAGAGAGGGAGAGAGAGAGACGGGTAGCAGGTGGGAGAGGAGACCAAAGAAAGAGAGAGAGAGAGAGAGAGAGAGAGAGAGAGGTGAAGGTGCCGAGGACATCTTCCCCCTCTAGTAAATGATCTTGGACCAAAAGAGAGAGAGAGATATTAGAAAATGATTTTTGTAAAAGTTATAGTGGGTGAATTAATTTTTTCCTCCTTTTAATATAATATGCGATTCCATAGATGTAACCTGAACTATGATATATTCTAGAGGTACGCACCTTATATCCTCGTGCATATAGAGAGTTAACTACATCTATATGATCACTCCAGCCTTACTCCAACTTCCAACACAGCTAAATACACCACAGAATTTTATGGATCGCGGTGGCTTTATTATCCACATTGGAAATCAATAAACAACGACTAAAACGAGGAAAGGAGAAAGAAATCTTCCAATTCTCGACAACTTTTGGTTTTAGAACTAATCAGAAAAAAGTAAACAAGTGAGAAATCTCAGAGAGGGAGTGTGATTGACCGATACAAAACAGGGCACTCCTCGTGCATTCATCTGGGAGGAAACTAAAGGAAGAAACCATGGTAAATTGGTAATCAGCCAATGAAGGCTGAGGAATGGTTTTATTCTTAGCACTGGAGGATAAAGAGACTACCACGTTTCATTGCTCACATCTGAATTGGGCTTTCCTTTGGTCTTTGCATTCCTTTCATTTCATCAGGTGAAAATAATGAAGAAAATGGAACAACATAATCATACCCTGCGTTTAGTATGAAGCATTTCAGCTTGCCTCATCTGTGAAGAAAAAAGTGACGGCTCTCTTGCATAATCCACGGTCTCCCTCGTTCAACCAGAACGCAAATAAAGCAAGAGAAATACTTATCGTAAAGTTGATGTGAATTGCTTGAAAAAATAATTTTATTGGTTGAGAAAAAAAGAAAGAGAGATCTTGTCAGACACAACTAATAAAATTTACTTTCCAAATAATTCACGTCAATTTTATTGTCTTGCAATCAATATTTCTTATAAGAAAATTGTTTGGTGCATACTCTCACAAGAGGATGTCCGCACACAAACTTTTGTGATTGAATGATGTGGTGGCTATCTCTAGCCCCCTAGGCCTGCAGGGCCCATCATGGCCTGTTACGGCCCATCATGACCTAGTAAGCTGGCGTGGCCATCTGGCAGCGTGCCACGTGTCCTTGGAATCAGCCAAAGGCTTTCGAACACGTTCCGGCCACCAAAGCGCCTAAAGTCTCCAGCACAGTCTCCAGGCACCTTGTGACCTGTTCAGCCGAGGCCACAGTCTACCGAACAGGGCCTGTGCGGACCTTTGAAGCAACCTAACCAAGCGCAATTATGCATCCGAGCACCGAGCAGCCTAGCAGGCCACCGAACAGAGGCCCTGTTCGGTATCCTCCAGCCAAGAGCCCTCAAAGCAACTGTTCGCCTCCCAGGTAGTTAATGAGGCGGCACGACACGCGTCTCACAATGCGACATCAATTGCAAAGGATCCCAACAGACATCTCAACGAGCAACCCCTCACCTAGGAACCTGAACCGTCGCATCCCCTCATTCATCAAGAGGAGAGATCCTGTCCGGACTCTTGGTCTCCCTCATCTATAAAAGGCACAGATAATCACCATGCAAAGGTATGCAACTCCTGTCATACACACACTCTCGCGTGACACACACACAGAGAACCTCCTTCTTCAAGCCTCTCTACGGTCCTATCTGACTTAGGCGTCGAAGGGTTCCCCCCGTGTTGAGTGTAGAAAGATTATCTAGAGGGGGGGTGAATAGGAAATCTTCAGTATTTTATATCTATTTTAAAAATTGAAACTAGTGAGATGAAGACTCAACAGAGGACAACTAATTCTCGATGCAAAGAGAGTGCAGACCACACACAAGAGAGAGGAATGTTTTAGGTGGTTCGGCTCCAACAAGGAGACCTACGTCCAATTCTTCATAGCAGTTTCAATACAGCCAATTATTCAAACATACTTTCATAGCAGTTTCAACACAGTCAATCATGGATCAAGTAAACAAAGGCCCAATTCTCTTCTTAAGCAAGAATATCTTTCATTGCACAAGGGTTTTGTAAAAATATCAGCAATTTGTTTTGAAGTTTCAACAAAGTACAATTCAAAAGAATTTTTGCTTACTTCATCTCTTAAGAAATGATGCCTGATTTCTATATGCTTTGTCCTAGAATGCTGGATTGGATTTTTTGCCAAGCAAATTGCACTAGTGTTATCACACAGGATTGGAACACATCCAAGATCTACTTAGTAGTCTTGGAGTTGATGTTTAATCTATAACACTTGAGTACCACAGCTCACTGTAGAAACATACTCTGCTTCGGCATTAGAGAGAGCAACCGAGTGTTGTTTCTTGGAGGCCCAAGAAACTAAACATCCTCCCAAAAACTGGCAATAACTACTAGTGCTCTTTCTATCCAGCTTACAACTAGCAAAATCCGCATCAGAATAGGATATCAATTTAAATTCACTAAATGCAAGATACCACAATCCCAACTCATGAGTTCTTGCATGATATCTGAAAAAAAAATTTGCAGCACTCATGTGGGATTCTTTAGGACAAGCTTGAAATCTAGCACACATGCATACTGAAAATTGAATGTCCGGTCTAGATGCTGTTAGATATAGTAAGAAGCCAATCATACCTCTGTAAACTTTTGGATCTATAGGGTTACCTTTCAAATCAGCATCTAAACTCACAGTGGTGCTCATTGGAGTTGCCATTGCTTTGGTATTTTCCATCTTGTATTTTTTCAACAAATCTTAAATGTATTTGGATTGGTTTATGAAGATCCCTTCCTTTGATTGAGCAACTTGAAGTCCAAGAAAAAATTTTAGTTCTCCCATTAGACTCATTTCAAATTCATTGGTCATTAATTTTGAAAATTCTTTACACAGGGAGGACTTTGTTGATCCAAAGATAATGTCATCGACTTATATTTGGACCACCAAGATATCATTTTCTTGAATTTTTGTTAAGAGTTTTTGATCAACTTTACTTCTTGAATACCCTTTACCTGTAAGGAATGAGCTCAACCGATCATACCATACTTGGGGAGCTTGTTTCAGACCATATAAGGCTTTGTTCAATCTAAACACATGATCAGGAAGGTTAGTGCATTCAAAACCAGGAGGTTGTTCAACATAAACTTTCTCCTTAATCAAACCATTCAGAAAAGCACTCTTTACATCCATTTGCTGCAACTTAATACCATGAGCACAAGCAAAAGCAAGCAGAATTACTTCAAGCCTGGCAACTGGAGCAAAAGACTCTTCGAAGTCTATTCCAAATTTCTAATTATAGCCTTTTGCTACTAGTCTAGTCTTATTCCTAATTACCTTTCCATCTTCACTGGTTTTGTTTCTAAAAACCCATTTGGTTCCAATGACTCCTTGAGAGGAAGGTCTTGGAACTAAATGCCACACTTTATTTCGTTCAAATTGATTTAATTCTTCATGGATTGCATTTATTCAAAAGAATCTTTTAGAGCATCCTCTATGTTCTTTGGTTCAATTTGAGACACTAGAGCCATTTGATCATGTTCAGAAATTGCTTTAAAATGAGATCTTGTCCTAGGAGGGTCAAGTAAGTTACCAGTGATACTTTCCAGACACTACTAGAAAAGTAGGTTACGTAGACGGCTGAAAGCCATCTACAAAAATCGTAAAACCGTCTATAAAAGATTTTGTAGACGGCTACGCAATCGTCTACACAGTCGTCCACAAAAAAGTCGTCAACAAAAGATACATAGACGGCTATTTAAATCGTCTACAAAAGTAATATAAGTAGATGGCTAAAGAGTCGTCTATAAATATAAGTAGACAGCTAATTTCTATGTCTACAAAAAAATTATATGTAGATGGCTACTGTAGCTATCTACAAAAAAAATATATGTAGACGGTTATATAACTGTCTACAAATAATACATATATAGACTGCTGTTATAGCCATCTACAAAAAAAATATTTGTAGACGGCTATAATAGCCGTCTACGTATGTTTCATTAAAAAAAAAATATTTGGCCTCCACTCCACGAAGGTTGTCCTTGGTGGAGCAGAGGCTGTTGCCGGAGAACACTGCCTCCGGCTGAGCCGGGAAAGCCTGGAGGCTCGCCCGCCCTTGCCGCCGACGCTGTCCTCAGGAAGCTAGGCCCGTGCCGCCGTTATGGGGGGGAGCGAGCTGGCCAGAAGCAACCCCTTCAACACGAGGTACTCCGTAGCAAGTCGACCAGACTCCAGCAGCATGGCGGGGGCGGCAGTGGCTACGGCGGCGACGTCCGTACAGACAGCGGGAGGCGGTGGAAATCTTGCTTCGAGCTGCTGCTCACTGTGGTTGCAACTGGACGCATGTGGGGGCGCCGATGGGGTAACACCCCTGCACGTCACGGTGGCGGCGGGGGACGAGGCGACTGCACAGCTCCTGCTGCTACGGTGGGGTGGCCGTGCTTGCAAAGGCGTGAGGAATGCTCACAGGCGGCAACTGCTAGACGCGCTGGGGCTTGGAGACCGGCTGCATGCGGTGGCGAGGAAGAGGGTCGTTGCGGCAGTCCAGCGGCTGGTGGGGGCCGGGGCAACCATGGACGGGAGGAACCAGCACTAGTGGACGGCGGTGATGAGGGCGGGTGGGGGTGATGCAGGCGGTGCTGGAGGCCGGAGAGGAAAGCGAGGAGGGCGCCGGCGTCAGCGTTGTCTCTCGCAACGAGGCTCTCGGGCAGAGGAGATGGAAGCACAAACAGTGAAGGGTGGGGAGAGATCTAAGAGAGAGAGAGACGGGGGGGGGGGGGGGGGAAGAGTTGAAATGGGGAGTATTTAATGCCATGAGAATGGGGGGAACCGACGATTTGGTGCTGGGAATTCAAAATTTTTGGCAAAACTCGGCACAGAGGAAGGCGGGAGATCAAATTTTTGGGGAAGAAAAGAGGCGCCACTTTTTTTCGAAAAATCCAGCAGGTTAAATATTTAATTAATTTGTGGATATTTAATAAGAATTAATTATACCTATTTATAGGCGCCACATATATCTATTTATATATTATACATAGATATATAGATATATAGAGAGAGATATATAGATAGATAATAGATAAATAGATATATGTATATTATATATATAGATAGAATATATATATATATATATATATACATATATAGATACATAAAATATAAATATATTAACAGAAATATACATAAATAAATATATATATATATATATACATAGAATATAATGTATTAATAGATATATAAAGATATATAGATGTATATATTATACATAGATATATAGATATAGATATACATAGATATATATATATATATATAATATATATATATATACATTGATATATAGATAAATATATAGATATAGATATACATAGATATATATATATATATTATATATATAGATAGATAATAGATAAATAGATATATGTATATTATATATATAGATAGAATATATATAATATATATATATATATATAATATATATATATATATATATACATAGATATATATATATATATCGATATACATGTACATAGATGATATAGAAATAGATATATATAGCTATAGATACTATATATATAATATATATATATATATATACATAGATATATAGATATAGGTAAGTATAGATACTAATTGTATAAAGGGAGAAAATTTTTATTTCAAATTTTTTTTAAAAAAAATAAATTAAAATTACCATAAAATGTATCATCATCCAATTAATTATATTTAAATTTTCATCTTAATTAACATCATTTAAATATTAAATTAAAAAATTAAAACTATTAAATAAATTAATTTAATTTTATAGACAGTTTTAAAAAAACCGTCTACGTATATTTGATATGTAGACGGCTGCTTGAAGTCGTCTACATATCTAAGATATGTAGATGGTTTTGTGAGCCGTCTACTTAACATATATAGACGGCTACCAATAACCGTCTACATATGTTACATATGTAGACGGTTATGGTAGTCGTCTATGTATGTGACATTTGTAGACGGTTATTGTAGCCGTCTACATACATAGGTAGACGATTATAAAAGCCGTCTACATATTCAATATATGTAGACGGTTTCATATAGCCGTCTATAAATGTTACTATTTGTAGACGGGCACGATTTACAGCCGTCTACTTAGACTATTTTTTTGTAGTGAGAGGATGATCTCTTAGCATTCTTATGTTCATTTGATCTTTTTCCTTGACTTCATTGATTGAATCCTATGCTTCACTGCGGTCTGAACTCTTCTTGGTTATTTCTTCCTTTTCTTCTTGTTCCTTAGAGTTCTCTCCTTCGAGAAACTCCCCATCCTGCTTTTCTCTACATAGATCAACATTAAATTCATCAAATGTGATATGAGGAGATTCTTCAACAATTTGATCTTTTACATTAAAGACCCTATAGGCTCTTGAATGATCAGAATAGCCGAGGAATATTCCTAAGTCACTTTTGGGCTCAAATTTGTCCAAGTCATATTTGTTGTTAATTAGAATAAAACACTTGGTTCCAAACACCTTAAAATGTGTAATAGATGGTTTCTTACCTTTCAAAAGTTCATAAGGGGTCTTTTTTGCAAAAAGGCCTTACCATTGCACGGTTTATGATATAACAAGAGGTGTTTACTGCTTCAGCCCAGAACTTCCTTGGTAGACCAATCTCAATCAACATAGTTCTTGCCATTTCCACAAGAGTTCTGTTTCTTCTTCCACAACCCCATTTTGTTCAGGAGTTCTTGGTGATGAGAATTTGTGGAAGACTCCTTTCCTGCAGAAAGTCTCAAAGTCAGTGTTCTCAAATTCACCACCATAATCTAACATGATTGTTATAATTTTAAACTTCCCCTCCTGTGCAATTTTCTTGTAAAACTCATGAAATTCTGTGAATGCATCATTTTTGTGAGAGAGGAAGAAAACCCAAGTGAATCTAGAAAAGTCATCAACAAGAACATATCCAAACCGTTTTCCATTTAGACTATTTGTCCGTGTGGGTCCAAACAGATCCATGTGAATAAGCTCAAAAGGTTTATTGGACTGACTTTCTGATCTACTTTTAAAGGATTTTCTTGTTTGCTTACCTTGAGAACATGCTTCCCAAAGTTTCAAATTGTGTTTGAAATAGATTTGAGGCAACCCTTTTACCATGTTGAACTTTGCCAACTTATGAAGCATATTGTAGCTAGCATGACCTAGTCTACGATGCCACAAGCAAGCTAAGTCATTTTTATTTGCAGTTAAGCACAAGTTGTTGTTTTCAGGTTCATTAAGATCAACCATGTACACATTATTTATTCTTTTTCCAGTGAATTTTACAAGATCTGAATTGGGTTCAAAAATAGTACAACCAATAGACTCAAAGATTACCTTGTGACCCTTGTCACACAGTTGACTTATGCTTAGAAGGTTGTACTCCAAACCTTCCACCAGAAGAACACCATTGTAACACCCCAGAAATTCAGTAATTATAAAATTAGAAATAAATTGAAAACGATAAATTCAATATTAGTGAAATAGTAAAATCATACGTGCTATTATCGTACATACAAAAACCCATTAGAAATTTCATAAAAACCATAGTTCAACTCTAAATAATACTCCCTAATGACCCATGAAGAAATTTGTGCAAACAAAAATAGGATGGTCCAAGTTTAAGGCGTTTTGCGACTGAGTATCGTAATCTGGGAATAAGTCGGGAAATCATTATTACACATACTTAGATGAGTCAGAAAATTAAATAAAAATCATAGATGGACTTCAAATAATATCCTATAATGATCCATAAGGAAATTTGGGTCAATAAAAGTCATTTGGGGTATATTGAAGAGTTAGTGTGACTTATTATCATAATTAAGAAATAAGTTGGAAAATCTATTATTATGTGTATAAAATATGATCATGAACCAAATTAAAATGATGGGTGGACTCCAAACAATATGTGCGGATATTCCATAAAATAAATTAGACCAATTGACAACTTATGACCCATGAAAAAATTGAAGTATGAAAATAGTAAATAAATAACTTCCGTATTATCGGGATGATAGAACTTATGTACCACTATCGTACGTGAGAAAACACATCGAAAAATTTTGTAAAAATTATAAATCAACCCCAAATATTATCTATAAGTGTTCCACAAAAAAATTCGTGCAACAAAAAATCCGATTGGCCAGTGTGCGTCACACGGGACTAACTACCCACATTAGGAAACCAAGTCGTAAAATTGTTAACGCGGATAAATAACGTGACCATAAATTAAATAAACATGTTGGATAGACTTCCAACATCATGTGTTAATAACCCATTAACAAGATTGGGACAATGGAGCACATTTGGCCCAAGGATAAAAATTGGGACAAGAAAATACCCAGAAATTCGTGTATGTAATTATGCAATAATTAGGGAGGGTGATTTAGGGTTAAAACATGGTAATTAGTCATGCAAGGTAAGCCAAAACCGGACCCAACCCTAAGAGGTGGTTTTCTAAACCTTTGCTACCTCCTTTGGGTGAGAGAATCCCAAATTTTGGAAGGTGCCATGCTAAACCCGCAGCCCCTTTCCTAGTCCCATTAGGACATGTAACTACACCCTAAATCTATAAGAACTCGTCATTAAACTATTAGGGAAGGTTTAGAAATAAGTTGGGGTCGTGAGCAGCAAGCTTGGGGTGCTGGAGGAGAGGAGAACAGCTGGGGAAAACGTGGTCTTGCTCAACCACACTCTGCATCGACCCAGAAACCTGTAGGGAGTTCTTAGCATTCAAAGGTAGGTGTTCTTGAGCCAAGATTAAATGAAACCCATACTATCTTGTAGAGCTTCGAGTCTAGGTTCATTTTCACTTGCTTTGCCTATTTTTCATGGAGTATACATGGAGTATTAGTCGTTTTCCCTAAGTCGCGCACAGTTAGGCCTTTTTACGTTCTTCTTATTATGCACACGATTTGAGACCGAATTAGACTAAACCCCCATCATGCAATTTATGTTACTAGTAGTCCTCTTCATCTTTCATGTTAAATGTTTCATCTAAATATCATTAGTTAGAGAGTTATAAGCATGGTAAGAGAGTCACTGCATGATACTGCGTTTCGGGTTGCACATGGCTTCTATGTTCTCCATATTTTTAATGAGATTCAAGACCAATTAGGTGAAACCCTCAACATCAAAGTTCGTCTACCAGTTGTTCTCTTCATCTTCCATGTTGGATATTTTGTCTGAATATCATTAGGTAGAGAGATATGAGCATGGTAAGAGGATCAGTTGATTTTACTATGTTTTCGGGTTAAAGCTTGGAATCGCGTCCGGACCAGGCGACGCGATTCCAGCGCCTGGTATTGCGTCGACCAGGTCCGACGCGATCCACTAAAAGGCATCCATGAGAGGTGACATGATTCTCACGCTGACCGGTCAATGGCCGCGTGAGACTTCGCGCCTGCCTGGGAGTCTATGCATGTCTAGATCGCGGCAGGATTCCCGTACACGATTCAGGTGGTTTTCCCGCCCGATTGATATTTAATGAATTCCTGTAAACGTGTCGCTATACCCGGATGTGATTTAGCTTGGAAGGCGGCCATGTAGGCCGACATGATTCAGTTTTCTGCATAGTTTGGCCTATTTACCTGTACACCGTGTTTTGAAAAACGACCACTGTGTTGGATGCTATTTATAGGCCGACCCGAGGCTATACTTTTCAGTCATTCAGTCAGCATGTTAGTCTGTATGGTCTGTCAGCATGTTGCATAGTGTTCCATAGTGTGCATTGGCCTAAAAGAAATCCATCAATTTGAAAGCGGTAATGATATGAATATGATTTTAATGTGTAATTATGATTGAGCTTATGTTCATTTAATTATCTTGTGATCTTACTTATTGTCAATTTGATATGATAAGATTATGATATGAATGTGGGGATGAATACATGTTAGTATGGACTTGTTAGTTGAGTTTCTATCATGATTTGCATATGAGTTTTGATAGTTATATGCTTTCTGATGTTTCAATTAATTATTTGTCAATTGCATACATGTTAGGAACGATTCGTGACTCGTCACTTACACCTTTGCACGAATAGGCACACCCTTCTTGGGGAATTGAGAGCTCTTTGTCGGTCATTCCGAATCGGCAAGACTAGCGATCTTTTCCTTAAGACCTCCGTAAGTCTCGGATATCTATGGATTCCCACATAGAGGCCGAACTGGTTGTACCATGAAGTACCCTGGAGATAGAGAGCACATGTTCCGCATACGATCTGACATTAGTCATCCTCATGTCAAGACATTAATGAATTATGAAACAAAAGATATGTCGTTATACTGCCCATTTGATCTCTTGAGCTTTTGTCATACCTTAACTCTATGAATGATCATGTCCCTATTAATATGAGCTTGTCATTAAAAATCTGTGGCCATAATATGAATATGTTGTTCGGCACAATATGGGACTTCGGTCCATTTGACCAATGCCTGTGCAATAGGGGCCCTATCTGGTCATGGGGAGGAGCGCCCCAACGTACTTATTAACCGCGAGAGTATGGACTTTTGGTGCTTGGCATAGCACAACGAATACGCAAGATTTGTGTGAATGTGCCTTCATTTAATATGATATGATAAGATTTGATATGATACATCTGTTCATGTGAATACATGATATCTGTGTGAATATGGCCAATTCCTTTTGATATGATTCTACTCTTGAACGACCTGTCCATTGTATATGCAATTCGATATTTGATTTTATATGACATCCGTTCTATTCTGCTATTCAACTTGTTAGAAAAGCATGCATTGTCATCATGTTCATGTGCATATCTGCCTATTTAAAATGTTAATCATGTATATTAGTGCCCGCACAATATTGAGATGTAAATCCTACTAAGCTAGTTCGCTCACCCTATCATCCTATCTTTTTCAGGTAGTGATGAGGAACTAGAAGAGTCAGATGGGGCAGGGCAAGAGTGATGATCATCCATCATATGAGGAGTTGATAGACTTAGAATAGTTATTTGAGTAGTCGATGTAATAGTGAAACATTTTATTTGAATAACGGGCCTTTGATTGGCTCGATTGATGTAAGGTTTTTAATTAGTTGAATGAATAAGGAGTACTTTTATGACAATATTATAGTTTCCACTGTGTTATTATATTCAATTGTGACTCTGCGTTACTCAACTATGATACGTCTATTTGTATCGTTCACGCACCTCGGTATTTATTCCGCTGCTAAATATTGAGGCGTGACAGTTGGTATCAATGTCACGTCCTAGTAAAAATCTATTTACTGAAAACGACAAATATTAAACACGATAATTAACACAAAAGTTTATTTATACACAACTCTCTTAGCGGAAGCTTTTTACATGATACTCCTCACTATATTCTAAATGAGGAGCAGATAGAAGTAAACTGTAATATTATTACATTCCAACTAACTATAAGAGAAATAAAAGATAATGACTCGTTGGACGACGGGTAGTCCACTCAGCACACATATCCCCCCTTAGACTTCATTCCCATCTTGATCACCTGAAAAAGGTAGGAAGAATGAGATAACTAGCCCAGTAGAATTCAATTCCTTTAAACAAAAAGGACTCAAGTATATAATCAAAGGACAAGAATCTAAACATTGCTAACATTGAGTATTAAATAGAGGGATGAACGTGTCCACTGATTAACACATGTAAAACAATGGAAATGTAGAAGCATAATCACGCATTCAAGATAACACTTAAGTTCTGATTCAAATACATATTCACACACACATGTATGACATGATGACTAATCAAGCACGTAATGATGTATGCCAACATCCACTTGTCCTCATCGTTCCCGCGCGGCCACTAACAAATTCGGGTGCTCCTCCCAGGACTGAACCAGCCCTATTTGCACAGGCATAATTTCTCATTGAGTCCAAAGACCCACAAAATTGTCATCATAACACACTCACTCTTGTAATGATTCAATTGGGGTACACAAGCACTCAAGATTTCACATGAAACAAAGGTTTAAAGATTAATACCATAATTTCAAAAGGTTGTAGCCATGTAGGAAACAATCAAACATGGAATGTTTAAGAATAATCCATGGCTAAAAGAATGATCCCTCACATTGGTACATGTTGTACTGAAGACAAGTTGACACTACTGGATAGACATGTTACTGTTATGTCAACACAAGTCACTGTGGTGTCAACACAGTTCAATGTGGTGTCAACACTGCCACTATTTTTCAGAAGGCAGTGAAAGGAAAAGGAGTTTGTGGTGTGGACACAGTCTAGGGGTGTGTCGACACTAGTTCTGTTTTCCAGCAAACAGTCAAAACAAAGGA